>JAKOGI010000959.1:5000-237500 GCA_029747015.1 Carnegiea gigantea
AGAGTTGCTTTTCTATTCTCAAGATTCCAAGGTCAAAAGTCGCTACCGACAAGTTGTTGATTTTTTTTTCCCCAGGAAAATTACCTTCCTATCCCTTTTTTTCCAAGATTTGCTTAGGTTTTTTTCTTACGAAACTTCTATTAATAGTTACAACTTGTTCACAAAAAAAATGCATACAAATAAAAACTTATTTCATTACTCACAAAAAATTAACTTACTGTTAATTCATAAAACCTATGGTTCACATATTAGAGACATATTGTTCACAAAATAAAACTTTAATGCCAGCATTTGTTTACTTAAAAATATTATATTATTTAAAAAAATTAAACTATTATTCATTCAAATCTAAAAATTTTGCTCACAAGAGGTTTCTTCTGTTCACCAATAATTCTTCTATTGTTTAAAAAATGTTAACATATTGTTTACAAAAAGTTAACTTATTGTTCACAAAATCTTAACCTATTGTTCACAGAATATTATCCTATTGTTCACAGAGTAGACATCTATTGTTCACAAAATGGAACTTATGTAGATAAAATGGTTAACAAAATTAAAACCAAATACTTACAGCTAAAAATTGAGGGTTTAGTTTGTCTAAAAAAATAAGCTGACTAATATGATCAATTAAAAAAAGAAAAGTTATATTGTTCATAGAAAGTTTACCTGTTGTTCACTAAAACTTGACTCATTGTTCACAAAACGTTTACCTATTTTGTAACAAAAACTTAACCTATTGTCCATAAAACTGTTTCAGGCTAACACATTCTCACAAATTCACAAAAAGTTAACACATTGTTCACAAAAGCACAACCTACTGTTCAAAAAAATTGTTTTGAGTCAAGACCTTCAAAGGAAAACACCAGCGATTTATGATGACTATGACTATTTGTAATCATCTAAGTCATTTTATAAACATCACGTTGTTTCCGCCTATAAATTGACCATTACAGAGATTCCCTCTCCTTCTCTCTCAAATTCCATTGCCTTTTTCTTTTCTATCCTCCATGTCTAGAAACTACAAATTATATTGCTTTGATCCTTTCTTTCGTTTCTTTGCTCTCGAGTCTCAACCTAATGCACTTCAACTGTGATTGTCCTAAACTTAACAACAATGGTCCAAACAAAGAGGATGGACAACACGATGGAGCGCCGAAAAACAAGAGAACACGAAGATTTTTTGAAAATCTTGATGATGTCACACAAGCCGCATGATCAAATAAATGGCATGTTTTGCATTTTGCTCATGTGAATGGGAACAGTGTACGGCAAGTTGTACACCTAGGCTGACATATAATTTGCCAATAAGTTTACATTGAAAACTAGTTTTTAGGTTTAATATTACGCTTATTCTAATAATAACATTAAAGCCTAATAAGTTTTGACTAGAACCAAAACTAAACTGCGCAAAGATAAATCACATATTGAGACATAAGTTGTAGACGAATAACTAAAAGATTTGGGTTGCCACAAAACTAAATTAAATGTTTGGCACACGAATTACTTTTTCAAAAACGAAAAAAAGAACCCTTGAATAAGTTCAATCAATCAACAACGATCAACAATAGTATTTTTATTAGCATTGCCGTAAAGAATGCCACCAATATAAACTATGTATTTTTATAAATTTGGTATTATCTTTTTTATAGAGCAACCACAATCGTAGGATTCATTATAATTTAACACAGTGTATTTGTGGCTATTGCACATCTTGTAATCAACACAATGTAGCAATAAAGGGATGTATAATTGCCTTTAGTTACATATAATGCAATATTCCTTGTTGCACTTTCCTCGACTTTTATCAATTCAACCCAAGCATCATCACAACCCAGAGAGCATCTATCCATTGAATGCGGTGGTGAATACCAAAAGTTTAAGTACTTAGAAATACCATCACATCCTTTTCAAGCAAGGGAAGAAAGAAAAATAGAAAAGAGGGGGAACAAAGAAAAGGTGCCAAGTTATGTCCACATTGGATTAGAATTAGGAAGCAACAAAGTATTGGGTTAGAGTTGGAGATAGCGCATAGGATTCTTAGCCAAAAAAATTTAAATAGAGTACTAGATTGCTTGCGGATGTCGCACTAAGTTTTCAATCTGAGGTCAAATCGGCTTTGATGGCTCCGGTCTTAAAAAGGAATTGATTGCGCTCATAATAGTGGGTTAAAACCGACTTAATATGTATACTATATTAATAGCAACCATTTTAAAACTGCCTAATGGTGGCCTGAGAGTGAATTAGGATGTTTCTGCATTATGAGACGTTGATCAAATGCAACTCTTGTAATTTCCACCACTGATTAAAGCAAATTTTTTTAAAAAAATCTATAGATTAAAAAAAATACATTCTTCTTATCTATGGACTCTATCATCCCACATCAGTGAGTCAGATCCCTTTCCTCTCTCTTTGCTAAGCCATGTTTTCTCTCTTGTCTATCCTCTTTCATCGATCCCTATCCCTCCTGTATCCAGTAACTCGAGCATCTAATTATTGAATAAACCATCAACCCCTCCGTATACCCATCTCTAAAGGCACAATGCTTCTCATTATATGGCTTCATTGCTCCCTCAATTTCATTCATGGACGCAACTCCCCGATAAGGCTCTATTGACTAAATTTGGCATTCCTGGAAGAGGCACTGATTGTGGAGATGATTCTTACTGGTAATTATTATTTATTTGATTTCTTTTGGATGTTGCTAGTTGATGTAGTAGTCAGTTTAGAGATCAGCTACTTGGATTGATATTGGGGAAATGGGATCATTGCTTTGTTGATAAAAAATTTATTTTATGATGATAATTGTGCATGTATGTGTGTGCGCGCATCTGTGTGTGTGGGTAATGTTCAGGAAATTGAAAATGGCTTCCTAGAACCACGCCTTGAAACATAAAATTCATGAAACGTTCCACCGAGTGCACTCAAGCTTTCGCTTTAAGCAAAAGAAAAAAAAGAAAAAAATTATATTTATATGACCTTTTTCTCAACTTTGACCTTTTTTCCATTTGTTGCGCGAAAGAGAAAAAAAAAAAAAGAAGTATGATCACTATTTTTCGACTCATCCATTATGACCAAATATTTTTAAAAAATTTTATATTTATCTATTTTTTGACGCTGATTGGGAAGACTTTTATATGGAGAATGAATAGGATGGTGATTGAGTGCTTATTGAAATAGTAACTATGTGTTGCTCATTATATAGCATGGTATAAGAATGCTCCGGATTCTCACAAAAAAATTCTTCGACATTTGTGTTGATCAAGAGCTAGAAAAGAGGTGCTCACCAAGTTTCTGATCCTATCCCACACCGTATGGCAACATCTAGTATACTTACTGGTACTTGCTAAAATTATTAATCTTGAAGATGGCTGAGGTTCATGTCCGTCAATTAAAAACAAACTATTATAGATTAATTGAAATTGAACTTTTTTGTGTCAATCGTCCATCTGTCTACTTATCGCAATCTTAATTCTTTCACAACCTCCATACGTCCTTAGCCTACATTTCTTTTACAGATTCGATGCATCCTTCCTTAGTCAACATGTGCACCTCTTGCTCATGTCAAATGACTGTTTTAGCTAATTAATATGGGTTTGCCATTGTTTGATTTTTTTGACACTTAATATATACGGGGTAACCTCTAATGAACTCTTATTATTTTCAGTTTAGTTTTGTCAAATGTCAAGTTTTAACTTAATTGCACATTTTGGGTCTATTTATATGTTGTTTTATGTTGTAGTTTATATTAACAGAATATTAATCAACATGAAGATGAAAGCATCACTATCCAAATGGCCGATCCTTGCTGGAAACTAGACGTGTACTCAATAGCCTCTAAACTAAATGATACTTATTAGAATACCATTTGATATGGGTTTCAATATAATATAGCCACAAATCTGCACAATCTTTGTAGATTGTTTAGTCTTGGGACAACTATTGTGTATAATTTTGCATATTGATTAACATTGTGTAAGTCTTGCCTTTTCTGATTAGAAGTCACTCGGTTTATGATTAGATGTTAGACCCATTTTCCATTCCGCCCTCCCCCTAAAAGAATCATGAGATCTATTAATTTTTCATTAAGGATAGTTGTATGAAAGATAAGAATGGGTTAACATAGTCTTCAAAGTCATTGAGTGTCAATATATAGTTTTTGAGTGGTAATACGAACGTCCTAATGATACTGTGGAGGGAATTAAAAAAAGATGCTATGAAACTATAAGCTTATTTTGTGATATATTTGTAAATATATTAATTTGCTCCCTATTCTAGCACTAATACATCAGACAAGAAATCATATATATATATATATATATATATATATATATATATATATGTATATATTAAAAGTTGGATTGAACTCATATATGAGCGACACGTAAACCTACTATGTAGGATGCCACATAAGAATGAATAGTCATATATGATACTTTAATGCAACATGGGATGGTACATGAGATTAAAATAAAAAGAAAAGGCTACGTAAGATAGATGTAAATTTAATACAATATTAATTCAATTTAATAAGATAACTTCTCACATACATTCTTATTATTTAATAATAAAATTTAATCATAAAATATATATGATTTAATGATCCAAATACAACAAAAACTGTGAGTTAGATATTAATTAAGAATAAAAAAGTATGTTATTAGTAGGAAAAAAAACTAAAGAAGACTTGCTTTACTTTTGCATCAACAAAATAATATAATAAATTAATTTATTCTTTGCTTTTTTTGTAAAAAAATCTATTCTCTTAATAATATATTAAAAAATTATTTAATTCACTCCCTTACATCGTAAGGGTATAACCCTAATGTAATATAAAACTGAGTGGCCTAAATGCATTGATGGTAGCTTGACAAGTGTCATGTTATTATTGGCTTGTTTATCTTTTTCTTTCATTTTTTTCTTTAATTTCAAATGTCATAATAACAAGAATTCAATGTGCTATTTTATTCTTAAAATTTTAAAGACAAAAATAGTTTTACAATTACATTTAGTTTACAATAAATAGTTTTGAGAGATCAAAATGACTTTACAATAAACTAATACATACAAGAAAAATATTATTATAATAATAAAGGCTTCAGGTACTCTGTTACTCATGTATTTCGACATGTCAAAAATAATTTTAGAATTAAATTTAGTTTGTAAATAGTGATAACTGTAAATTAGTATAATCCTTTATTTATAGAGTTTTAGAAGTAAAAAATGCATTTATTATATATATATAATGAAATAAAATAACAAAAGTATTAATCTTTTATGCAATTATTTTGACAATTATAAACATTAATTGACAAACAATATAAAACAAAAAAATTAATAATAATTTAATGTACCTTTAAAAATTGTCTGCAAATCAGTACACTCACTTTAACTTTAACCAACTCAATTTAACTATGCAAAATGAGTATTGTAAGACATGCATTCATTATTTAAAAATACATTGACTATTGATAACTAGGAAATTCAAATAACTTTTGAAAATAAAATACTTGCGCTTAATTATTTTATAATTGTCCCAATAAAGAGTAAAATTTACATAAATAAAAATAATAATTTTTAAAAAATAAAAGTGAGTGCAATGATAATTCAAATTTTTGATCAGCAAGCTTTTTCACTGTGTATTATAATATCATAAATTATTTATGCATATTTTTTAGATAATACACATACATGACTCACATGATCAAAATGAAAGTCATAAATTTATTCTTCTATTTAAAACAACTACATATAGCTTATAGGTTTATTAAACATTACTATTTTCTTAGAATTATGCAAACTATGATATTTAAATCATGAACAAACAATATTAAAAATACTATGTGAAAAATTAATATTTAAATTAAATAATTATTATAATTTCATTGATATTTATTTTAAAATTTTATTTGTTTCAATAAAAGTTGTGTATTATAGTATATTTTAGATGTCAGAAATGGTAAATTATTTTTATTTTCTTATTATTAAATAAACATTAATATTCGCACGGGATTCATCCTAGTAACTACTAAAAATGTCTCTTTTGCAGCAACAACAACAATAACAACAATAATAATACAAGCTTCCAATGTGATCTCACTTTTGCAGGTCTAGCTCGCGTAAGGTTAAATTTTGATATGCCATGTCACACTTTCTTAAACAATAAAACACACTATAGATGTTAATAATTTTTTTAGTGCAAAAATGTACATATTAGAACTACATGCAAAAGATTAAACTTTTAAATTGTCTCTGAACCCAATAGGATGGGACAAAAATTAAACTTGATATTAAATTTTAAAAACTTTATCATATACTTCCTAGACAAATAATATTTTTGCGACTAAGTGCAGACTACAACATCACAGTACAAAAAGTAAGATTACATAATTTGAGGAGGTAGGATGGATAGGACAATGCTAGCTTTGCTTAAAATATTTTCAAACTCTTTGCTATTATGTTGCTTATATATGATGTATACTCTTAAAATCAATGAAACTAAACATAACAACAACAATAATAACAACTTTCAGTGTGGTCTTATTTTTGTAATTTGGGGTTAATTTTTGATATGCCAAATCACTTAAAATAATATGTTTTGGTTTTGAGAAGTTACTTTTATATATTATCATTTTAACTCCAACAAAAAAGTTAAGATTTTGTAAAAAGTTTTTAAGAGTAAAATGCCGCATAGCACGGGTCCACACTAGTTTGTATTAAAAGCAATCCCTGATTGATTAGGATTAAGAGGTGGTGCAGTTGCCAGACACAAGGACCTGCAGCAAGCAAGATTGAGAGGAGGCGAGCTATATATCTGGTGTAGGTTGTCAATTAGAGGTGTTTATGTTTATTGTTCGACTATTTTTTTTTTTCCCCCTAAGTATAGATGAGGGTCAAATACTTGGATAGAGAGGTTGAGAGTGTGTTCCGATTTGAAATTGGAGTTGAATCATTGTAAATATCTTTGATTAACGGAACATAATTTTGTCTGTGTTGGTCGAATAGGTGGAGGTGCCGATCAACGTAAAATTTAGTATATATTATTTTTCCTATGTGTTAGACTATGTAAATAAATCATTGTATATCTTTTATATTTAGTATGCAAATTATATCCTAGGATAGCTTCCTATTTTATAGCCTAGATCTTAGCCTTTCTGTTGAATTAGAGAGTACACAACCACAAGAGGGGGTGAATTGTGGTGTCCGATTTTCGCAAGTTGCTGACAAACAGTCTTAAACCCTGTTCGCACAGGTTGTTTCTGAGATAAGCAGAAGCGAAAATCCAACAAAATTGAATGCGAAAATAATGGACACAGGATTTTTACGTGGAAAACACCTCTAGCCCAACTGAGGTTAAAAAACCACGACCTACCTCGTGTAGGATTTAAACACTTCACTAAACGGGCTAATCACGTTACAATAGTAACACACCTTGTTACAACTTGTAACACACGTAACCTGTCTTTCCTAAGACAAGTTACCCCACGTCCAAAATCCCCTTGATTTGGACACACACTCTACTCACTCTTGTGAAAGAAGAATGTAAAGAAAAAACATCCTATTACAATGCTTCTCAACTAAGCTAATATAGGATACAATGAAGTCCTAGTATGCCAACTTTGAAAGCTCAATTAATTCACTTACAAGGCTCGGTTTTCTTTTCAAACGTTTTAGCTCATGAACTCAGATTTTTTCTCTCTGAAAACCGATGTGTCCAAGATTGTAAGAAGCCGCCTTTTATAGTGCTTGAAACACAATTCATCAAATTTTTGGAAACTAAAAAATCTGAAGAATATAGAATCCTTTACCCACAAGGGATGGAAAAACTATTTCTGAAATTTTTGGAAACTAAAATCCTAGAGAAAATAGAATCCTTTAGCTACAAGGGGTAAAGTGACATGAGCTGAAAACACTTCCTGAACCGCGTGTATAAGGCGGTGTTCTTTAGCAGCTAGCCCATGTTTTTCTCAACTACCTTATCCACTTGCCAAAAATTGGATATTCTTTTTATTCAAAAAGATTTTGCAAATCCCTTAAGATTTTTGATAACCGTTTTTTAGGGTAAAGAATAAGATACTCCATAGAAAAATCTTTCTTGCAAATCTTTGAAGAAGCTGCTCAAAATCCAAAAGATAAAAATCGTGCAAAGTAGTTTTTCGCAGCTTATTCTGGAAACACCCTGATCGCCCTGTTTCCAGGTTGTTCTGAAGGGTGATCCGAAATATTTTCCAAAAAGCAAAACCGTTTCCAGTGAGTGGTAAATTAAAACTTTCTAATTGGCATATTAACAAGAGTCTAAAAATATAAAACCAAATCAAATCAAGACATCTTGTTGTAACCACTAGTCATCTTGTAGAACGACTTTGCTGCAAACACTTCACAGAATATGCTTCAAACACCGCACGGAACTTGTTTGTCATAGCTGCACATATCTTATGTTTCAAACACTTCTCAGGATATGCTTCAAAACACCCCACAGAACCTGTTCCTCACAGGTGTTCTTACATTGCTGACTTGAGTACCTGTTCTTGATAAACCATTAGTCAAGCAGTTTTAATACATTGAGAACAGTAGTAAGGTCCTGTTTGGAAAGCCTGTTTGGAGCAACAACAACAACACTTGGATTTGTTATCATCAAAACTTTATACATTCTAACAAATTCCTCCTTTTTGATGATGACAAACCAAGTGACCATATTGACTTTCAAGGGCAATTTAAGTGATTTGTACCAATTATTCAAATTCACATGAAGCAGTTAGTATCGAAAAGATTGTAAGAAAATTAACTCGTCCATGGTAGAACTAAAACAATATTGGTCAACCTATCTTCCCCCTTTTGGCATCATTAAAAAGTAGGGGCGAACAGTCAAACAGAGGGTGTTTGCTATCACCACCACTTGGGTAATGGAGGAAAGTCAACAGGCGATACACTCAAGTGTTTTGGTACGGTAATGAGATTGGCCATCCTAGTCACACACAAGCAATTCACAACAAAAAGCAAGCAAGGCAAAGCCAATCAAAAAACAAGATATCCTGTCATTCATCAAAAGAGTGTAACAGAGTACAAACTGATTCACCAAGAGAAGTGAGAACAGGCTATGAGAACAACAGATGGGAACAGCTCATGAGGGGTGTTCAAGGAGCAGAAGGAGAAAATTTTGCTGAAAGTGAAGAGAGAAGGGCGAGGAGATCTGCATGGCGTTTTGCATTTAGAGCTTTTTCCTCGTCCAGGGCAGCCTTTACAACGTTAAGCTCAGTGCTGAGGTGAGAGTTTTCTTCTAAAGCAGCCTCAAGCTTGGTTGAGGAACTGCCAGGAACAGGAGGACGGGGTGTTCTGGTCCCCTGTTCTGAGGCAGACCCTTCAATCAAAGCATACCCACACCCCATAAGGGTGTTACTCCCGATCTCATCAATGAACTGAGCGCCCACTTTCTTCTGCAGTGTCACCCCAAAGTGCTCAAACACACTAGTCAGAAAGAAGTCGTATCCCAGATCATGTTCCCTAGAGGTGTTTGCAATTCTTGCAATATGTTGAATCATGATAGCAGGAAGGTTAATTTGCACTTCCGTGTCCATCAGATCCATCAAACACTGATCCATGGCATCAGCAAGATTGCGGCCCTGGCCTCTGGGGATGACATTCTTGATGATAAACCAAAATAGCAATTGATGGAGCGATGTCATGTCCCCTTTCTTCATAGACTTGGGTGTTTGCAGGCTTGGTTGCTGGCTAAATTTCTGGGCGAGTTCCAGCAGCCTGGCTGTCCCTAGAATAGTCTTGTCTTCCCTCACATATATATCAAAGCCTGTGGAGGGAATCCCCAGAATGTCCCCTAATATCTTCGCATCAAAGCGAAGCTGCTTCCCATTAACAATACTTGTCACCACTCCTTTGGTGACAGTGCAGTTGGCATAGAACTCTGCCAACTTATGTACAGAACACCCCAACTGGGTGTTTGTAAACAACTCATACCACCCCTGTGCACGCAGCTTGTGCAAAAACACCCCCAGACCCTGTTTCTCAAAATACTTGACCTTTATAATTTTGCCCCTGACAACCCGTCTCTGAATCAATTGGGTTAGTTTGGCTGAGATTGCAGACGGGGTAGATTTCTTGGCTCGTTTAGGTTGGGGCTCAGTAGGAGGGTCTTGGGTGGAGGCATGTTTGAGGGAGGCTTTTCTCTTGGGAGTTTTGAGGGGTGATGGTTTTGGTATAGGAAGAGGCTTATCCTCTAAGGACTCTGAGAACACGGGCGTGCCCTGTTTGAAGGCAGTGTTCTCAGTGTCGCTATCTGATGAAGGCTCAGAGGAGGAATCAATCTCCTCAACAACAGGGGCTGACTGTTTGGCAGGACGAGGAGTGGAGTGAAAAGCTATTCGAGCTGATTTTCTTGTGGGTCTGTTTGTGGGTTTGGCCGAAGAGGGGATTTGTGGTTTTGGTTTGACAGGGGTTCACTTTTTGAGGGCGCTTCAGTCTAGCCGCTTTTAGGCCTTGATGGTGGTCGTGTTCTTGGTACTCTAGCACGCCTAACCACAATTTTGTACCTTTTGCGTTTCTCACCGGTTTGTGTTACCGGTGTGGCTTGTGCAGGCTTAACAGGGGACTTCTCCATTTGACCACTACTTACCCCTTTGTTTTTTTTGACAAATCCTCCCCTAGGTCATCCTTAAAAACTTCAGGCCCTGTTTCTGACCCTGTTTCCTGCTCAGGAAACATTCCAAACGAATTGATGTCATCTAACCCATGGTCCAACAGAAAGAGTTCATCTAAAGCCCCAATTTCTCTTTCAGATGCCCCAACAAGTTCTTGGGGTTGACATGCGCCCGTTTCACCAACAAAATCAATTCCCACCCAAATTTGTACGGGATGTCTTCCAATTTCAAATTCACTGTTCTAAGGTCGATACTTTTCAAAAACCCAAAAGGTTTATAGGCAATAGATCAAGGAGGTTCAGTATTTTTACCTTCCATGAGGGCCGTCAGAAATTGTGTAGGTGCAAACAGGGCTGTGGCTGTTTGCAAGGCTGTGCCCTGTGTCTGGTTGCCCTGGGTCAAGGTCGAGGAGCTCTCGAAGCTAATGGGGAACGCCATTTTTCAGAGGAAGGAGAGAGATTAGGATTTCTTGAACAGAGTTTCAAAGCAAGAGAGTTTCGGTGGAGGTGAGAGATTGAGCAAGAGCTTTAAAGGGAGAGAGAGACGTGCGAAATCTTTAAAAGATTTTGCCCGTTTTTGCAACGAACTTTAGCATTTATTGCGCACGCCTCGGGAAAAAATTAGCAGTTTTCAATTTGTTGCACACATTTGACAAACAAGAGGCGTACCTATTTCTGATACTTGTTCTTGAGGTTACTTGCTCGATAACATTGGACAATAAGGGCAATCTCATTAGACCTCAACGAGTGTCAGCAAGTTACAAACCTCACATATGCTAAACATAGCACACAAGTTGATTGCAAACAAAAATTTAACATGTTGTACCCGTTGCTTTTAAATTTTGTAAACAGGGAGAGAGAACAGGTTGGTCAGGTTGTTCTAATTAAGCCTAGTTCGAGTCTATTCCTTTCAAATTGTTCTCTACTCAATGCCTTTGTGAATATATCAGCAATTTGATTTTCAGTGGCACAAAAAATTCATTGAGATCACTCCCTTTTCAACATTGTCTCTCAAGAAATGATGACGAATGTCAATATGTTTTGTTCTTTTGTGTTGACATAGATTTTTGGCAATGTTAATTGCACTTGTATTGTCACAATAAATAGGAATGCATCCTATGTCAACACAAAAGTCCTTGAGTTGTTGTCTTATCCATAATAACTGAGCACAACAAGATGCAGCTGCCACATACTCAGCTTCTGCTGTGGATAAGGCAACAGAGAGTTGTTTCTTGGTTGCCCAAGATACCAAACAAGGTCCAAGAAAGTGAGCCATACCTGAGGTGCTTTTCCTATCAACCAAGAAACCTGCGTAATCAGCATCAGCATACCCAACAAGATCAAAGTTGTAACCTTTAGGATACCATAAGGCTAGATCAGGTGTATGTCTTAAGTACCTAAAAATCCTTTTAACAGCCTTTAGATGAGTTTCTTTAGGGTTTGACTGAAAATGTGCACATAGACCAACACTAAAAACAATGTCAGGTCTACTAACAGTTAGATATAAGAGTGACCCTATCATGCCCCTATAGGATTTCTCCTCAACTGAGGGACTACCATCATCCATTACCAACCTAGTTGAAGGAGAGATGGGAGTATCAATGGGCTTGGCTGACTCCATCCCAAAACGCTTAAGTAATTCCTTAATATACTTTTGTTGATGGATCATGGTGCCGTTTGAAGTTTGCTTGATTTGCAAGCCTAAAAAGAAATTAAGCTCACCCATCATGCTCATTTCAAACTCACTCCTCATCATTTTTGAAAATTCATTGCACAATTCATGATGAGTTGCACCAAATATGATGTCATCGACATATACTTGGACAATCAACAAATGTTCCCCCTTAGATTTTAGAAACAAGGTATTGTCTACCTTGCCTCTTGCAAAATTATTTTCCAATAAAAAGCTTGACAACTGCTCATACCAAGCTCTAGGAGCTTGTTTTAAACTATAAAGTGCCTTGTCAAGTTTGAAAACATAGTTAGGAAGTTCATCACTTTCAAAACCGGGGGGTTGTTTAACAGGTGCACTTTTAACATCCATTTGATATAACTTGATCTCCATGTGGGCTGCAAAAGCTATCAAGATTCGAATGGCTTCCATCCTTGCAACAGGTGCAAAAGTCTCTTCATAATCAATTCCCTCTTCTTGGTTGTAGCCTTGAACCACCAGCCGGGCCTTGTTCCTAGTGACTGTTCCGCACTCATCTAGCTTGTTACGGAACACCCACTTGGTTCCAATGATTGTTCTATCCTCTGGCCGTGGCACAAGGTGCCATACCTTGTTTCTTTCGAACTGATGGAGTTCTTCTTGCATGGCTGTGACCCAATCTGAATCTGCAAGAGCTTCATTAATATTCTTAGGCTCAATTTTTGAGAGAAAAGCATAGAAAGCACAGAAATTTTTAAGCCTAGATCTAGTTTGAACTCCTGCATTAATATCAGACAAAATTTGATTAAGAGGATGTGAACTTTGGTATTTCCATGATCGTGGTGAAAGTGGGTTCACAGATATGCTCTCCATCCTAGCTGGAATACTTGGCGAAACAAGTTCAGGTCCTGTTCCCAAGCCTGTTTGGGAGCCTGTTCCTGAAATTATCTCAGAAGGGTTCGGCTGATGTTGTCTCGAATAGGGTTCCACCCTGTTTTCCCCTGTTTGGTTCACACCCTGCCTACCTTCATGAAGAACAGCTTCAAGCCTTGATCTCTCAGGTTGATCCTTACCTGGTTCATCTTGAAGCAGCATGTCTTCTTTAACAAGACCTAGTTCGAGGTCTTCCTCCTGTGCATCATGCACACTTTCTTCAACACGCAAGGTTCTCTTATTAAACACTTTGTATGTCTTACTATGTGAGGAGTAACAGAGGAATATTGCCTCGTCACTCCTTGGATCAAATTTCCCTAAGGCATCCTTTCCATTATTATGCACAAAACATTTACACCCAAAAACTCTCAAATGCAAAATATTTGGTTTTCTTCCTTTGAGGATCTCATAAGGAGTTTTGTTAAGAACAGATCTAATCATGCATCTATTTATAATGTAACATGATGTGTTTAAAGCTTCAGCCCAAAAATTTCTAGGAAGACCACTAGCAACAAGCATTGTTCTAGTCATGTCCTCTAGAGTACGATTTTTGCGCTCTACCACCCCGTTCTGTTGGGGTGTTCTTGGAGCTGAAAAATTGTGATCAACACCATGCTCATTACAATAGTCAATAAAGCTCGAATTTTCAAATTCTGTACCATGGTCAGACCTTATGCATACCAAAGAGTGTCCTACCCTCTTTTCAGTCTTTTTAATGAAAGCAAGAAATTTTTCAAAAGTTTCATCTTTAGAAGCCAAAAACAAAGTCCAAGTGAAACGAGAGTAGTCATCCACTATCACAAGCACATACCTCTTGCCACCTCGGCTCATGATCCTCATTGGACCACATAGATCCATATGTATTAATTCAAGGGGTCGAGTAGTGCTTATACACTTTTTAGACTTAAATGAATTTTTGACTTGTTTGCCTTTGGCACATGCATCACATACCTTGTCATCATTGAATTTGATGGAAGGTAAGCCAACTACTAAATCTTTGGTTACAAGTTTGTTCAAAAGAGAGTGGCTTGCATGACCTAGTCTTTTGTGCCAAAGCATAACATCATCTTTTAAGGCACTCAAACAAGTCAAATTATTTTGGGGAAGAGTAGAAATACACACTTTATAAACATTTTTGTGTCGCTTCCCCTCAACACAACATCTCCTGTGTTCATGTTTACAACCAAGCAACGTGTTGGAGAGAACACTACTAGGTTGTCTTTGTCACACAGTTGGGACACACTTAGCAAGTTGTGTTTTAAACCATCCACAAAATAAACATTGTCAATTGAATGGGAGAGTGACTCACCTATCTTACCTATACCGACAATTGTCCCAGATTTGCCGTTTCCAAATGCCACACTCCCTCCTTCTGATGCTGTAAGTGAGAGAAAATTGGATTTTTCACCAGTTATATGCCTCGAACACCCACTGTCAACATACCACAGCTGCCTGTTCCCTAGACTATTTCCTGCACTGTTTGCTGGGTTGTTTGCTGGGTTGTTCTCTCTCACTTCAGCCTGCAAAACAAATCAAGGGTTAGTTTTGGGAACCCAGATCCACTTGGGTCCCATTCCTTTAGACGTGTAAATCTCATCTTTCCTAACCCACATTTGTTTTACATGCACTGAGTTCTTTTTAATGGCATACTTTCTTATAGGACAAGCATATCGATAATGCCCCGTTTTACCACAATGAAAACAAACAATATTTTCAGGTAATCCCACATATTTGTTATTCACTGGGTAGGTCATCTTAGCCACAAAACCTAGTCCTCTTCTATTTTGACTATGATGAGTGTTTAACCATTCCAACGCCCTTGAGGACCTGTTCCAGAGCTTGTTTATGGCAAGGTCCGATTCTAAGTGTTTTATTTTTTCAAGCAAGTTTCTGTTTTCTTCCAGCAAAGACTCGACCTTACCTTTTAAGTCAAGAGATTCTTTTTCTAGCTCAGTCAGTTTAGTGGAACAAGTCTCTTCTTTCATGAGTAGAGTTTCTTTAAGCACATTGATGTTTTCATGCAAGGCAAGAGTCTCTTTGTCAACTTCAAGCTTTTCTAATTTAAGGGTTTCATTTTCAAGTTCTAAATCTCGAACATCCCCTTTTAATTCAGCACATATATCCATTATATTGTACACTAATTTCTCAAGAGTTGATTTATTTAGACCACGTACCTTGTTCTTGAGTTGAGTCAGACTATCCGTTGACCCATCATCTGAATCAGTGTCACTCCTTGCCATGAGTGCTACATCAGCTTCCCCAACTTCAGACCCTTCCTCATCCTCACTTGAATCTCCCCAGGCCGCGAGCATAGCTTTTGAGAGTCTTTTCGCCGAGCTGCTTACACCCTGTTTCCTCCCCTGTTTTCTGGGGTGTTCGGGTTCTTGTTCTTCCTTATGAAGTGGGCAGTTTCTCATAATGTGGTCCAGCTTACCACACTTGAAACACCCAGTGAACTATTCCCGAGGGGTGTTCCTGGCTTTGCCGAAGTCCTTCCTTTTGATGTTTTCTTTGACTTTCTTGAAGAACTTCTTAAATTTTTGAGTCATCATGGCAATCTCCTCCTCCTCAAAATTAGAATCATCTTCTAAGGCCTTTAGTGCAAGACCTTGTTCTCTCTTTGTCTCATCTTTCTGTTGAGAATATTTCCTAAGTTCATATGTTTGGAGGTTGCCAATCAGCTCATCTAGAGTGATCTTGTTCATGTCTCTTAGGATCTTCCTTACCAATTCTTCGGTGGTGAAGGATTTTCCCAAGGATTTCAACTCATTCGTTATGTGAGTGAAGCAAGTGTACATGTCCATCACACTTTCCCGATCACCCATCTCGAACAGCTCATACTTTCTCATAGGCAATTCAATCCGGGATTGCTTTACTTGATTGGTCCCTTCGTGAGCTAGTTGCAAAGCATCCCAAATTTCTTTGGCCGACTCACATTCAGATATGCGAGTATATTCATCAGGACCTAGGCCAAAATATAGGAGTTTCTTGGCCTTGGCATTCTTCTCCATCATCTTGTAATCTTCAGCATTGAACTCCTTAGGCTCCTTGGGGATTGACTTTCCATCTTCAGTTGTTTTCTTAGGGATGAGTGGTCCATGCTTGATGAGCATCCACAACTCATAGTCCTCGGCTTGGATGTAGTTTTCCATCCTATTCTTCCACCAACTATAGTGTTGGCCATTGAAGTATGGTGGACGAGTTATGGATTGACCTTCAAGCATGCCTTGTGGAGTACTCATCTTCAAGGATCTCTCAAAGGTGTTAGCTTTTCAAAGGAGAACCTGCTCTGATACCACTTGTTGAATTAGAGAGTACACAACCACAAGAGGGGGGTGAATTGTGGTGTCCGATTTTCGCAAGTTGCTGACAAACAGTCTTAGACCCTGTTCGCACAGGTTGTTTCTGAGATAAGCAGAAGCGAAAATCCAACAAAATTGAATGCGGAAATAATGGACACAGGATTTTTTACGTGGAAAACACCTCTAGCCCAACTGAGGTTAAAAACCACGACCTACCTCGTGTAGGATTTAAACACTTCACTAAATGGGCTAATCACGTTACAATAGTAACACACCTTGTTACAACTTGTAACACACGTAACCTGTCTTCCCTAAGACAAGTTACCCCACGTCCAAAATCCCCTTGATTTGGACACACACTCTACTCACTCTTGTGAAAGAAGAATGTAAAGAAAAAACACCCTATTACAATGCTTCTCAACTAAGCTAATATAGGGTACAATGAAGTCCTAGTATGCCAACTTTGAAAGCTCAATTAATTCACTCACAAGGCTCGGTTTTCTTTTCAAACGTTTTAGCTCATGAACTCAGATTTTTTCTCTCTGAAAACCGATGTGTCCAAGATTGTAAGAAGCCGCCTTTTATAGTGCTTGGAACACAATTCATCAAATTTTTGGAAACTAAAAAATCTGAAGAATATAGAATCCTTTACCCACAAGGGATGGAAAAACTATTTCTGAAATTTTTGGAAAGTAAAATCCTAGAGAAAATAAAATCCTTTAGCTACAAGGGGTAAGGTGACATGAGATGAAAACACTTCCTGAACCGCGTGCATAAGGCGGTGTTCTTCAGCAGCTAGCCCATGTTTTTCTCAACTACCTTATCCACTTGCTAAAAATTGGATATTCTTTTTATTCAAAAAGATTTTGCAAATCCCTTAAGATTTTTGATAACTGTTTTTTAGGGTAAAGAATAAGATACTCCATAGAAAAATCTTTCTTGCAAATCTTTGAAGAAGCTGCTCAAAATACAAAAGATAAAAATTGTGCAAAGCAATTTTTCGCAGCTTATTCTGGAAACACCGTGATCGCCCTATTTCCAGGGTTGTTCTGAAGGGTGATCTGAAATATTTTCCGAAAAGCAAAACCGTTTCCAGTGAGTGGTAAATTAAAACTTTCTAATTGGCATATTAACAAGAGTCTAAAAATATAAAACCAAATCAAATCAAGACATCTTGTTGTAACCACTAGTCATCTTGTAGAACGACTTTGCTGCAAACACTTCACAGAATATGCTTCAAACACCACACGGAACCTGTTTGTCACAGCTGCACATATCTTATGTTTCAAACACTTCTCAGGATATGCTTCAAAACACCTCACAGAACCTGTTCCTCACAGGTGTTCTTACATTGCTGACTTGAGTACCTGTTCTTGATAAACCATTAGTCAAGCAGTTTTAATACATTGAGAACAGCAGTAAGGTCCTGTTTGGAAAGCCTGTTTGGAGCAACAACAACAACACTTGGATTTTTTATCATCAAAACTTTATACATTCTAACACTTTCATCACTCCTATGCACTTGTATATAAAGGACCCAAAAGGGAATGAAAAGGCAGGCAGAACAATTACTTTCATGGTATCAGAGCTCCTTTTCTTTCCTGACTGTGCCTCTCTCTAATATGCCCATTTCTTTCACCTCATTCTCCTCCTCTTCTTCTAATTCAATGGCTACACCATCTTTCCATCCTGCCCTCACAATTAACAATATAAAGAGCTTTATTCCTATCGCTCTGGAGATGGAAAAGGTTCAGTACTCATCATGGGCAGAATTATTCAAAATCCATTGCCGCGTGTACAAAGTCATTGATCACATTCTTCCTAAACCGACGACATCTGCCACGAACCAGGAACAAACCCATCAAGCAGAAGAAGCTACTGGCATTGACAAGGAACTCTGGTCATGTCTCGATGTTGTCGTCCTCCAATGGATTTATGGCACGATCTCAAGCGATCTCTTGCACACCATCATTGAAACCGACGCTACTGCACAACAAGCATGGGAAAGACTCGTGAGTATTTTCAAGGATAACAAGAACACTCGCGCTCTCTATCTAGAAAATCAGTTCAGTCAGGTTCATTGAATGATTTTCCCAATATCTCGACCTTCTGTCAAGAACTAAAAATGCTTACTGATCAACTTGCTAATGTTGGCGCCCCGGTTTCAAATCAATGATTAGTTCTACAATTAATTGCGGGTTTGAATGAGAACTATGATAGTGTTGCCACTATACTTCAACAAAGTAACCCATTGCCTTCCTTCTATGAGGCCCGCTCGAGGCTAATACTCGAAGAAACCCGCAAGGCTAAACAAGCCGCCACTGCCGCCGACGCTACTAGCACTACTGGAACTGCCCTCCTCATCACCAACTCCAGCAATGACTCAAGGTCCTCAAACTCTGATTCCGACCTCCCATCATATCGCACCAGCCATGGTCAGAAAAAGGGTCCGCCCCGCAACAATCACAGAGGCCAATATAATGGTGGACGGAGCCGAGGACGTGGTGGCAATCATCAAAGGGGTGGAAGAAACTTCCGTGGCGGCAACACCTCTCCTCAGAATCAACAGCAGCATGGATGGTCCCAGTAGCCACCATGGGCCGCATATCCACCATGGGCTAGCTGGACAACGTGGACAGCCCCTCCTTGCCCTTACCCCATTTCCTCTTAGGCCCAACCTCCTGTTCGTCAGCTTGGCATTCTCGGTAGTCGTCCTCAACAAGCACACGTCGCTCATACGACCCCCCTTCCCGCTATGAACCCACGGATATTGAGGCGGCAATGCACACTATGACCCTTAATGCCCCCAATGACAATTGGTATATGGATACTGGTGCAACCTCGCATATGACTGCATCTTCAGGTAATCTTACGTCTTATTTTAATATGAGCAATAACAGAAATATCATTGTTGGCAGCAGACATGAAATTCCAATTCGAGGTCTTGGACAAGCACGCCTGCCGCCCCGTTATCCACCTTTAACCTTAAATAATGTTCTTCATGCTCCTAAACTTATTAAGAACTTGATATCTGTACGTCGTTTCACCACTGATAATCATGAATATGTTGAATTTGATCCTTTTGATTTTTTCGTAAAGAATATTTAGGCGGGGATGCCAATGCACCAATTTTATCCCCATCTTGGGCCTCTGGCCCCTACGCACTACTTTCTCCCCGTTAGGCCCTCTTAGGGTGATTTTTCGTTTGGAACAGTCTATCTGGGCCTGATACTTAGCTAACCAGTCTATTCCCAAGATAATCCCAAAGTTTGTCAACTCAAAATTATACAGGTTCGCCGGAAATTCACATTCATACATTTTCACAGGGTAACCCTCATATAACTCCTCGCACGACACAGTTTTTCCGTTAGGGAGCATTACAGTTAGTAGGGAGGATTTTTGGGTAAGGTCTAGTCCCAAGGTCTCGATTAGCTTAGCAGATATAAATGAGTGTGTGGCACCCAAATCAAATAAGACGTCCACAGACTGAGTTAAGAATGGAAAAGTACCCGTCACTACATTTGGAGTATCCGCAGCTTCCTCTTTTCACATCACATACACCCGGCCCCCAGTGTTCCGGGGTGGTTGGTTGGAGGGTCGGGACTGAGCTGGCTTGGGTGCCCGATTTTGCTAGATGGGATGGACCGTCTGCCCTCCCCTGCTTTGGTATGAAGATTGGGGCCACTGCCCCTGCCCTTGGTTCTGCTTCTGTCCCTGACTCTGCCCTTGTCCTTGCCCGGGAGGGGGTGGAGGAAGTGGGCAGTCTCGCACTCGGTGTTGATGGCTTCCACAACGAAAGCATCTCTTCACTGTCCGACACTCTCTGGTGAAATGTCCCGGCTTCCCGCAAGCGTTGCAAGTCACCTTGGGCCGTGTGTTGGGATACTGGCCCCCTTGATTGAAACTGCCAGGGTGCTGTCCCCCAGCGGGTCTACGGTTCTGCTCCTGCATCTGGAAGTTTCCTCGGTTGTCTCCCTTCCTCTTGGTACCCCTCTGTTCACTGAAGTAGTGACTACGCTCCTGCATTGCTCTTTCCACGTTGACCGCGGTGTCGTATAGATCGACGTAGGAGGCATACTGCCGTACCGACATCCGTTCTTTGATAGTTGGGTTGAGCCCGACCTCAAACCTATTCATCTTCAGCCTCTCGTCAGCTACGAAGGCTGGGGCGAAGCGCAACAACTTCATGAATTTGGAGGCGTACTCGAGGAGGCTCATGCTCCCCTGCTGCAATTGCATGAACTCATTCCCCTGAGCCTTCTGGAGGAAAGTAGGGTAGAAATAGTTCTTGATCATCTCCTTAAAGTTACCCCACCCAAACCCAGGCTCGTGTTATCTTTCCCGTACTATAGCCCACCAAAGGTCGGCTTTGTCCTTTAGGTAGAATACTGCAAATCCTACCTTTCACTCCTCAGGGCACTGGAGTGCATCGAACAACTTCTCCATCCTCCTAATCCAGTCTTCGAAGGTTTTGGGGTCGGGGGTGCCATCATAAACGGGTGGGTGATGACTTGCAAACCGCCTGAACATATAAGAGTTATCCTCGTCCGTCCTCTTCTCCTTAACCTCCATTAATCTTTGGATTTGTTCATTCTGGAGCCGCAGTTGCTCCCCTTGCTTCTGCAGCATCTCTAGCAACAACAAGTTGATGAGTCCGGCTCCCGTGGGCGGGTTTGTTTCATCGATCTGGCAACGAGACCCATTCCCATTCCTAGGACGTAGAGCCTCCAGTTGTTCCCTTAGGGCCGCCATAGGGATGTCCTGGTTTGTAGGGACCCTCGTCTCAGGGTGGGGTCCAGTTCGGGACTTGCTGTTGTGGTCATTGCTTTCCGCCATTCTGGTTGGGAAAATAATTCGGGTTTAGTTCCTTCCCTAATAGTTCACAACCTAGGTTCTATAGAATTGCAAACATACAGTACATGCCAGCGCATAATGCAACACTTAACAGGAGTTCAATCTCAGTATACTACCACGTTCAGGTGGTACAACCACCACATCACATGCTCAGATAGTTCACATCGGACAGGCATCACGTTCACACGGTTCACGATCATCACTATAATCATTGTATTGCATAGCATTTCAATCACGTAAGAGTTTCACACTAACACTTTACAATAGGCGATGTTGATATTCAAATAGTCTAGGGAGATTTTATTGCATAACATGTTAATAGTATAAGAGTTCCATACTAACACTTTTCATTACACCTCAATGTACATCTTTAGTAGCCCCAGGGGCTCAATAAGAAACAGAGAAAACAACTACCAAAATTGTCCTAGCAAAGAAAAGAAAAAAAATTCCACTACCTAACTACCTCCAGCTTCTATTGGTCAGGGGCGTCCAATGGGCAAGTACCCCTACACATCCGGGCACACCTACCCTGCTTCCAGTGGGTCATCCCAATCTCACGTTCGGCCCAATCCCATAAATAGTTTATCTTCTCTTCCAAGTCTCCCGAGTTACTGGATTGCTCATCTTGTGTAGGGTGGTTTCCTTCTTTATCTCCCTCATCTCCCTCTAAATCTTCACTGCTCATAAGTTGGCCCTCGCCGACCTCAGAATCTCCCTCAAGGTCTTCTTCAGGATCTTCCTCGGGATATTCCTCAGGATCTTCCTCGGGATCTTCCTCCATGGGTTCTTCCTCAGTGTCCTCATCTAGGGCTTCTTCTTCCTCAGATTCCTCTCTAGGTTTCTCAGTCATTAGTCCCTTTTTACTCTTAGTCTCCTCTTCCTCAGTGTCCCCTTCAACGGGTGGTGGTGGGTTGGCATCCTAAGAGTCAGGGGTGGGGGGTTCGTCATAAGGACCTATATCCATTAGGTGGTCCACTAGTTCATTCAAGTTGAAACCCATAGGCTGCTACTTGCATAGGCAACAGTCCCTAGCGACCATGAATGCTCTCTCCCTATGGTAAAGTTCCTCAACTCTATAACGCCAAAAGGGGTCCCCCCAAAGAGTTAAAAGGAAGAAGAGGGTCTGGTTATGGTCGAATCTTAAACAATCATCAGAAACCTTAGCTAGTCTCCCATAGATAAAAATTTCCACTCGCTTCAAGTGACTCTCCAAACTGACCCCGGGAATCTTCCCAAATCTCTGGTGGTGATAAGGTTGTCCCATACACCCACAGTGGCGAGCCGTATTCATCCTAGACATTAATAGACCCAAATCAGATATATAAACACAAACAGGTAAACATATACAAGCATACTCCCTTTCCGACCTTCACTCATGCTCCGAGCAGTCCTTAAGTCTGTTAGTTTTAGAGTTATTTATTAGTATTACTCCCTTTGTCTTTTAGGCAAGCCTTCAGGTCAGTCAACTTGGGCTCTGATACGACTTTGTAACACCCCCAGCTTTCCAATTCCTTATTTACTACTGATTTAACCTGAATATCAACAGCAACTCCTAACAGGGTGTTACCGCCGTATCCCCTTCTTGGGAATACCAGGCTGGATATCATAACTAACATTTAACGCAAAGTCTTTACAAAACAAAACTTACCATACATGGTTCCAAAACTTAAACACGAAACTTAAACACCACAATTTAAGTCAACTATATTTTATTATAACTTCTAAAATTCTTTTCAAACATGATCAGCATTCGAGTCTCGCTCTACTCTCATGTCCCCAGTCCTAAGTACAGCTAGATCACCTGAAAACAAAATATTTTATAATAGTAAGATAAACTCAGTAACATTCACCCCCAACAGTCAAACACACATATAAATTCATTTTGAAAACATTTTAGGGGAAGGGGACAGCAACACGTTTTCAAAGCACGCAAACCATTATACCTTCCTTGATTATTATTTTCAGAATTACACTTCCATAGTTCCATTCATAATGTTTCAGTTTCAGATGAGTCTTGGGTGAGCGACCCCAGTGGGTCTCATGGCCTGCACACGAATATAGCGCAGCCATTTAACTCTTTCCTGGCCTACCGTTACTCGGGCGGTTACCGCTTAACTTTTCTAGCCTACCACCATCATGGATGATAACCTGGCCCACGTCTCAGCCGAGCACGTGGCCGCTCATATGCATGCACTTATTACCCGGGGAAGGCTATGGCCTTCAACCAGTTCAAACAGATTTTACTCACCCTATTCAGTTCTTTTCAGTTAATGATCTTTTTCCTCTTTACTGGATGTCAACTTGACATGTTTAGTTCATTCGGATTTAAACACTTTTCCCTACAGAATTTGAAATACAAATGCAGAACTCCAAATACAATCGCAGTAAGTTTCAACTTTTATCATACGGAAAATTTTCAACTTCCAGAACATAACACAGTATACAGTTCCCATCAGGTAATCACTTTCAAATTGTAAACCAGTGTTCATTCAATTGAAAAGAAATGCTAAAGGTTCAATACAAGAACTCCAAACATTCATGGTTTCAGCAACGCGAGGAAGAGGTTAGGGCATGACTGTTATCTAGATACGGTACAAATTTACGGGCTCAGTTACTTTAGTAGGAGTTCACTGCTCCACACCTGGGCCCACATACAGCCCGTAGTCAGTCCACATTCAGTATAGGGCATCCTTAGGCCTCCCCTAAATTTTATAAAAAATTTCCTAGATTTTTGTTCAACCAAACCCTATCCTTGGTTAAGGTTCGGCTGGCCAGTTTCTGGGTCCAACTTCCAGAAGCTATAACTTTTGTTTCTGACATCCAATTCTAGTGTTCTTGGTCAATCTAGAAACCTTAAAATGTCCTCTGTCTTTTCTATGTTTAGAGTTTAGCCCGGTTCTACCCCAAACCTAGTCAAATTTTTGCTTCTTTCGGTAATGTTAGTGACTGTCTTTCCCAGGACAGTCCCGGGGAAATTTTACCAAAACTTGGGCTACGCTACTCGAAATGATCTAATTCTAAAGCGACGTTATTTGGCACATCTAGAGGCTCCTACTCAGTAAATTTTACAATTTTGGCAATGAATAGCAGCCTAGGGATATTTTTTCCAAATTGAGGGTAAAACAGCCCAGACCTTATCTCCCAGATTCTGTCTAGATGTTTAGGCTAACTTCCCATCCCCATGACTTTTTCTCTTGACTTTCAAAAATCACGTTCTTGCCCAATCCAGAAGGATAATTTACTAAAACTTTCATGTTCAGCACTTCTACAAATTCGCAACGTAGTTAAGTCTAAAAATTCAAAAACCGCATCCTATACCTGCAATCCCTGGTTCTGACAGTGCTTGGTATTTCGGCCATAACTCTCTCAATTTAACTTCGATTCATACAATTTAAAAAAACTCATGTAATTTTCACATCCTAATCTAACTACTATAAAATTTTCATAATTTTTGGACGACCATAATAATTATACCTAATTTTCAAAATTGAGCCAAAAATAGTGTCAGTCCTGACCAAATTATTCCCCCTTTTATGCACGGTTTTTACTCGCTTCGGGTCACCAAAAATTCACCCATACCCGTTAGACATCCTTAGACCCTCACCAAGACCCAATCATGCCAAAATAATCCACCTTTATTGAGACAAAAAAAAAACCACATTAAAACATTGTTACGAGTACTTTTGATCAAAATCGGATCTAGATCAACGAAAATTCCTCTTTCGTTCAAATTCAACGCCGAAAGTGCTGAGAAAATAATAAAAATTATATCAAAATCTTCATTCACAATGGTCATAAAATCGTAAAAACAAAAGAGATTTAAAAGTGGGGGTTTAAGTAATTGTTCTGCCTATTTCTTTTGAGAAAGAAATAACCCGCCTTTATGCTGAGTAACGGCAATGCCGAGGAAATAGCTCAACGGGCCTAAATCTTTCATAGCAAATTCAGAAGCAAGAAGTGACATGATGGATGTACGAAGAGCGTCAGACGAGGCAGTGAGAATTATGTCATCAACATAAAGAAGAATGTATGCCGTGTTATTTCCGTGCTGATGAATGAACAAAGAATGATCAGATTTGCTATGAGTGAAGCCGATAGTGGATACAAAATTAGCAAACCGTTGATACCAGGCATGAGGGGCTTGCTTAAGGCCATATAGGGATTTCTTCAACAAGCATACATAATCTGGATGGGCCGGATCTCGGAATCCCAAAGGCTGATGCATGTAAATTGTTTCATGGAGCTGACCATGCAAGAAAGCATTTTTAACGTCCAATTGATGAATAGACCAAGATTTGGACAGAGCAATGCTGAGGACAATCCGAATGGAAGTAGGCTTCACTACTGGGCTGAACGTTTCATTATAATCCACACCAATCTGTTGAGAACTGCCATCACCCACAAGGCGGGCTTTGTGCCGCTCAAAAGAACCATCAGATCTTTTTTATGACGAAAAATCCACATAGAACGAATAATGTTCACATTAGGAGGACGGGGCACCAACTCCCACGCCTTAGTTTTAATAAGAGCATTATATTCATCGATCATGGCAGCTTTCCAATTCGGGTCGGACAAGGCGTCCTTAGGGTTACGAGGTAGAGAGGAAGGTGTGACCGAGGTGGATAAGTTGAGGGGACATTTGGGCTTAAATATCCCATGCATGCTATGAGTGACCATGGACCGAGTGGTGGAGGGGCCAGGTTGGTGGTGATGTGAGTCTGATGTGGATTGGTGGGGGGCGGTGAGGGATAACTGGGTAGTGGGGAATTGGGAGGTAAGGGCTGGGAAACGGGCAAGCTAGGCTGTGGGAAAGTGACGGAGTCATCACTGGACTGGACCAGTGAGGGTGAGGAGATAGCGAAAGGGAAATGTTGCATAGGTGAAGGCGTTGCTTGCTGGTGGATTGTACTTTGTGGTTGAAGAAATTGATTGTGAAACAATGGATGCAAGCCATCAGTTACAAAATCATATGTGTGAGCACTAGGAACATGGATGTTGGCAAAAGGGAAATAGGACTCATCAAAAACAACATGCCGAGAAATAATTATCTTTTTACTAGACAAATCATAACATTTATATCCCCGATGATTCGGTGGATATCCTAAGAAGACACAAGGAGTTGAGCGGGGTTGAAGTTTACTTATGACATGAGAGGGAGAAATAGGGTAGCATAAGCACCCGAAAACCCATAGAAGTGTGTACGAGGGATCCCGATGGTATAGAATTTGAGTTGGGGAATAATTAAAAAGTAATTTGCTAGGGAGTATGCTTAGCAGATAAGTTGCCATTTGCAAGGCATGATGCCAAAAAGATGGGGGTAGAGAAGCATGAGCAAGAAGAGTTCGTATCAAGTTATTTATGGTTCGAATTTTTCTTTCGGCCTTCCCATTTTGAGGAGAAGTATGGGGGTAGGAGAAACGGAAAACCATACCATTGTTGTGACAGAATAATTTAAATGAGTTATTATCGAATTCTCGCCCATTATCACATTGAAAACACTTGATATTCTTCTCAAATTGAGTTTGAATGAAGGCACTAAAAGATAAAAATATGGAAAAGACTTGGGATTTCTGGCCAATCGGAAAAGTCGATAGGAAGTTTGAGTAATCATCTAAAAACAGAATGTAATATTTATGACCAGCAGAACTCAGAATAGGTGATGTCCACAAATCACTATGAATTATGTCAAATGACATTAATATGGTAGACAAAGAAGCCGAAAATGGCAACTTAACTTGTTTCCCAAAAATACAAGAGGGACAAATTGAAGAAGGGGAGGGTTTATTACAATTAATAACACCATTATTCCTCAGAAAGCGTAAAACAGTTGCTCCTGGGTGTCCCAAGCGATTATGCCATAAGTCAGGAGAAAGAGCGGCGAAGGTTGATGGAGGGAGAGCTTGAGGGAATGTGGTTGTAGGGATAGGATAGAGGTCCCCGGTGCTGTCACATCTCATTATTGGCATCCCCGTCTGAATATTCTTTACGGAAAAACCAAAAGGATCAAATTCAACAGAAACATGATTATCAGTGGTGAAACGACGTACAGATATCAAGTTCTTAATAAGTTTAGGAGCATGAAGAACATTATTTAAGGTTAAAGGTGGATAAGGGGGCGGACGGTGTGCTTGTCGAAGACCTCGAATTGGAATTTCATGTCCACTGCCAACAATGATATTTCTGTTATTGCTCATCTTAAAATAAGACGTAAGATTACCTGGAGATGCAGTCATATGCGAGGTTGCACCAGTATCCATATACCAATTATCATTGGGGGCATTAAGGGTCATAGTGTGCATTACCGCCTCAATATCCGTGGGTTCATAGCGGGAAGGGGGGTCGTATGAGCGACGTGTGCTTGTTGAGGACGACTACCGAGAATGCCTAGCTGACGAACAGGAGGTCGGGCCAAGAGGAAGTGGGGTAAGGGCAAGGAGGGGCTGTCCACGTTGTCCAGCTAGCCCATAGTGGATATGCGGCCCATGGTGGCTGCTGGGACCATCCATGCTGCTGCTGATTCTGAGGAGAGGTGCTGCCGCCACGAAAGTTTCTTCCACCCCTTTGATAATTGCCACCACGTCCTCGGCTCCGTCCACCATTATATTGGCCTCTGTGATTGTTGCGGGGCGGACCCTTTTTCTGACCATGGCTGGTGCGATATGATGGGAGGTCGGAATTAGAGTTTGAGGACCTTGAGTTATTGCTGGAGTTGGTGATGAGGAGGGCAGTTCCAGTAGTGCCAGTAACGCCGGCGACAGTGGCGGCTTGTTTAGCCTTGTGGGTTTCTTCGAGTATTAGCCTCGAGCGGGCCTCATAGAAGGAAGGCAATGGGTTACTTTGTTGAAGTATAGTGGCAACACCATCATAGTTCTCATTCAAACTCGCAATTAATTGTAGAACGAATCGTTGATTTGAAACCGGGGCACCAACATTACAGTGTCTTCTTAGGATATCCACCGAATCATCGGGGATATTAATTTTATGATTTGTTTAGTAAAAAGATAATTATTTCTCAGCATGTTGTTTTTGATGAGTCCCATTTCCCTTTTGCCAACATCCATACTCCTAGTGCTCAAACATATGATTTTATCACTGATGGCTTGCACCCATTGTTTCATAATCAATTTCTTCAACCACAAAGTACAATCCACCAGCAAGCAACACCTTCACCTATGCAATATTCCCCTTCTGCTATCTCCTCAACCTCACTGGCCCAGTCCAGTGCTGACTCCGCCACTTTCCCACAGCCTAGCTTGCCCATTTCCCAGCCCTTACCTCCCAGTTCCCCACTACCCAGCCGTCCCTCACCGCCCCCTACCAATCCACATCAGACTCACATCACCACCAACCTGGCCCCTCCACCACTCGGTCCATGGTTACTCGTAGCATGCATGGGATATTTAAGTCCAAACGTCCCCTCAACTTATCCACCTCGGTCACACCTTCCTCTCTACCTTGTAACGCTAAGGACGCCTTGTCCGACCTGAATTGGAAGGCTGCCATGATTGATGAATATAATGCTCTTATTAAAACTAAGACGTGGGAGTTGGTGCCCCGTCGTCCTAATGTGAATATTATTCGTTCTATGTAGATTTTTCGTCATAAAAAGAGATTTGATGGTTCTTTTGAGCGGCACAAAACCCGCCTTGTGGGTAATGGCAGTTCTCAACAGATTAGTGTGGATTGTAATGAAACGTTCAGCCCAGTGGTGAAGCCTACTACTATTCGGATTGTCCTCAACATTGCTCTGTCCAAATCTTGGTCTATTCATCAATTGGACGTTAAAAATGCTTTCTTGCATGGTCAGTTCCATAAAACAGTTTACATGCATCAGCCTTTGGGATTCCGAGATCCGGCCCATCCAGATTATGTATGCTTGTTGAAGAAATCCCTATATGGCCTTAAGCAAGCCCCTCGTGCCTAGTATCAACGGTTTGCTGATTTTGTATCCACTATCGGCTTCACTCATAGCAAATATGATCATTCTTTGTTCATTCATCAGCACGGAAATAACACGGCATACATTCTTCTTTATGTTGATGGCATAATTCTCACTGCCTCGTCTGACGCTCTTCGTACATCCATCATGTCACTTCTTGCTTCTGAATTTGCTATGAAAGATTTGGGCCCGTTGAGCTATTTCCTCGGCATTGCCGTTACTCAGCATAAAGGCGGGTTATTTCTTTCTCAAAAGAAATATGCAGAAGAGATTATTGACCGAGCCGGCATGACATCTTGTAAATATGCCCCCACACCGGTTGATACGAAGGGTAAGCTGAGTGCATCATTAGATTCTCCTTGTCAAGATCCTACACTTTATCGCAGACTAGCTGGAGCATTGCAGTACCTCACTTTTACAAGACCAGATATATCCTATGCTATGCAACAAGTTTGCTTACACATGCCCAATCCGAAGAATAACCACATGACTGCTCTGAAACGCATTCTCCGATACATTTGAGGTACCCTTGATTACGGCTTACATCTGTGCAAGTCTGTAGTCGCTGATCTCGTCTCTTATACTGATGCGGATTGGGGTAGATGCCTGGATACAAGACGATCCACCTCGGGTTATTGTGTGTTTTTTGGAGCCAATCTGATCTCTTGGTCTTCTAAGCGACAACCTACCTTATCTTGATCCAGTGCTAAAGCTGAGTATCGAAGAGTCGCTAATGTTGTTTCGAAGTTGTGTTGGATTCGGGAACCTTCTCTTGGAGTTACATTGTCCACTCCACAAGGCTACATCAGTCTACTGTGATAATGTCAGTGTCATATATCTCTCCGGTAACCCCGTACAACATCAGCGCACTAAACACATTGAGATGGACATACATTTTGTACGCGAGAAAGTCGCACGCGGTCAAGTGAGAGTTCTTCATGTCCCGTCTAAGTATCAAATTGCTGATTTCTTCACTAAAGGGCTTCCATGCATACTCTTCGATGGATTCAGGGACAGTCTCAGCGTACGAAAACCTCCCGCTTCAACTGCGGGGGTGTGTTAGACTATGTAAATAAATCATTGTATATCTTTTATATTTAGTATGCAAATTATATCCTAGGATAGCTTCCTATTTCATAGCCTAGATCTTAGCCTTTCATCACTCCTATGCACTTGTATATAAAGGACCCAAAAGGGAATGGAAAGGTAGGCAGAACAATTACTTTCACTATGTGCTTTATTTTCAATGTTGTTTTGTGTGAGCCAGGTCTTTCTACAGGAAGAGATGCTAGTAGAGGTAAGACTGCCTACATCTAGATCTCTCCAGACCCTACGAAAGCGGGATCCACACTGAGAATTGTTGTTGTTGTTTTGTGTGAGTTAGGTTTAAAGCCAATAAGTGGTATCAGAGATGGGAAAATGAATTTTTTTGTTGTGGAAAAGTACGATCAATGATCTCCTAGTGCAGTATAGGCTTGATTAGGCGCTGAAATAGGCCAACTGAGGGTGTGGATGACGCCACATGGAAGAATATGAAAAAGAAGGTTTTAAGGATGATTTGTTTGAGTCTTACTTCAGAAATTAAATACAATATGTTGAAGGAAGAGATGCCAACAAACTTATGGACGAAGTTAGAGAAAATGTATTCGTCAAATCATTGACTAATAGATTGTGTTTAAAGATGGAGCTATACACTCTCAAGAAGGAGGAGGGCTGACACCTGCAAGATCATCTCCACCTATTTAATCAGTCAATGTGCCAATTGTTAAACACTGATGAAAAGCTAAAAGATAAGGAGCGAGCATTGTTGTTGCTAGCCTCACCACCTAAGTCCTACAAGTCACTGATGCAGACCTTGATCATAGGAGGAATGATGTTCAAGATAGAACATGTAACTGTAGCATTGAGAGAGTGTGAACGAATGATGCAAAGAGAGAGCATAAATGATAGAGATTAAAAGTACTAGTTGTAGAGGACTCCGGGCGTGAGAGGACTTAAGCTAAAGGATAGTACAATGGCTATTGTGGAAGCATCTCTATGCAAGTCTAGGACTTGGTATTTGTCCAGTTCAACTTCATCTAATGCAAAGACATGACTCCTGTAATGTACTAGTAATATAGTTCAATGAAAAAAAATTACCTATAATATTGTCACATACATTAAAGGAATCAATCGAACAAATCACACTAATCCATCAAATAAAGTATCTGATTCAACAGAATCTGAATCTCTAACCTGAATTCTTTGACTGAGACAAATAACGATACTCAACCTTGTTCGATTATTAATCAACTATTGTATGGTAATTAAAATATTATCAGATTATGCATTAATAAACCATACCTAAATCTAACCCTAGATTCTTTAACTTTCCACTGAAAACAAAGGAAATTCAATAAATGTATCTTCATCTGTTTTCTTTTCTCCTTTTTATCTTGCAGTAGCAAGACATAAATAGGGGTTAAATGTGGTGTTTTATGGGGTTAAATCTCTGAGTAGTGAAGAGAGAAAGAGACGAAGAGTGTTCATGACGGATAGAGAGTGAATGGAGAGTCAACCACCACCCGGGGCTAGTTGTGTAGAAAATTGCGTTTTTCACTTTTTAAATTGTTTTCCAGTAGTGGGTTTATTTGTGTTTTTACCTTGCTTTTTTGGCTGGATTTTTGGCCTTTTAAGCATGTCAGAGAGCAATATTTTAATTTGTCACCAATTAATTAGGCTTTTCTAAAGATGAGTGGACTAGTTTTTCATTGAAAAATTTACAGGAGAGTCACTACTTAACTCACCCTGAACTGAGTCATCATTTTTTCAACAAAGTAGTGCTGGTTTTGGAGGAAAATTAAATTAGATAGTTGAATTACTAAATTACCCTTGGTAATAATTTAAGAGTTTGGGTTGAAGGAGAGGTTCTCTGAAAAAATCTGCAATTCACTTGGAATTTGTGCGTTGCTCTTTTCCTCTCTCTATCCATCTCATTCTCTGGGTTAGGTGTTCATTCCTCTCTTTCTCTCTCTATCTATCTCAGCTATTGCTTCTCTTCCTCTCTTTACCTCTACAGTCATTGAGTGAAACGGTAGGAATCGAAAACTTTTAGTACTAATCTGATAATGGATGAGAGGAATGGGTGCGATAACGTACATCATTGTTCTAGTGAGGAGGAGTAGGCGGAGGATGTAAAGGAATTCTTGTGTATGTTGCAGTTAAAGGTGATCAGTAAAGCTTATGGAGGAAGGAATGTGAACATCTCATATAGGTAAATGCCAGTAACTTGCCGGCTAAACAACAGGCATGTCATAGCTTGTCATAAATGTCAAAAAATGGTTAGTGAAATGAGCTTGTTGCCATTCTTCTTGTTGTTGTGAATAGTAATTGTTCGGGTATTTACGTATGTCGTCATGTTCTTGATTGTTTACCAAGGTAATAGAATTGTTGTTGTTGTGTAATCAAAATTATATGGAAATGTAGTGAGGGTAGTATACCGAAATGGTATGAGGGAAAACATTCATAAAAAAAGTTTTAGTGATATTGCAAGGTTTATAGAGTTATGTATGACAATGGTAATGTTAGTGGAAAAGTTATGGGGTACGTAATTGTTTCCTCGACGGGACAATATAAGATGTCGTAAATTAGGCGATATTGTTAAAGCCCAGAAGTAGGAACTTGTAAACCCGGGGTAAGTTCAATATATACCGTGGTGGGGACTATTTAAGCAACTTGTGTGAACTAAACGAGGCACTATGGTATGAGCTGACAAAATGCTCATATTGTATGACATGTAGGACAATTGCGAAGGCATGAATGTTGAGCGATTGAGTGATATGGAAAGAGATCAAAGGTAGTAGTTGTTGGGATGTATATGTAAAATGAATGTAGATAGTGCCGATGCAGAACACGATGGGGGGGGGGACAACTAGTTTTATATGGGGGTTGTTGGAGGACAGTGGAGATGAAAAAGTAATCCACGAGAGAGGGTAAAAAAACTATATGCTAGTGAAGGAAAGAACAAGGGTGAAGAAGGTGGGAAGAATGGTTAAGGAGACTACAAAAAGTATGGTATAGTTTGAAACATGATAGGTAAATGTCAATGCCGGTGTAAATGATTTGTATACCCGACCCAAGTGTACATGTTACAAGTGGAGCCCCCTTTCCCAGGCATAACAGATAGTGGGTGTCTTTTGTTTACCAGCATTTTCGTAGTCGTACACCGAGGTGTACATGTTGTAAGTGTTTGGTAAACAAGCAGAGGAGTAATTGTTTGAAACCCCTTTTCCTTCATTGAAGGAACTAGTAAGTAAGAAAATATCGATATTATGAAATGAGTTGGTATATTTGTTTGATGATGATTGCATTTATCTTGTATGTTAAGTAGCATATGACAACGGACTGTCACCATGCACGAAAAGAGCATGAAAGGCCTGAGAAAGAAGTCACGTATGTGAGTGAAGGCAATGCAAGCGATGATGATGATGGTTGTGGTTCTGCGCCATTCAAGGGCGAATTGAAAAATTCCATTAGTAGTATATCAGTGTCATTGAAAAACGAGGAAAGTCCTAGCAGTAGTGACGTGATGCGCTCAAAAAAGGTGCATGATAAGGTGTTAACCACCAGCAGAAGGAATGTGAGGTGAAGTCATAAATTATTGAAGGTGATCGACTATGTGGTGAAGAGGGCAAGAAGAATGCATGAAAAATTTCATCTCCGGGGTAATGAAACATATCATATTTACCAGGTTTTTGTTTATGTACTACCACGGTATCGTATTACAAGATTTGTGGTAAACGTAAAATGTGTCAAATTGGTTACATGTACATGAAGGGGCGTGGCATGTAACCTTCAGAACGTTCGTATTCAACCAAATTGGATGGTAAAAAAAGGAAATTCATGGCCTCAACTGCTTCTCTAATATAGTGAAAGTGGCATTATGTTACTCCTTAGTGAGCGATATTTCTCTATCTGAAATTACTTTTAAAGTGATGCATTCCATGGCTTCAATGTTGAAGTTGGAGTAGAATGGTTGGACATATTAAATGTTGTGGTTAACAAATGTAGGTATATGTTTCAATTATATAGTGCAAATGTGGATTAAATTATCTATTCCATATCAATCAATGGGTATGGAATTTATTTTTAGATTCCTAATCTTAATTTCCATAACCAAATACACCCTCTCTTCATACTCCTCCCTCCAAAAAACAACGTCATCTTCACGGTACTGGAAATATCTTATTTACCTCCATTTCCACAATATATTACCTCAGTAAACCAAAATATTAATTATGGTGAATGGAAACTTTGCTGCAAATTTTCCTGCCCATTGAAAATCATGTTAGCAACATGTCATGACTAACAGCACATTATGTCATATACTAATAATAGTTGACTTATTGTCATAGGTAGACATTTTGCTTAATGAAGTCATTGTATTTGTATGCAAATAACTCAACAAATAAATTGACTACTCCCCTTAATGCTTGGCGTATTTGGTAACATGAAAAGATTCATTACGACAGTTGAACTACCTGTACAACATCATCCAACAATGGTACACACCAAGGTGCACATTTGCACACAATGTCCATGCACACCAAGACATACAGTATGTATACCGGGTTCTCAGTCATTACATACCACGGTAAACATGACACTTAGGTTGGGTTAACAACGATGTTGGGTGTAACTAGTATACCTGTAAAAAAATTACATCGTTGCAGACAACATGAACATCACCCTAACATGTTGGTTCTATAGAGACATACCTGTCACTGTCCCCAACTCAAACAACAGAGACCATAATGACATACAGTTATTGCATCCCTATCATCTTAGGATAACAACTATGTATACTAATAAAAAAACTTTATTCAAACTAGCAGCTTTTGTCCTCTACAATCACCTTCTACTTGTGTCTGCCCCATATGAACCATCCAGCAAATCTTCTACCTATAAACATCACCTTTGAAGCTTGCATCAAAATTAGCTCAGGGATTACGACATGTCCTCCTTGTATGTCCAACTTTGTGGTATTATAAGCACCCATGAGCTTTCATGCCCTATAATTAAGACTCTTTTCACTTCGCATTGTCATCAACTTTTGCTATATCGTGTGTTACCATCGGGCGGACAAGCTGGTTGTATATGCGACGTTGGGCCAGACCTTTTATATGTTGGATGCACATAATCATATACCATAAGATAGCCTGACTGATCACAGCTATAGCATGACAACAAGGAAGTACTTACTACCTACATTTGTCATTGTGTGCAAGTGCAAGTGTTTTGACTCAACTTGACTATTAATTTACTGCTGTTAGTCAACTCCACGTTGTACGTCCCTAACATGACGCTATATTGCTCAACAACAAGGATCTCTATGTTGTACTCCCCTAACATGACGATGTATCACATCAACGTCCGTGTCTTGACAATTCCCTTTATGTCATACGATATAAGCATTTTGTCAGCTCATACAATAGGGCCTCATTTAGTTCACACAAGTTACTTAAATAGTCCTCACCGTTATAGCCCTCGGTTTACCCAATTACTAAACTATGTCTACCGTGGTATATATTGAACGTACCCCGGGTTTACAAGTTCCTGCTTCTGGGCATTCCACCAACATCATAATCCAGTCATAACAACATCGCCTATTTTACGACATCTTATACTGTCCTCCAGAGGATACGATTGCGTACCCCATAACTTTTCTACTAACATTACCATTGTCATACATAAGTTTATAAACATTGCCATATCACTAAAACTTTTTTTATGAATGTCTTCCCTCATATCATTGCGGTATAATACCCTCACTACCTTACCATACAATTTTGATTATACAACAATAACAATTCTATTACCCTCGTAAACAATCAAGAATATGATGACATATGTAAATACCCAAATAATTACTATTCACAACAACAATAAGAATGACAGTAAACTCATTTCACTAATCATTTTCTGACATTTATGACTAGCCATGACATACGTATTGTTTACCCAGCAAGTTGCTGGCATTTACCCACATGAGATGTTACCATTCGTTTCTCCGCAAGCTTCACTGGTCACCTTTGACTGTCATAGGCATAAGAACTCTCTTACATCCTCCGCGTACTCCTCCTCACTGGAACAACAATGTACCTTATCGCACACATTCCTCTCATCCATTATCAGATCAGTCCTAAAAACTTTTAATTCCTACCGTTTCACTCAATGACCATAGAGGTAGAGAGAGGAGGAGGAGCAACATCTAGGACAGATAGAAAGAGAAAGAGAGGAATGAACACCTAAAACAGAGAATGAGATGGATAAAGAGAGAAAAAGAGCAACGCACAAACCCCAAGTGAATTGTAGATCTTCTCAGAGAACCTCTCCTTCAACCCAAGCTCTTAAATTATTACTAAAGGCAATTTAGTAATTCAACTATCAATTGTCTTTTCAGCTAATTTAATTTCCCTCCAAAACTAACACTACTTTGTTGAGAAAATGATGGCTCAGTTCAGTGACCCCTGTAAATTTTCCTTTTTCATTTTGATAGACATGAATCCTCCCAATAATCCAGCCATCAAATCTCAGTGCACAAAGTAAATTCTCCTGTTCATGCTAGGCAGTTGGCTCTTTGCCGCTAACCGCAGAGCAGGTTAGAGCATGTCCACTGACGACTCGCGAGGCAAAATTGAGGAGAGAGGAGGGGAGTGAGGGAGGGAAGCAACTCCAATAGGCGCCTCAAGACCCGTGCCTCACAAGGAGGCTCACATGCGTGAGGAGGCTCACCTGCTTTCACTTGTTTTATTTTTTTAATGCATTTAATTAGTTTTTCTTTTTTTAAATTTTAAAAATAAAATTATGTGTTGTAGAGTGGATCCATGAGTATTATTTTATTTGGTGAGACAAAATAATGAGCCTCTCATTAAAAAAAATGCGAATTATGAGTGAGAATTATAAAATAAAAAATTTAAAGAGATGATTAATATAACACTGATAAGTCAGAAAATCGACTCACCATTAAGTTTGCTCTTAAATTTTTTTAACCCAGTGAATGCCAACTGCGTCCGCCCTCTGCAGTCTTATCAAAAGTCGGAACACAGATGTGAGTCTGACTTTTGACTCCTTGACCCTCCGGCTCAGGTCAGGGCTTTCAGCTGCCTCTCTCTCTCTCTCTCTCTCTCTCTCTCTCTAAACTGCGGCATCAATGTTGATACGGAGAACCCCTCGTCGCATGCCATCCGTTTCTCTGTCCACCCTCCCATGGTACGCTCCACCACCGGAAGCCTCTATTCCCAGCGACCCCATCATCTCCACCATCTCCAACGCCATTGAAACCTCCGACTTGAAACCTCTCCAACGCATCCTCGCATCAATTAAACCCCGCCATATCAATGACCTCCTCAATCTCAACCCCTTTAAGCTACCCCCGCTGTCTCTCTTCAGTTTCTTTGACTGGGTCTCCGCTCAGCCAGGCTTCCGCCTCCCCCTTCACTCCTACTGCACCATGGCGCATTTTCTTTGTGCCCACAACCTTGTCTCTGAAGCTGGTTCCCTTCTTCAATTCGTCGTTTCGCGTAAAGGAAAGGGCTCTGCTTCTTCTGTTTTTGCTGCTGTGCTTGAAACTAAAGGTGCTCATCAAGGTAATTTTGTGTTTCATGAGCTAATGAATGCTTATTTAGATTGCAATTTTGCTGCTGATTCAATTCAGTGCCTTAGGATGATTAGAAAGAATGGGATATCTTTGCTTTTTAGACCTTGCGCTCGTTTGTTTGATTACATGTTGAAGACTAAGTCCACTGAGATGGCTTTGGGTTTTTATAAGGAGATTTTGGATTATGGGTATCCCCCCAATGTGTATGATTTCAATATTTTGATCAACAGGTTTTGTAAAGATGGTAAAGTCAGAGATGCCCATGTGGTTTTTTGTGAAATTGGGAGGTGTGGTTTGCGGCCCACGGTTGTTAGCTTTAATACTTTGATTAATGGGTATTGTAAATTGGGTGAGTTGGAGGCAGCTTTTCAATTGAAGGGGGTTATGGAGGAGGAGAAAACTCCACCCGATGTCTTTACCTATGGTATTTTGATGAATGGGTTGTGCAAGGATGGTAGGTTGGAGGATGCTAGCCAGCTGTTTGATGAAATGTGTGGAAGAGGGTTAGTCCCAAATGATGTTGTCTATACTACTTTGATGAATGGGCATTGCAAACATGGGAGGGTTGATTCAGGTTTGGAATTGTATGGGATAATGTTGAAGAAAGGGTTACAACCTGACTTGTTTACATATAACACACTGATTTATGGTCTTTGCAAAGAGGGAGATCTGACACGGGCAAGAAAGCTCGTTGATGAGATGGCCCAATGGGGCTTAAAACCTGACAAGATCACGTACACTACACTTATTGATGGAAGCTGCAAAGAGGGTTACATAGAGATGGCTTTGGACATTAAGAATAAAATGGTAAGAGAAGGGATCGCCGTTGATGATGTGACTTTTACTGCACTCATTTCTGGTTTATGCAGGCATGGACGTGTTATCGATGCTGAGAGAGCTCTTAGGGAGATGTTGGAAGCTGGATGGAAACCAGATAATATTACATATACTATGGTCATTGATGGGTTTTGTAAGAGGGGAGATGTTAAGATGGGCTTCAAACTGCTCAAAGAGATGCAAGACAGTGGCTGTGTACCTGGAGTTGTGACCTATAATGTGCTAATGAATGGCTTGTGCAAACAAGGGCAGATCAAGAATGCTAATATGCTCTTGGATGCAATGCTTAACTTAGGGGTAGCTCCTGATGATATTACTTACAACATTCTCTTAGATTGTCGCTGCAAGCATGGAAACCCAAAAGAATTTGATAAATTGCACGACGAAAAGGGGCTTGTCCATGATTATGCATCATATGGTTACTTAATGGATGAAATCTCCAAACCATCAAAAGATATCAAAAATAGATGATTGAAAACATTGGAGAACTCTAGGCTCCTCTCTATGGAATGTACCGTCTTGTTATCTCAGCAGAAAGACTCGAGGAGTCGCACTGCTCCCATGTTTGCAGCTGGTTAGGAACCTTGCAACATGCTGGCCTTTTTCACTCCAATGAGTTCTTTCAAATATTTGTCACTGTAAGGTTCAGTTACCTAACCAAGACATGCATACATGCCAATTGCAATACCTGCAGGTATGTTCCTAAACCTGAGAACACCTGTTGATCTGTAAGTCTTGGTTGCCTGAATTTATTTTGTATGGTAAATTGATAGACTTGAGATAGCAATTGAAGCTCTGGCTTCTAGGAATGTGTGTCTGGTAGAATAAATGTGACTTCTTGGTTTGAATAAGATACTTGTTTATCTTTTTTGAGAACGTCTAAATGGAACAGGGGAATTTGAACTGGGAATAGTGCTTTATGCTTTTATTGTCTATAAGTGAAACATCTGAATATTATTATCCTGCAGGTGGCTGACCATGGCTAAACAATTCAAGGGCCTGTTCTTTTCGTGGGTCAATTTTAAAATACCAACCTCAACCTATTCAACCCAATTTAACCCACTTCAACCCACTTCAACCTATTTCAACTTACTTCAACCCACTTCAATTATTTTAACCAAGTTCAATTTATCACATAAAAAACTTAATCCACTTCAACTTACTTCAATCCATTTCAACCCATTTCAACCCACCTCAACCTAGTTTAACATATCTCAACCTATTACATCCTTTTATCTACCCCAATTTACCTATGAAAAGAACAGGCCCTGCAGAATCCTGAGCTTCTAAGCAACTTTTAAAAAATCCACGTTCTGCTGTCTGACATTAACTCAAATCATTGCTTCTGGCTATTCCTTGCACATTGCCTGCTTAGCTACTTGATGTTTAAAGTAAGATTAAGGTTTTCACCCGTCTGAGGGTTACTTGATTCACGAACATTTTAAAATCTGGAGCTTCTGCACTGCTTTGACTGGGGCCGTTACTCATTGACTAACCACTTTGGTGGGATGTATTATGCAGGAACCTTGCAACCAAAGCTAATGGAAGGACTGGAGAAGGGTGCCTAGTCCATTCTGGAACTTCCTACATGACTGACATGAAGTTGCTGAGTGATTCAGTTATGTCAGGCCGCCGCAGCCTGTCATTTGAGCTCTTTGTTGCAAGGACAGATTACTGCAATACTTTGGCATGAACTATAGATACTTGACACTTCATTTTCAACCAAAACATGCAAATTGCACGCAAAAGGGTGGATTCAACACCTAGACAAATACATCTGACAATCGTACTCAAGTCCAAGCAACATTTAACATAGGGATAAAGCAGTATACCGTATGTTCTGTGAAATTTAGTCAGTCAAGTTGGTTGACTAACTAGTAGATTGTTCTTGAAGATGACATCACTCAAATTTGATATGTTATTCCCGAAATTTAGTATATTTCAACAGAGAGCACTAAATTTTACCGCATTGCAACTGTCGTCCATAACTTCCGTGCAAATTTGTGTCTAGGAAATAGTGGTGACAAGGATAGCAAGAGAGCAAAAAGCTGCATTTTTTGGCCTGCGTCTGTAGTATAGAAAGGAATAAGCTGAGAGCTCGGACTGAAGAGAGCAGGTTACAATGGTAAGGTTTATGAACTCGCACAAAGACATAACAATGCACTTTGGGACGATATTAACCAACGGAAAGAGCTGCTCATGCCTGGCACAAAAATGAATATTTCTTCAGGAAAGCAAGCAGCACCAGTTTTGCATTTGGTTGGGTATATTGCAATAGGAGTGTAATATAATCAATTATGTAACATAACTAGGTGTGCAATATAGGAAAAATAACTACGTTGCCATGTTTGGTTATTTAATAAGAGGAATGGACTTACAAAGGTGAAATGTCAATTGAATTGATTAAGTGGCAATAAATGTTGATTGCACTGGAGTAGTAAAGGTAAATGTTAACTAAATGAAAGAATTTTGAGCTCAAAATTCATTTTGAACTTCTTTAAATATTTCCTATCGGTTAGTTAAGTTTCGGTTCAAAATGTTAGATTTTACTTTAAGTTTCAGTTGGCCTAGTGAAGAAGGATAGAGAGTTATAAAGGGACATGGAATGGATGGAATATAACAAAGGAAGAAAGAAAAAAATTGGAAGTGGATTATAATTTAACTGTAAGGAGGGATGTAATCACAATTTTTTAGTGAATGCCCAAGTAATGTAATTTATAGAGGTGGAGTCAATGTAATTACATTGCAATTTGGATTACATTATCAAATTTTAACCACACATGATGGCGGAATCACCATTACTATTTTGATTACATTACCACTCTAATTGAATCAAACCAAATGAGCTAAAATGATATAACAATAACACTAATTGAATCAAACCAAATGAGCTAAAATGATATAACAATAACACGCTCCTGTGTGAGATGCTGTAAAGGAGATAATGTATCTTGTTCCACATGATCTGTGCATATCGCCAGCTATTGTGGTATATGACAGGTCCCCTATGTTCACATATTGCCACCTAGACTCTGTTAATCGAAGGAATGGGCTATTAACTCAAACCAGTCATCAGAGAGACAGCTACACAGTTGATTGTGCCATAATAACATAACACGTGCAATGATTTTTTTTCTCCAGAAGTTAAGCCTAAATATCCCATCATGCCTTCAAAACTGTTCTACATTAGCAAAACTAGAGTGCAGCAAGCACGCACTTATATCATCAATAAAACTTTGCAACAAAGAGCACTTGGCTGCTAACCATGGCAGCCAAAAAAAAAAACAAGAAAAAAAAAGAAATGGATATTTATTGTATAAGCTGTCAAATGTAAATGCTATGTCATTCAGGCAAATACAACAGATGTAGCAATCATTGGCACCTGACAGTAGCCTGCATACTCTGCTAAATTACCGAAATTATGGGTTAATAGGGGCTTCCCACCAAAACTTTGTCATTTGTGAGCATCTGCGTAACAACATTGCAGATTTGCAGGTATCAACATGTTTGTAAGAACCCAAAAAACAAAAAAAAACAAAAAAAAACCAGAAAACAAAATAAATAATTGCTACTCAGGGATGAAGGAAAAATAACCCTGTCAACATTGTTGCAAGGATCTAACTAAAGGAGATACACTTCTTCAACGGCTGAGCCGAGCATTGAACCATGGTCTTTTTATTGAATCAGGCATGTAGAAATTCTCAATCGCTGGGTTAAATGGGGTCATGTTCATGTCCTTCTAGGGCTCTGGCTTTATCAAAGAAGAAACGGTGGCCGGTTCTCTTTCATCCATGCTCAAGAAATTTGGTGCCACAGTATCCATCCTCTCTTGGATGTCAAAAAAGGAGTCATATGGCAGCCTCACTCCAGCCTCCTCAGACAAAGCCCTAATTATCTTCCAGTCATCCCTGGCATCACCAACGGTTGGGACTGCATGTATAGTTTGCTGAGTGTGTCCTTCTGCATTGGCATATGTTCCTTCCTTCTCGGTCAAAGCTGATGAAGGGAAGACGATGTTGGCATGATAGGCATTCCGATCACCATGGTGACCCTGGTATACCACGAATGCATTGCTTGGGATCTTGTCCAAGATCAAATCATCAGCTCCGATGAAATACAAGAATTTTGCAGACTCGATGCCAGTGTCAGACATAGGTACTAGAACAAGGTCTAGGGCAGCACGCAAAAGCAACACATTAAGGCCATTCCAGTCAGGTCTAATGAAATTTGCGGATTTTTGCAATGCTTTCAATGACAGAGAAGATGGCATCTTTGCCCTCTCTTTCAAAGATTCCAGCACCAGCAATGATACTATGATAGTAGGATTCTTAGCATTTTTATTAGTTGATTAAAATGGGGGACAGCCTTCAGCAATTTCATGCAGTGTTTGTGGATCTGCACCTAGATGTTCACGGTCATAGTTGAACTGTGTAGGACTGTAGGAGGTCCAATATACCGCACCTTGGCAAAATTTGACTGCACTGCCTTTCGGATTCTGGCATTCACCATAGCGGCTTCCACTCTCAGCTGGCAATAGACCATCAGAACAATGCAACATAAGCAAAGAACACAGTGCCATGTCCACAGACACATCTTGAAATTTAGTTTGTATGAGCCCAACACTCAAAAGTTTCACAAGGGGTCACAAGGGGGCAACGTAAAGAGAGCCAGAATAAAATGCATGCATCGGAAACTAAACCAACCCAAGTTCAAGAGGTTCAGTGCATACAATCTCATGCCTCACGTAAAATCAAGCAAATGCAATATCCCATAGAATGGTGATTCTACACCGTGCCATTCCAATAGGGGGACTACCAGACCAACTCACACGTCAACTTGGAAGTTTCATCCAACATTCAGGACAAAATATAGGGATATTGGACGCTTAGTTTTAAAAGGCGCGAGGCGCATCGAGGCGCCAAGGGTCCCGAGGCGCGAGGCGCACTTTTATGCCAAAATACTTCAAAATCAATCCCAATGCATAGTTTTGAGAAAGAAGCTAAATAATAATATGAAAGAAGTGATTAGACAACAATTAAAGTTTAGAAAACATCGCAAATAGTCTTAAGGACACGATGATATCGTATCAGAGCACCTGGAATCACACATATAAGTTACAACAAGTCTAGAAACATACAAACAAGCACAACACACAAAGCAAAATAGTCCCTTAAATCTCCCAAAGGTCAACTAAATGTCATCATCATCATCATCCTAACATGTTCGGGGACTTTTTGACAACCTAGGGTGTTTCGATGACCACCAGCTAGGTGTTGTTTAAGTCGAAAAACTCCTCCCGTGGTCCTCACTCCACAAAAGTCACAGTACAAAGTGTTTCTATTGTTTGGATCCACCTTTCCATACTTCCTTCCAGGGTCTAAAGACTTTGAAGAGACCGAAGGATTATCGGATGGGTTAGAATCTTCCATTTCAATTCAATAATCAACAACCAAGTCCCAAGACTCCCAACACAAAGCGTCACAATATGACAATATTCACTGATTCAACATATTAACCAAAACAAAACAAAAATAAAAGTAATTACATGAAAACTGAAAAATATTAACATGTAAAAAAAAAAAACACTTAATTAACTCTAACATGCCCCTCTGCCCAACTGTCTAGTACCCAGAAAAAAAAAGGGCATTCAACAATCAACATATCCAGCCCTTCTCGCGTGATCCCACTGCCCAGAACACCCCCCCCCAAAAAAAAACCCAGGTCTGAGCTTGACACAACCTGGAGCGAGAGAGGGAGAGAGATAGAGAGAGAAAGTAGTGGCGAAAACATCACCATGGCCAACAGCCATGGCCGAGCAAGGACAGAAAGAGGAGGAGAAGTAAGAACAGGAGCCAAAAAAGCAACCAAAGGCCACAGAAAGGGCCGAAATCACAGAAGAAGAAGGCCAGAAGAAGAAATCGAAGCACAGAAGCAGCAGAGATGGAGATTTCGTACCTGGGTTGAAGCTGAAATGGAAGTCGAAGCAGAGGAAAGCGTGCGCAGACTTGGAGAAGCTAGGGTTTGGCGTCGAGCAAGCATAGAAGAGTAAGTCCAGCTGTTCTTATTTTTTTTATTTCTCCCTTATTCTTCAACGGCTCTTTTAAGATCACTAAAGCGCGCCTCGTTGTCGCCTCGCGCCCCACGGTGAGGCGCACTGAAGCCCGCGCCTCAGCTCGCTTTCCGCCTTCGCCTCGCTTCAACTCCACTGAGGCGACACTGGCCTCGCCTCGCGTCTCAGCGCGCTTTTTTAAACTAAGATTAGACGATGATATACTTGTACTCCCAACTTTGAACTCGGACGTCGATGCATCATATTATTGACCTATTTACGGTTTATATACCCAGATAGAGTTTGAATGTGTTTTTATCAATGTAATGCAACAATTTCACAATGGTTTGCAATTGCATGTGTCTAAATTAAGAATTTTCAAGTGTAGCAACGACATATATTAAATATGCACTTACATCACCAACTAAAAACACCTTCAAAATCATTCTTGGTATAAACACAGTAAATAGACCCATAGTGTGGTGCACGGACATCCAAATCCAAAGTTTGGAGTATTATTGTCCAATATTCACAAAGTACAGTATATTATCGTCCAATATCCCTAAAATATAAATATAGATGGACGGAGAGGGGGGGGGGAGGCCTCAGATCTATGACTATATTCGGGTGTATAATGGAATGACAGAGAATCAAGATCATCTCATGAAGATGACAGAAAACAAGAATGCTCCTGCCACGTCATCATTTACAAGCGAATCTGGCTGTTGCTTTCAACCGTGCAAAGGGCAATTCGCACGATAACATTCAGATGAGGTAGGATCAAGAAAGTGGCTGGCTGGCTGCTAAACCAACTCACCAATCACCAAGAAAGAGGGGGGGGGGGGCTAGGATACTTTCAGGGGCCAAAGGACAATTGAAGTCCCTCTTGATATCCCAATCAGAAATGATTGAACATTCCAGTCCCTCCTGGATAATGCAAAAGCTTTTTTCAGTGCAGAAAACACATCTCAAGATATTATGAAAGTTGCCAAATTGTCCGACTTTAAAAGCCAAGTTGAAATGGAGGGCAGATGCATCAATTCATATGAAAATCTAAACATTATACAGTGAAATGGCAAGCACATAACTAAGGAGAGATGCTTAAGGTGCAGGTCGCAAGTAGAGTTATCCAGAGCTTGATGTCAGAGAGAGTAGTGCTAGAAAATGGGAGTGTCAAAACAAGTTACAAAAAAGTGATGCCTCCAAGAATAAGTAAGTGGTTCAACTTAGCCTCCTTTGGAGATGACTGATTGCTTTTGGTCGGTTATTACCTAGAACATGATGTTAATGTTCTACGTAAGTAAAAGTTAAAGATGCTTATTGGGTTCAAAAAATGTGCGGTAAATATTTTAGCAAACAACTCATTTCAGTACCTGGCTACCAACTAGAAGAAAGGCATCGGCCTTTTCAAGATCAGCAATGCCGGTATTCAAAATATATCCAGAACGCAAGTCAGCTTGATGCTGCATGCCATTTCTTTCACACTACGCACTATTCGATCCCATCTTGTTCAAAAGATCCTTCCATGGCATCATTGATTCTGCTGCCGACAGCTTCCCAGCAACACTCACAATTTCCTCTGGCTTGACCTGATGCATAACCGCAGCAACTACAGCAAAAGCATCAGGCAAGCTAACAGCTTTAAAGCGTCCATCAGGCCCATGAATCATAGGATCATTTAACCTTTGCCTCTTTAGGCCATAATAGCAGAATCTGGTTTTGTCTGAAACCCATTCTTCATTCACATCCTGCAGATACAAACGACAACAAAAGTAGGTGAAAATGGACCACCTATAAATTTCACACTTTCCACACGAGAAACTAAAGTGCTCAGCACCCTAACCCTGAGAACAAATTATTCAATACCTAAGAACTACATTCCAAAATTACAGCCAAATGATGCAACCAGAATTCAAGAGGAATAAATTATAAGGAAGTATGAAATCATGATAACCTCATTAAGTCGCGGAAGAATATGCATGTCCTCCGGCCCTCTGCTGCCAACTTGTATCTTAGAGCCGACTGCATCAGTGACATGTATGCTCTCGGTTCCCTCCAACTCCCAATTTTGGGCCTTATATGCAAAAGGCTTAGAAGTAAGGGCACCAACAGGGCAAACATCAATAACCTTGCCCGGACAGTTCACTTATCGTAAGCTTTTCAGCATAGGTCCCTACTTCCTCACCACTGCCAAGGCCGAGCATGCCAAGATCCTCAGTAGCAGCAATCCCAGATGTAAACCTAACACACCTGGTCAACCAATATGTCCATATTAACAAGAGAATATACCAGAATTCAGCACACATATACAAAGCACACGGTAATATCAACAAAATGGCCCAAGATCAGAACAGGTGAAAAATTGACTCATGTTATCAAGCTCAATAGACTTTGAAGTATAAATCCATGATGTCACATCATATGATAAGCAGGCTACCTTCAACGAATTGGATCTGGGTTCTTAGCAGGGAAAACAGATTAAAAGTAACAAATCAAACCAAGTTGTTCTCTTTTTAAAGAAAAAAGCAGGAACTATAATACAGATCTAACAACACGATTCTGAAACACCCTGCACAATGAAGGGGAACCCGGTTCACGACTTCAAAGGGTGCAGAAGCCAGAAGTGCACGGCATGTGCTCCAAAAAGAAATACCTATAAGAAAAACAATAGCTACGTGAAGGAGCAATTAGTAACTCACCTTGTACACTGAATGCACTGCGTCAATGCGCTGTTTTGACCAGTGGACCCAGGTCCTTATCAACTAGATCTTTTCAAGTCAGTGAAGCGATCCCTAACAGAAGCGAATGCCATAGAGTGATCTTGGAGGTCACATTGTCCACCCTGATCACATATTGGACAATCCAGAGGAAGATTCATAAGTAGGAACCCGATCACCCCTTGCAGGCCTTTTTGGCTAATGGTATGTCGGTTTTTATCTTCATCCCTGCACTTGATAAATCAAACATTATAAAACAGTAAATTCAAAAAGTAAATAGATTGATGAACTTTCACCATATCCTGTGAAAGAAAAAGGTCAGAGGGTTTCTACCAACAAGTCTACACACTAACACCATTGCCTGCCTCAACTTAACATTAAAAAGAAAAAGGATAAGAAATTAAAAAAAAGGGCAAAGAAGCAACGGCAAAAGATGACATAAAAATGGACACACATGAACATATGACATACTCCTATCACATTTGAACCGACTTAGGTCACGGGTTGGCTTTGCTTTCAAATGGATGTCTAAGGGTAAGAGTGGACTCGGTTAATAAGCTTGATTATGTTGTCCGACTAGTGATAAATCACAGAGATTCAATACAAATATGTTGTATATTTCTGATCTCTATTCGGCTGCCCATACAGTCATGTGTATGCACGATGTATAACAATTGTTAGCTGCCTAAAACTCTCACCCTTACAAAACTCTATCCCCTTACTTTAGCCCAAGCCGCCTAAACACATATTACACAGGATAAATATTTTTACAATATTTATTTCCAATACTCCCCCTCAAGTTGGAGCATATGGATTGATTATGCCCAACTTGCTCACTAGAAACTGAAATTGTTGCTTGTCGAGCGCCTTGGTGAAGATGTCTGCTAGTTGATACTTGGAAGGTGGATAACTCGCAACCAATTCACCAGAGACCATGCGTTCTCGAATAAAGTGACAATCAACTCCAATGTGTTTTGTCCTTTCATGGAAGACAGGATTGCGTGCGATATGCAAGGCTGCTTGATTATCACATTGTAAATGAATGGGTCAAGTGAGAAACACTCCCAAGGATGCAAGGAAAGATTTTATCCATATGACCTCACTTGTTACAGCAGCTATGGCTCTGTATTCTGCTTCTGCTAAGGAACTGAATACTGTATTTTGCTTCTTGGTTTTCTATGATATAGGAGATCCTCCAAGATGAACAAAGTATCCAGTGAGAGATCTGCGAGTGAGAGGGCATGCTCCGCAATCTGAGTCACAAAACGCATAAAGCTGGAGGTCACAGTTGTTGCGTAGCAGAATCCCTTGACCATAATTTCCCTTTAAATATCGCAACACTCGTCGTGCAGCATCAAAATGCTCCTCTTTTGGCTCATGCATGAATTGAGATAAGATAGGAACAGCAAAACATAACTCTGGACGAGTAATAGTAAGGTAGATCATCTTTCCACAAGCCGCCTATATTGGACAGGATTTTCCAAATTCTTTCTAGTTGCTAGGGCAAGTTTATGATTGGTTTCCATAGGAAAATTAGCAGGTTTAGCTCCTAGAAGTCCACATTTATTAATGATCTTCAACGCATATTTTCGTTGACATAGAAATAGTCCTTGGGATTTTTTAGCAACTTCAATGCCCAAAAAATATTTTAGTTGTCCAAGATCTTTGATATGAACACATTAATTCAAATATGCCTTAAATTGGGCACAAGTACTGGGATCATTTCCCATGAGTACAAGATCATCCACATAGACAAGAAGTGCCATAAATTTGTCGTTCTTTTTGTATGTGAATAAAGAATAATCAGCATAGGATCTTATAAAACCATACTCGAGCAACTTAGATGATAACATAGAGAACTACTAACGTGGTGACTTCTTTAGTCCATATAAGGATTTTTGTAGTTTACATACCTTATTGGGATTAGACGCATGAAATCCAGGAGGCATCACGATATATACTTCTTCATCTAAGTCCCCATGCAGAAATGCATTATGCACGTCCATCTGATGGAGTTCCCAACCTTTAGCTACTGCAACTTGTAAGAAAGCATCTAACACTGGTCATTTTTGCCACAGGGGCAAAAGTTTCATTATAATCGAAACCTTCAATCTGCTTGTCGCACCTAATTACAAGTCTGGCCTTGTATCTTTCAATACTGCCATCTGAGTTATATTTAACTTGATATGCCCATTCGCAATTAATGAGTTTTTTCCCTTGAGGCAAATCTTTGATCGTCCATGTCTGGTTTAGTTTAAGTGCCTCAATCTCTTTGGCCATGGCTTCTCTCCATTTTGGATCTTTAATTGCTTCGTGAAAGAACCTGGGCTCCTCAATTTTGGTAATAGACGCAAGATAACATTTATGTGCATCTAAAAATCTATTGTAAGTAAAATAATTTGCTATGGGATACTGCTTACCTGAGGAGACCGTTGGTGATGGGTTTGCCGAAGAAGAGGGCTTTCTTGAGCAGGCATTGTAGCATATATGATCCTGGAGATGACTCGGGAGCTTCCTGTTGCGTGTTCCTCATTCAGCTTCAAACTGTTGGGCTGGTAATTCAGTTTCACGTAATTCAGCTTGTTGGACCTACGAGCTGTGCCTGTCGCATTTTGGGTCATTTGAATTTCCTGGCCCGGTGGATTATGGACTACTATGTTGAGACGTTTGAGTTTGCTGGGCTGGAGAAGTGGACAGCCCAGGTTGTGCCTCCTTCCTATCATTTTCTTGGCACTGGGCACCAGAATTTTCTGATTCGGTTGCTTCAAAAATTTTGTGATCATCAAAGTCCCAAATTTGATCACTGCTCTCCTTATGTACATAATCATCTCTTTCCTTCAGGTTAATGAATGGAAAGTGTTCTTCCTGGAAAATAACATTTCTGCTAACAAATATCTCTCTACTTTCTATATCATATACCTTCCAGCCTTTCTTTCCAAAAGGATATCCAAGGAAAATACATTTTCTACTCCTTGGTTCAAATTTGTTTGTTTGCCTCACATTATTGTGTACATAACACAAGCATCCAAAAATTTTAAGGTGCTTATATATGGGCTTTTCCTGGAATAAAATTTCATATGGGGTCTTCCCGTGTAGAATGCTTGAGGGTGTTCTATTTATTAAGTAAGCGGCAGTTAATACACATTCACCCCAAAAATCAACAGGAAGATTGGCCTGAAAACGCAATGCTCTGGCAACGTTCAAAAGGTGTCGATTTTTCCGTTCGATTCTTCCATTTTGTTATGGTGTACCCACACAACTAGTTTGATGCACAATCCCTTGTTCCCTATAAAAATTTTTCATGGTCCCAGATGTAAATTCCCGTCCATTATCACTTCTAATGATTTTTACTTTCGTATCAAATTGTGTGTTGACCATAGAGCACAAATCTTTTACAAGTTGAGAAGCCTCAATTTTTTCTTTCATTAAATACACCCAGGTATCTCGACTTTCATCATCCACAGAACTTAAGAAATAATGTGCCCTACAAGTAGACTTAACTCGATATGCCCCCCATATATCAACATGAATAAGATCAAAGCAATTTAGAGCATTACTATTACTTATAGGAAATGTCATTCGAGTTTGCTTTGCAGTAGGCACACATCACATACTTTATTCTTGCTTTTATTACTAATATCTGTTTGAAAATTGCTAGCGAATTGAGATAGTACTAGGTTCGAAGGATGTCCCAATCTTTTGTGCCAAATATCATAGGTAGACACCTTGTTAACTTGCATCTTTGCTCGAGGTTCATCCTTATAGTAGTAAACCCCTCGTTTAGACTCACCTACTTCAATCCGCCTCCTCATAGAAAGGTCCTGTATCACACATAGCTTATCAGTGAATGTTACTTCGCAAGATAGATCATCGATTAATTGAGCGATAGATATCAAATTGCAATTCAGTTTTGGCACAAAAAGAACATCACGTAAAACAAGTTTAGAATTTAATGTGACTCTGCCTTGCTTGGTTGCCATAGTGTAAGATCCATTGGGTAACTCCACGGGAACAGATTTTATATCGTAAACCTCAACAAAATAACTCATATCACCACTCATATGACATGAGGCCCGCTATCGGGTGGCCATATTTTCTTACCTGCAAGCTTCTCCTGATTTGCCTTTGGAGTCTCGATTAGGCTTAAGATTCTTTGTACCTGGTCTGGTGTGAACATGGCTGATGCTGTATGTTTATTTTCATCAGTTCTCACAGCCCCATCAAACTGAGTTACAGCTGCATTTGCGACTTCTCTACCAGTGAACCATCATCGGCCTCTGCCTGCATTCGCATGCCCACCTCCTCACCCAGTTCGTCCTGTGCCACGTCCAGATCTTCCTCCACAGAGTGCTCCAGCCTTCTGGGTATCCAACAATTTCAAAACAATTTGACTCATCATGTCCGTACCTTTTACAGTGTTTGCAGGTTGGACGCTTCCCCTGATTCTGGACTTGCTTTCTTTGAAATTTTACAGCAAAGGCAGCAGCCCCTTCATGTGTATTGTCGTGACTGACCATACGTTTTCCATGGTTTTCTTCCTGCTGCACCATGCTAAAAATTCTGTCCAACGATGGGGGAGGATCTAGAGCGAGTATTTGGCTTCGGATGTTCCCATACACATCATCATCAAGGCCTATTAGAAATCGATGAACCTTGTCTTGTTCCAACATCTTTGCCATCTTCTTAGCTGCATCGCAAGTACAAGTTGGTATCTTGACATAGTTTCCCAGTTCATTCCAAAGGCTCATGAGCTTTGAGAAGAACTCAACTACGTCTTGATTCCTTGTTTGCATGAGGCTATCTCAACCTTCAAGTGATGTATTCTCAGGACATTAGGCACCGAGTACCGCTTCTTAATGTTCTCCCAAAGTTTCTGGGCTGTATCAATGTATGCAATGCTGCTATGAAGTCTTGGATCAATCACATTCATGATCCAAGACGTTATCATTAGGTTCACAATGTCCCATGCGTATGCCTCGGCTGAAGTGAACCTTCTTTGTCTGTAACCATTAGCTTTGCCATCTTTCCTTCGATGAAGCCAAGCTTGTTCTTGGCTTTCAACGCTGTCCTCACCGCTTGCTCCCATAGATCATAGTTCTTGCCATCGAATTTGATGGCCGTTATGAGAGCTTCGGGTGAATCAAATGGGTGGAGTTAGTATGGGGACTGCATTTCTATTGCAAATCCACCGGGTTTTTGATCCTATTCATGATTTCGACTTCTTTGTTTGAGCTAAATTCGATGTTAGGTTTAGGGTTCTAAAGTCCCTTCAATCGCGGCACTGATACCATGATAAGTCAGAGAGATTCAATGCAAATATGTTGTATATTTCTGATCTCCATTTGGCTACCCATACAATCATATATATACATGATGTATAACAATTGTTAGCTACCTAAAACTCTAACCCTTACAAAACTCTATCCCCTTACTTCTAGCCCAAGCCGCCTAAACATATTACATAGGATAAATATTTTTACAATATTTATTTCCAATAGATTCATTTGTATCCATAATATAGTGATTCAATGGCTTATGTGGTTGTTCGCATTTGCCACAATAGGCCAAGAGGTCCAAAGAGATAGGATATGTGGCAGGATGATCTAAAGTGTCTTGCAATAACACCTTCCGATTCTAGCGACGTAGAGCAAAGAAGAGTCGATCACGGTGGAAGAAGAAAAGAGTGCAAAAAACCAAGGAGCCTGCCACCATGGAGAAAATGCATGAACCTCCATTTGACCCAGTTGTAGGGTGCAGGAAGGACTACAATGACGCGTTGGGTACACAACGATTGTTGGCAAATTGATCGAAGCACTACTAGCGAATCTCCATATGGAAAGGGAAAGTTCGAATCGTCAGGCGTGGATGATCATCAAATCACCTTCAAGAGGCGAATTATTCAGCAATACGAGCAAGATGGGTGTAGTAATGGGTTGTCCTACAATGTAACTATGTTTTCCAGGATAGTATTAGCAAGTGTGACACCACTTGTAACTTAATAATTAGTCACTCTTGTAATAATCCTAAGGATTAGGACATAGTGCAATATCTTTTTGACCCAAAAAAAAAAAAAAAGTGAATTCAATCAAAATAAAAATATTTTATAATATAATTTCTAGAAAAATGATAATAGTCAAGTTTGCATATCCACATTTATTAAATGTATATATGATAGTATCTGTGTACTTTATGCTTCACCATTTTATCTCCATTTAGATTGATTGTTTTTAGTTTCATATGCAGACTAGAGTCTAAACTCTATATCTCTAATTGGTGATTCTTGTATAAATTTTTCTAAGAAAGTTTATTTCCCTTAACATGGATCAAATTTGATATAGCTACATAATATAGGCAAAGCTTAAACATAAATCCTTCACGATAGGTCTCATAAGCTTCGCTGGTTAAACTAATAACCATAAATAAAACTACGGCCTATTCCTTTTGCACGCTTTACTTTTCAAGCGGCCCTATCCCTGACACCCTAATGTGCATTCCCACGCTTTATTTGCTGAGCTCTTCGTCATTTTCCTGCTTCCAATGAACAAACCGCACAAGCATACGTAAAACTACAAATACTTTCCCACAATATCCAGAAAGAATACAACAAAAAAACATGGGCACATAGACTGACAGACATAGATATTATCAGCAGAACGTGCAAATGTCCCCATCAAATTCCCAATATCAAGGACTATATCTACTTTAGTGAAACTCGGAAGTCAAAGCTGCCAAACGTGCAAAGCCTGAATTGACTTTATTCTGTCATTGCGTAAAACTTCAAGTACCCGATCGAGCAGATACAACAGATAAGGCCGATCATTAACAACTGATGACAGCTTACATACTCAGTTAACTCACAGAAATTAGAACTAAATCCAAGTTTCCACCAAAAAGTACATCATTTATGACCAATTTCATAGCAGCATTGCAGCTATCAACAGACATCTGAAGGGTTAAGGAAAAAAAAATGTACTGCCAAAGTCCCCAGGGCTGAGGCGAAAATGACCCTGCAAAAATTTGATCCAAAAGAAACTCACTTCTTCAACAGCTGTGCAGTGCACTGAGCCATAATCTTTGATGCCCGGGTGATTGAATCGGTCATATAGAAATTCTCGATAGCTGCCTTAAATGGAGTCATACTCATTTCTTTCTTAGGCTCAGGCTTAATCAAAGAAGAGAATGTAGCTGGCTCTCTTTCATCCATGCTCAACAAGTTTGGTGCCACCATCTTCATCCTCTCACGGATGTCAAGTAGGGAGTCATATGGCAGCCTCACTCCAGCCACCTCAGACAAAGCCCTAATTATTTTCCAGTCATCCCTAGCATCACCAACAGTCGGGACCGCAGGCAAAGTTTGTTGAGTGCGTCCTTCAGTATTCGCATATGTTCCTTCCTTCTCGGTGAAAGCTGATGAAGGGAGGATGACATTCGCACGATATACACTCTGATCACCATGGTGACCCTGATATACTACAAATGCATCACTTGGGATCTTGTCCAAGTTCAAATCATCAGCTCCCATGATATACAAGAATTTTGCAGACTCGATGCTATTGTCAGACTCTGGCACAAGACCAAGGTCTAGCGCAGCAGCTTGGGCAGCATGCAAGAGCAACACATTAAGGCCATTCCAGTCTGGTCTGACGACATTTGCAGATTTTGCAATGCTTTCAACAACGGAGAAGACAGCATCCTTGTCCTCCCTCTCGAAGATTCCAGCCCCAATGATGATAGCAGGGTTCTTAGCATTTTTAATAGCTGATGAAAAAGGGTGGCGGCCTTCAGCAATTTCTAGCAGCGTTTGTGGACCTGTACCAAGATGTTCAGAGTCGTAGTTGAACTCTGTAGCAGGTCCAATGTAACCAACCTTGGCAAAATTCGAGCGTACAGCCTTTCGGATTCTGGCATTTACCATGGCAGCTTCTATTCTTGGCTGGCAACATCAACAACAAAGGAATATAAGCAACATATATTTTGTTTCAGACACAAGTCCCATATATAAATATGGAGAACAAAGGTGACAGGATCATGCTCACACATTAAATCAAGCACATGTATGAACCCACTTCCCCAGAAAATAGAATTTATGTCCGCTCTAAGCGAAATCAAAAGTTTGAGGCAAGCAAAGTCAAGAGGCAAGCAGCAGAAAACCTTACAGGGCGTATATAAGACCTAACAGCCACTCAGTTCCAATTTTGACACAAGTTCATTCCTCTACATACCATGAGGACATTGGATATATATCAAAACCGCACTAAATGCATTTTGTCATGTCAACAAATGGATATAATAAATAAATGGTCAAAGGTGTTAGCTTCCACAGACAATGCTGATTCCACACCAGAACATTTGCAGATCAACAAAGATAAGATAATTTAGAGCAAACTGCAAATGAACTTCGCTGTTACAGGTTTCAATCACAATCAACACATGAAGACCCAAAAGACAAATACTTACCTGGGTACCAACTAGAAGGAAAGCATCTGCCTTCTCAAGATCAGCAATACCAGTGTTCAAAAGATAACCTGAACGAAGGTCAGCTTGCGGCTGCACACCATTTCCTTCGCACGACACGCTATTCGAACCCATCTTGTTCAAAAGATCCTTCAGAGCCATCATGGATTCCGCATCAGACAACTTGCCAGCAACACCCACAATTTCTTCTGGTTTGACTTGATGCATAACCTCAGCAACCACAGCGAGGGCATCACGCCAGCTAACGGCTTTAAAGCGTCCATCAGGGCCACGAATCATGGGATCATTTAACCTTTGCCTCTTCAAACCATCATAACAGAATCTTGTCTTGTCTGAAATCCATTCTTCGTTTACATCCTGCAGAAATATGGTCCAGTACCCACAACAGATCAATCAGAAATACCATTATGCAAAAAAACCAGTTGTAAATTTTCCATTTATACACAAAGCAATTTCCAAAGACCAGGCAAACTCATTTATCATCCTCTAAGTCTTGCATACAAGTAGCACTACATGTCCACCAATGCACCACATTACATATAGATGTAATTGCTCCATATTCCGAAATCAAATGACACAAAAATTAAGCAATACTCAAATGGGATAAATAATGGGTACCTCATTGAGTCGTGGAAGGATACGCATGACCTCTGGTCCTCTGCTATCAATTCTTATGTTTGAGCCAACGGCATCAGTGACATCTATGCTCTCAGTTCCCTTCAACTCCCAATTTCGGGCCTTAAATGCAAAAGGCTTAGAAGTAAGGGCACCAACAGGGCAAATATCAATCACGTTGCCGGACAGTTCACTTGTCATCAGCTTTTCGACATAGGTTCCTATTTCCTCGCCGCTACCACGTCCTAACATGCCAAGATCCTGAGTACCAGCAATCTCAGATGCAAATCTAACACACCTGGTGAACCAATATGTCTATGTTAACAAGATTATATGCCAGAATTCAGAACCAAATGTGAAAAGCTCAGGATAATATCAACAAAAGGGCGCAGGAACCAGACTATTTGAACAATTGACTCATGTTATCAAGCTCATTTGAAGTACAAATCCACAATGTTAAGTACAATATGGATGCAACCTTCAATAAAGTGGATCCGGGTTCTTGCAAGGGAGAACAAATTCAATTACCAAATTAAACCAAGTTATTACTCTCATATCAAAGAAAAGCACTAACTATATATAATCCATTCTAGACATAGTTACCGGATTCTCTTAGCCCCCTAGCGTACCGCGAACTGATTCGCGCGAACCAGAACGCGATACTTTAGCGTACCAATTCCCCAAATATGGGGAATTCAGCGAACCCATCTCCTACCACAATGGCATTGCATATTTTCATAATCCATAGGCCAAATTTTGAAGAAAATGGAAGAATTTTTGAGGTTGCGATGAATGAGCAAGCTTTTTACAGAACAAAACGAGAAGAAGAGAGAGAGTGAGAGAGAAAGAAATAAGGATTAATGTGAAAATGTTGCCCTACATGGGGGGGAAGGGAAGTGGGAGAAGCCTTATTATTAAATCATTTTATGAGTCTCTATGATATGTGGAGTTTTGAATTGGAGGACTAGATGTACTAATAACGACCCTCGCGTATCGGATTCTCCACTATGTGGCGAATCACGTACCCAAATCCGTCCCCCGTACCGGAGCGTCCCACGTTCCAGGCAACTATAGTCTAACAACACTATTATGAAACACTAAGGCAGACATAGCGCAGGTTTGCGCCCCAAAGATAAATACCCATAGGAAAAATAATAGCTATGCTAACCAACCTTGTACACTGAATACACCTCGTCATCACTGTTTTGACCAGTGGGCCCAGATTCTTATCAACTACAGATCTCTTCATTTCAGTAAAGCGACCTCTATCAGAGCCAAATGCCATAGACTGATCTTGGAGGTCACACTCTCCACCCGATCACATATGGGGCAATCCAGAGGATGGTTCATAAGCAGAATCCATCACCCCTCCCGAGCCTTCTTGGCCAAAGGTGTGTCTGTCTTTATCTTCATTCCTGCAATTGAGGATCATAAAAATCTTAATTTTACTGCACTACACAATAAACTCAAGCGGTACACAGAAACATCCCTAAAAAGCTCAAACCTGCCGCTTAAGTACCTGACCTTCAACACCCACCCCTAACTAGAAAAATAAGGCACAGAAACGAGTGAGAAGGTGGAATAAGATTCACCCAATTGGGGAAAAAAAAAAACACATAAAAATTTAATGCATTATGCTGACCTTTTCTTCCTTTCCCACCTCTCTCCAATTTACAAGTAGAAAACTACGCTGCCAATACACAAAGAAAGCCGACTATCAAATCACTCAAAGAAACCATATTATAATCAAAGTCCAAAAGCACATGCATAGATGCTAACCATCTATCCATACAGATATAGCATTAGTAAAGGATCTTCACTTTTTAGAAAGATAATTCCAACAGCAACACTTATGTCTCCTTCCTTGTAGTGATCCAAGCAATATAAGAATTGTACTAGCTCCTTCTGACTGATCAAATGACTCCCTTTTCATCTTCTGCCTAATTACAAACCCCCCCCCCAAAAAAAAAAAAAAAAGAAAAGGAGGAGGGGAGGAGCTTATCCAATGATGGAAAATCCTTTATCTCCTACTTATTTCATACCCGCCCAAACCCCCCTTTTCTCTGTGCCATTAGCATTGATCGACCTTCAAACCGGTTCAAGAAGACTCAACCTACGAAAGCGAGCTGGCAACAAATTGACAATGTTGACCAGCTAAAAAAAGCTTGGGAAAGATGTTCAAACTTCTCTATCTATATTGAGACACTGCAGCGCCTGCAGATTGGTGCAGAGACCTAATTAGAGAATTGTGCATCAGTAGATTCATCAATCTTGGGGTCTAAATTAACACAATCTTGATGCAATCAACTGCAAGGCTTTTGCTGAAAAACGAACGGTGCGAGAGTCAATTAGAAGAAATTCCATGGCTTGCCAGATGATTTCTCATGCGCCTTCAATGCCCAGGAACTCCTTTAACGATCGAATCTGTCATTTTGCCCATGCTGGACACAGACACACCATATGTGATATATGAGGAAAATCCCTAGGACAAGCAATCAAATACTCACCTTCATAGGACCCCCGTCCCACCCTTCCAAACCAGCCTTACTTTTCACATCCCTCCAACCCCCCACCCCCCAAAAAAAACAAACAACTTCCCAAACAAAAAACACACGTGATATATGCACCGAATCCATGTCTAAACTCTGAGCACCACGGATTAAGAAAAAGCAAATTATATCATGCCTCTATGTGCATGCGCACGCCTGCGTGTGTTTGTGTATGTGTGTGTGATTTGAATACGTAGGCACCCAGGACGAAGAAAAAAAGCAACTCAGGGAGTTTACGTGTGTATGTATGTAACAAGCATGTGCTAGCAATTCACGCACGCATGTGCATTCACTAAATATAGAACTTGGACAATCATTTTATTTTGTAAGTACCCTAAGTGGAATCACAAGTCCCTGTACCCGTCTCCATGTTTGAAACCCGGGCAGACAATGCCCCCATGGCCTAAACTTAGAACTTCAATGAGCTGAACATGTGGAACAGCAAGTCTAACTATCCATAGCTGATTGCCATGTACATAGAATAGAGTGCCTCTCCTCATGCATAGCTGCGGGCCAAATGAGGCGTGCACCTCAAGCTATTTCATGAAATGGCTAAACATAAGGCATGACAGCATACAGACCAGTACTTTATTGAAGCCTGATGCTGAGGTACACTCTTTAAAACTAGTCTAGGACATCGATTACAAAAATAGTAGAATGCAACCACCTACTGAACACTAACAATGCCTTAGAATAAGTAGGCATAGGGTATTGCTTCTATATGTGCATGTTCTCCATTACAACAATGCATGCGGACGATTTATTTTCTTTTATAACTTCAACTTCTATATCTCACTGTATAACTTGATTTTAAACATCAGAGGGGTCCGCTATTTTTGGAGGTTTTTCCCCTCACCAAGGTGGTTTACAGGGTAAAAACAAAGGGGGAATTGGAAATTAACTGATCCCTTGAAACGTTACAGCACGACATTAAATTCAACGACCAAGTGCCCCATTTGAGTTTCAACGGAGAAAAATAGCTTTTCTAACCAAATCTAGGATTTCAAGGGTGATAGTTCCTTAACAGATTTTTCCTGTATCAACTCCTCATGCATTTTCCCCTTTCTTACAAAGACAATATCTTTCCTAAAACTTATATGATATCCTTGTGTCAAAGTGAATCTGTTTTCTTCTTAAGTTCACAAATGAAAAGAGTGGCAGTGTGGCTAAAACCTCGGGGGGGGGGGGGGACCTCCAACAACATGAATTTTATCAGTCAAACAACAGGAAAGTCTCTTAGGATGAATACAACTCTCATATTCATGAACGGATATAATCATATAGCCTGCAGCAATCGGTCCCTCCAAGTCAATTTTCCATACTTCTTTAGAAACTATCACAATTCAGAACCTCTGAAAAGCTCAGCAAAAGAAAACCAATTCTCCCTTCCAATAATGCAAATTTTGAAATGGTGATACTTGAAAACATACCCCCCCCCCCCGGGGGAATCCCTGCTGCCCTGTCTGAAACTGCCACTTTACTCCCAAGCCGCCCCGGGGGGGGGGGGGGGAGGGACATACCACAAAAGCACAAATGGGCTCATAAAAACATTAAATGAACCTGATTTGGGTAAATCAATATCAAATTTCAAAACTCAGTTAAACTCCACAGAACCTCATCTCCTAGAAATTTGCCATGTTTGGTTCTCAGAAGCTCAAAGCATATGAAAGTACAAATTTTTGAAAATTGCTCCCTCTCTTGACTTTTAGCCTATGGGTGCAACTCTGTGGAGAACTGCAGAAGCGTCTTATTATATGCATGCAATTACAGAAATAGAACTTCAGAAAAGTTTCCTCAATCTGCTCTAACAGACCCAACAAAAGAAGATTAACAAGTTCTCTTCTCACAATTCATTATTCCACACTTTTTTGGGGTTCCATAGCTTCACTATCTACGCTTGAAACCAAACATATTGATTAATTTAAAACACAGCAACAAACCATCCCCTAAATGCAGGTGCAAAATCCATCAAATTCGTGTAAATCCCAACGTACTCATCACCAATCCACAACCCCATCAGTTCTACACATAATCTCCACCAACAGCCCACCCAAAAAAAAACCTTAAAAAGAGAAATGACAAGAGATATGGTGAAAAAAATATACCAGGAAGAGCAGGCATGGCGCAAGAAGCGACAGGTTTGGGAGATTTCTCGACCTCAACCAAACACATACGACAATTTCCAGCAATCGAGAGTCGACTGTGGTAGCAAAAACGGGGAATATCAATCCCAGCGACCTCACAAGCCTGAAGAACGGTGAAACCCTTAGGGATTTTGACGGAGTAGCCATCGACGAACACCTCGATTGCATCTTCAGGATTGGGGAAATGAACCCTAGCGTTACCAACTGGTGGGCGCGGCGGTGGTGGAGGATCTGGGGTGGCCTCCGCCGCCGCAGCTTCTGGGTTTTTGAGTTCTGGGGTTGAAACGATTGGGCGGATGAAGGAGTTCTTGGGGAAGATCGATCTATGGCGGATCGATCGTTGAATCAGTGATCGAGATGCCAATGAGGCCAACCCCATTCTCTCTCTCTCTCTCTCTCTCTCTCTGTGTGGAAGTCTCTCCCTTGGGGGTGGAATGTGGAGCACTGAAGAGTGTGGAGGTGAAATGGGGTAGCTTCGTGGCTGTTGTTTGTCTCTACCGATGGAGGAGGAGCAACCCGGGGGGAGAAAGAGAGTGTGTGGGGTACGATTTGACCCGAGATGCTTATTCGACCCGATGGGGCGTGGATGATCCAATCCCATGATGAGATGTCAAGAAAGTTTGGTTGCGGGTGAGTTTGCGGGGGTGCGAAGGCCGCACCGCCACACTCTTGGGTCAAGACAGGCTCGATTCAAGCCGGTTTTGATGCTACTCTATTCGGCTTGACCCGAGTTCAAGTTATGCAGACATTCGGTTTAGTTTAGGATGATTCAACTCGATTGAATGTGTGTAGTAAATTTATGTAGAAAATAACTCACACTTCAATTGTTATGCTTAGGTTGTATACAAATCTAGACATCTAAGCTTATATTGCAGTATATAAAACTTTATTCTTTGTATTGAGACCTATAGTATTTTAAAGTAAAAAATTTTCAATCAGATTCACATCAAATTATGAAGAAACTTGGATCATATATAATTATCCAATATAGAGACCTTTTTCAATTAGAAATCGACTCAATCAAAGTTCGATTCAAACTCAGTCTGATCAAGTTTGGTCTAGACTTAAACTCAGCTCAATAATAAGTACAAAGTTCAAGAATGAGTCTAGTCATTCACACCATTAGCCAAAATACCTACAATTATATCCCCTTCGCCTCGTCCCACGAATGGTACTGTTAGATCCTATCAATTTTTTTTGTTATTCAACCAATTAGCCACAAAAGTAGTGCAATACTGTTAGAATATAATAGGGAGCGAATTGAGTTTAGGACCTAATATACCCAGAGTCTGTATTTGAGTCACTATACCAAGACCTCACTAGCAAATTGTTTCAATTTTGTGGAATCAGAAATTTCTACCGCCATATGTTAGTCGTATTCAACATTTGTCCCCCTTAACAAAGTCCGACTAGACTCAAGCCTTATAAATATAAAAAATATGTGTATTTAGCAAGGCATGTTCCCTAGGGCAAATGGAAACATGATAAGGAAGCCAAAAAAGAAAATAAAATATATCTCCCTTGCTACTTTGACCAAAAAAAATCACTCTTTATATATCTCCTTCGCTACAATTTCAATACGGAAATGATTATAACACACCGCCTTAAATTGGGTCGTTTTACACACCATAACCTCCCCTTATAAAAGGTTGTTAGAGAATTCCCAACCTGAGTTTTTGAAACTCAGGTCTGTCACATCAACAAAAGTTCTAATTTTCTGGAACTTACATTCTGTCACTTCTCCAATAAATGGAACTCCAACTTAAATAACTTAATAAAAGATTTTTTATGGATCCATCTCACAATGCACAACCATTTTTTTAACTACCTAAATAAAATTTTTTATCAAAAAATGAAAAAATAAAAAAGGACAAAAAAGGGGAATGAGAAGGGGAACACCGGGGCATGTTGCCCCGCATTTTGCCACACATTTTGCATGCGTTGGAATTACAAAGTTTCAATTACTGAGGAACTTGGCCCCCCACTGGAATGCGTACCAGTGGATGGGAAAGCTAGTAGGGCAACCTTCTTAAAAAGCTATTTGAAACATAACCTAGTGGAAGGCATACATAAGACCGAAGGCTATGTATTTGAAAATACTTTAAACTGCAACTTACAAAATAATTTGCAAGTTATTTGAAATTCTTATATAAAATGGGCCTTGTTTAGACCAAAATTAGGTGTATAGAGCTTTTCTAATTTTCATGAACTATAACTAGGCTAATACATTTACAATGAAACTTACATAAATAAGCCAAAGAGTGCATAATGATGCATAACTAGAAACATAGTCACAACACATTAAAATGCTTAGTTTTTGCGAATCAACCCGCATCAGCTTCAAATTTAAATTATTCTCCTGATTTAGGGGTTAAAAGGAAAAATAATGGGAGATGATCAACCACTGCCTCATGAATTATTTCTCAAAGTCATAATCTAACTACATACAAGTTTTTCGAGAAGGTTTCATAATTCATTGCTTTTAAAGAACCTTCACATACTAATGAGACATACAATGCAAAAGGAAGCTTAAACCATATAACAATCATAACTTAACTATGAACTTAGACATCATGAGAAGCTAAACATCTCTTTTTATCATAAAGACTTACTTAAGCTTAAAAACTTAGCTTAAATATGTACAAAAATGCATGTTACTTATTAAAATCGTACATAGTAACTTAATCACATAATTGAGGCGTCTAAACTCTTAGAGATGCTTTGTTATTGCCATCCTGAGCTAGCCTAACTCAAGCGGTGACATATACCTATTCGAACAGATATCATACAATGTTGACGCAGAACTTACATACTTAGAATTCAAGTAGGAATCAAACCACCCTCCATAAGTCATCTTATCATAACTTAACTTAAGCCAGGTGAGATAAAAAGTCACTGTCTCTGGATCCCAAACGTAAAGTTTCTAGAGTAGTTCCTCAAAATATACATAACCATTCATATACATACATACGATATACATAACAACATAATTATAACCTTATATTAAAAAATATAGGCTTCTACCAACACCACTTTAAACCTTTAAATAACCAAGATAAATTACACAAGATGTAGTTTTGCAAATGGTTTCATCAAAGAATATCTTAGATTGATGTATGAAGACGTACATATTCAATAAAAACCATTGTGAGCTTAGTTTGTGCAATGTATAAGTGTCAAAGTCATCAAAATTCTTAAATCTCATAAGCCAGTCATTCTCATCAAGATAGCAAGTTGGAACTATCAAAACACACATATCTAATTTTGAAATTTGAATAACGAGACATATGTACTTGTACTGATTTCGATTGAATATTTCCTCTACCAAAACTATTTACAAAATTTGGTAGATAAGCAATAATTTGAAAAGGGTTTTAGAAACTGTATTACGTCATAGAGGTTTCCTAACATCACTAAAGCACTTGGTATGGCTCCCCCTTAAGACCAACTTATAAGGTTAAAGAGAACAATTCGCATATGGGTCCATTAAGGTACGGGTTAATATTTTTCTGACCTGCTAAATTTGGGTAAATATTTCTGGGCTTATCAAAGTTTGGTTTAATATTTATGGGACCCAAATCTAACGAAAAGATTTGAAATTCGAATGGAAAAGTGACATGGCATGCAAGACATAAATGCCCTTACTTGAAACTGATTTTATGCGCTGATTACGTGTAGTCATTGTCTCACCTGTATTTTTCTATGAAATTGGGTCCCATATATTTTATTTGATCCCTTAAAGCCCTTAGGGCAATCCACCTTTTCTCTCTCTTAGCCATTACCCTCTCTCCCCACTCTCTCTCTTCTTTTACCATTTTTGTCACTGGTCCACGGACTCCATTAAAGGTGAGTATAAAATTTTGTGTATTTCACTTTTCTTTATTTTATGAAATGCTTTGTATTTTGAAATTAGTGTATTGTGGTGGATTATTATTTTATTATCAGCTTTATCATTTGTAAATAACTTATTTGTATTTGGTTGTCGAGATTAATTTTTAGGTTTCCTAAATTTGTAGGAAATTTAATATCATATATAGCTCATGCAGTTTTAAATTTTTGTATTTTTGTATTTATAATTTTGTGAAATGTTTTGTATTTGTAAATTACTGTGTCGTGATGAGGCATTATTTCATTGGGAGCTTTATATTTTCTAAATTACTTATGTGGATAATTATTTGCTTTTTTGTGATTAGTTTTTGGGTTCCCTAAATTTGTAGAAATTTTAATATAATATATGGCTCTATATATAGCACTTGTTGTCATTTTTTTCTATTTTTGTTTTCTTTAATGTCATGAAATGCTTTGTATTTTTAAATTAGTGTGTTGCAATGGATTATTATATCATTGTGAGCTTTATATTTTGTAATTCACTTATGTAGAAAATTATTTGCTTTTTTCTGATTAATTTTTAGGTTCTCTAAATTTGTAGGAAATTTAATATTTAGGGTGAATTTTTTTAAAAAAATGTATAGCTCATCTAGTTGCGGAGGATTAAGAGGAAGTTATTTTCAGTATAATACAGAGATAAATTACCCAACCTGTGGAAAGCACTGGGATATCAAATTATCAAGGTCTTGTGATAATCCCGGGAGGTTATTTTACAAATGCCCTCAATGTGGTAAATTCATAAAGTGGGAAATTCCGATTGATGAACGAGATAGAATGGCATATGAAAATGATGCTAACAGAACGGTGATGACGACAGAGCTACCAAGGGACATCAAAAGAGTGGTTCAAGATATCAATGGGAGAGTCTTAGTTTTGATTGTGGTGATGATTGCAATAATTGTAATGCTCGGTACTAAATAAAATGTTGATGGATAATGAAATGGTTGCTCGTCATTTTGATCTTAATTGAGTTGTAAGGTGTGACTTTTTAAAGTCGTCGTTAATAGAAGTCATCTTTTGTTAATCTAAACTACTAACACCTAAATCATAAAAAGCAAGTACAGTTTTCATTATCAAACTAGTAATAGCAAACATCATTCAAAGGAGTTATGATCTGCAAACAACCAAGTATCACACAACTATTGATAGCATAAATTACAATAGAAAATGTTCTTAAGTCAAAGTTTGATAACCAACACCAAAGGGGTGTGGGGGGCATTCTCAGTTTGCCTCACAAAATGTATGATTGCATTAGTCCAAAAACACCAAAACCAATTAGTTAGGCACCCATATCTGGAGCTTAGATTCAATAAAGAAGGTAGAGACAGCACCTATATCTCTAGCACAGCATTAAACAGCAAAGCAGAGCATAGCACAACAACAACCTTATCAAGCATCATAAGAAATAATATGTTACACATTTATTTAAAAAAACTAACCCATAAAGAAAGAAGCAATTAGTGTATACCTCAGGATATAGGGGTCTACGAAGAGAAAAGTTGACTACCTTACATTGAAGATCTAAGTTGTTTTGTTAGCATTGAAGGCCCAGCTGTAGGTGCATTTTTAGAAGAAGAAGGAACAGTTGAATTCTTTAAGGAGGAAGGATGGCCTGATTTTTTTGAAGATTAAGGCCGAGCTAATTTTTTGAAGAGGAAGGTTCAGAGGCTGCCCCTGAAGAGGAAGGTTGGTAGGCTGTCTTTGATTTCTTTACTGGAGGTCCTTCTATGCTAGTCCTTCCAACCTTACCTTTTTCCTCTTTTCCCTTTGTAGTTTGGCCTGTCTTTGGCCTTCAATATCTTAAGCACACCATCCTTTATATGGATCCTTCTGTTATGACCAAATTGTTTGCAGTAACTACATTTGAGGGTGATGCTTCTACTAAACTCCTTCCTTCTCTCAGTTATATCTCTCCTCTTTCAATTTGAGGCTGCCTCTTTTGATGTTAACAGGAGGTGGTCCTATCTTGAGGAAATTTGTTTCTTCCCAGAAAGTGGGGTCAGGGATAGGCTGCATACAAATATCATAAGCTTGCTTATACTTCTCAACAGTGTATGCCTCATTCACATAGGACTGCATGTCTAGTCTCTCACTTATGATACACCTTGCAGCATCTTTGCAAGGTATGCCAGATATGTCCCAAACCATACAGTAACAGTGATGTGTATTAAGGTTAACTGTAAAGTGAGTTAGTCCTTATAAAATCTCAAAAATCCCTCTACCAGTTGGGGTTAATCTACATGCGATATCTTAGCATTAACTAAAAGTAACTTCACCCTAGGAACAACCTTACTCTTCCAGTCCTTAGATATCCTAGACCTATTTGCAATTGTTTGCATAAACTTCCTTCTAAGAGCTCCTAATAATGAGAAGAATGGCTTATATCTATATTTCTTAAGTTTGTCTTTAATTAAAACTCTCTACAAAATTTGTAGTATTATTAGGGCATTTCAACTCAAGATCAAAAGCATACCTAGCCCAGTGTTCAACTGGCTCATCAAGTAGCCACTCATAAGCCTCTTTTGATTCCTTCTTAATGGCTTCCATAGTATGTTTGTAGACATGCTTTGTGTAAGCATTACGAGCTGTCTAGAAGAGCACTTGTAGTTTTGCACCCGCAACACACCACACACCCCAGTGCTAGATAAATCACATGGGTAAATCACACATGCTATTAAATGAAGTCAAGTCTGCATATATGAGTATTGATAAATCACATGGGTAATCTTTGCTGAAATTTCTAATGTAGTGCGCATCATAGATTCTCCTCCTACTTTCTGGGAATATCTCAACCATTCCCTTAATCAAACTCTGCTTAGAAATCCACAGCGAGCATGAGAAATGAATGTTATTCACTAAAGTCAAGCACTGTAATTTACCTTATGTCTATTTGAAATGAATGTTAGCTTGGACAAATCAAGTCCATCTAGGTAGATTCTTAATGTTCTAAAAAAATGTCCAATTGTTGAAATCCTCTAGTTCCATAACTCCATAAGCAAGTGGAAAATATCCATTATTTGCTCCAAAGCTGTGGCAATCAGCAGCATCCTTTATAAAGTCTTTTGAGGAAACAACCATCAACTCCTATGAAGGGCCTATACCCTGTTTCGAAACCAGTTATCATAGCCTCAAATGGTGTAAATAATCTGTTGAATGTAGGTACATTTGGAGGCCCCTGTGTAATACATGAAGCAACTGTGCCATGATTTTTCCGCTTGATGACAGACCTCAATATACTCAGGAAGTCTTGCATATGATTCTCCATGATTTCCCTTAATCCATTATTCAACCTTTTCTTTGCTCTCTAACATGCATGCATAGGAATTTCCAAACCATGTCTCTCCATTAATAGCTCTTGCATTGCTTTCAAATCCATGGTGTCGTTGTCCTTGAAATCTGTTAGGAGTGTATCAGCAACCCAATGATATGAAGCTATCCTATTATGCTGTAATTTAGGACATGAATGACTGCCCTTCAATGATTTTACTTGCCATGTCACACCTTTAACTAGTCTAGTGCAATGTACCTTCTAATCATAGTTTTCATTCTTGCATCTAGCTATGTGTCTGCACTTTTCATTCTTAATCCTTTGTAAGCAAAAACCCTCTTGAATAGAAAAATCTTTGATGACATTACTCCACTGGTCCTTGTTAATAAACATATCCCCTACTGCAATTGATATAGACCCATTAGGATTCCTTACCCACATGTTACCATTTTGGTACATCTTACTCCATAAATTGAAGTAATGATTTCCATCATCATCAACATTACTAGTGTGTATGTGCCTTGGGATCTCATCCTCCAGTGAGGAATTATTAACATCGTCTATGTCACTCTCACCATATTCATCATATCCCTCAGTGCTAGCATCATCTTCATCAGCATCACCAACATTGGCAGCATCATAATCAATTGTTGTTGTTGGTTAACTAAGCCCTCTCAGATCATAAGACTCTAGCCTTCCCAAACCAACATTAATATCATCGAAAGAAGGTTAAGCTCTTTTCTTAAATTTAGAGAAATGCCCTTTAGTTTTTCTGGTTTTAAAAGAAGACCCTAACTGAGATGAGTATGGGATACATCTTTTTTTATTAGCAATTGGCTCAGATGGTGTAGGTTAGAAGGTGTAGGTTCATAGGAGGTTGCCTGAAATAATGTATGGTCAGTTGGGACAGGCTGAGATGGTATAAAGTTAGATTGGGTTGCTAAGATGGTGTAGGATTAGATGGGGTAAGCTAAGATAAGAAAGGCTGAGATGGTGTATGATTAGATGGCTTAAGCTGAGATGAGGAAGGCTGAGATAGTGTATGATCAGATGGGGGTAAGATGAGATATTAGAGGCTGAGATAAGGAAGGCTAAGATAATAGGAGGGTTAGATGAGGTAGCTTGATAGGACTTCAAGTAGGTAGAGAAATCCATAGTGAGTAGTGAGCCTACTGAAGCAAAGATAGGTTCAGGGTTCACCAACTCTCTGATTTTGAAAGTTGAGGTTACTTGGTAGGTGGGGACTTTGTAGATGGGCTTCTTCCATCTTCAACTTAGTAGGCCTCCTAGATGACTTAATGGGCTGGGTTGTTGGAGTACTTGGTGACTTAATGGGCTCGGTTGTTGGAGTACAAATCAAACTGTCAGCCTATTTTTTAGCTTCTCTAGTAGATAACACAGATTCATACTTATCCTCACTAAGTAAATGAAACTTATCTTCATCACTACCATTGATAGAAGGAGCATTTTCAAGTGGACCTACAACTTTAGGGTTCTTTGTGTGAGACCTAGTTTGACTATGGGTTCCTTCTACATCATCTAACTCATTAATAATTATTTGATGCCTAGAAGGGGCAGTGGTGGCTAGCATATATATATATAGAAATCTCTTCTTTAGCTTAATTTCACAAGCTAACCTATTGCAGCCAATCCTTATCACACAATAATGGCAATTTCCTTCAACTAGTATAAGGAGCAGCAACCATAAAGCCAAAGAACTCCGGTGATTCATATCCTACCTATATGAGTTCAGCTCTAACATCCCTATTAAAGTCAAGTATCTAATATTCATCTAAATCACATGTAAAATCCACCTTGTGCCCCTCATATATAATACTCAAAATCCTTTTCCCTTCATTCTGCAAATTAAATGTACAACAAAATCAACATCAAAACCCAAATCCCAAGTTCAGTTTTTACTCAACTTTTCTATACACACACAAAGCAAATGCACCATCATATTACAACCATTCCATAACTACATTACTTAAATTAAGTTAATTTAGCCCCAACCATACCCAAATCCCCAAACACTTAAACAGTAACCCACAAAGACATGCTTCACTCTACCAGTCATCTTTACTAAGAAATATTCCATGTCTCACAAAAAATTCAGGAATTAAATGCATTAAACATACCTTTTCCTATTGAGCTTTCCCGATTTCCTTCGCCATTTCACCTGCTTTTAGTGAAGTGGGAACCGAGCTTATCTCTCAACCATAACTTTGCTGCCCCAAAGAATAGTCCTCCACCAACAACTTCTGAAAGTGGGCCTCAGCTTGTCAAGAAGGGAGGTCGCACAAATTTTAGGGTTTCGGAGAGAGATCCCTTTCTCTAGTTCATAGAGAGAGAGTGTTGTGTACAGTGGATGAATTGAGGGGAGGAGTAGCTCTGTTACTCTATTAGTTGAAGGAATTATTAAATTTCTTTTTAAAAAAACAAAATTAAACATCCAGCTTGACTTCTTACATGTGGGAATTCATGTGTAGTTGGGTAATTACTGCATACTACACCACTTTTCCATTCGAATTTCAAACCTTTTCGCCGGATTTGGGTCCCATAAATTATAAACCAACCTTGATGGGTCCAAAAATATTTATCGAAAAATATTAACCTATGCCTCAATGGACGAATATGTAAATTTTTCAAGTTAAAGATATCAAAATCAATAGATGTGTTAACTACTCCTCCCACACCCATTAAGCGAACTCTTTACAAGGATAGGATAGAGTTCAAATGGATTAAAATAAAAAGTGTTTACTTAAAGTAAGTACTTTTAGTTATACATATATCTATAACAATGATTAAACTTAATTAAATTTGTTTTCCTATTACCCTTAACTAAAAAGTTCTAAAGTCCATATTTTGCGAAGATTCATAGTCCTCTATTTCTTTAAAAGGTCCGAGACAATACGAAGATTAATTTTTTCATGATGACTAAAATGTTTACAACTACTTACTAGCTAAAAACGATGGCTGTAATTTGGAACATAAGAATCAACAACAAGTCAACTTATAGCCCAAAATAAAATTAGATCATATAGTAAAATCAAGGTAAATGTTCTTAAGATTAAAGAGTTTAAAGTGAATGTCAAACCAATTTATATATAGGTCTACCCCAAAATTACTTTAAGGGTTAAAACTTACACTCAACCTCATTTTCAATACATCAGCAACCAAAACTTAGTATATCTCATAACAAAATAAAATACCCTTTGAGTTAAAACTTAGTAAAATAAGGTTAAATGCTAGTTAAACCCTACACGCACACCAACTTAGCTTTCAAAAAGCAATTGTTTACTTTCATTTCCCTCACAACCCATCAAAAAGTTCAATTCAGAAAAAAGAAACCAAAATTCTAGAAGCTTAAAACCATAGCTTACTACTAGCATACCGTATCAATTTCACAATATCTAATGCCACAGGACCATCAATACCCATCACTAATTCTCAAAGATCAAATAGAACTTTAGAAACTCATTTCATAGTTGGTCAAATCTAATTGCATGCTATGTAAAGAAGAAGTTAGAAATTAGTGGAATTAAGAGTCAACTCACCAAATTTCATTTTAGAAATTAGGAGTAAAACAGTGACTACCACTAGAATGTCAATTAAACCTCCTGTCAACTGTATTTCCAATCTCCTATACCAAGTAATTTTCCTTAATCCCTCTTTTTTACATCTATTAGATAAAAACTTTAACCTATTGTGGATCAATCGTATATAGTTACCTATCACTTGTTGTTCTCTGCTTTCTTGGTGCTTAAATTCTTTGAAATTTCTCTCTTGTCATATATAATTAAGTCACAGTTGAGATAATTAGAGAAAGACCAAGTTGGACTTCCTGCTAGTTCTTTAGTTTCTTAATAACCCTTCAAACATCTAGTATATTTGTGTATGTACAAGATGATAGAAAGAACAAAACATTCTATAAAATAGTCTGACTAAATTAACATTTGAAAAATAAATGCTAATGATACCTTTGATGATCAAGGCAAAGGTAACGACTACATCTGTCTGATTGCACAACAATGGACATCTTCATCAACCTATATATGGTTTGGAACCTCTATAACCATACCCTCCACAAGCCAAAAGAATGCTTGGGTATGTTAAACTTACCCGAGATGATATAGGCTATATGATTTTAGTCTGGGGACCCTTCAACAACTTGTAACTACTTGAAATAGAATAAACCCCAAAGGAGTAGGCTACCTAGCTATTTTGACGAAGCCACTAGCAAAAAAAAAAAAAAAAAAGATCTGATTTTAAGAAGTTTCCTTTAATACTAGGAGGAGGAAGTAGTGGGTTATCCATTCCAAAATCTATCTCCTATAATATAGATATCCTGAACTCACTTTAGACAAAGGCAAGCTTTATCATTAATTACAAACCAAATATGTTCTGCCACAACAGCCTTATTCTAGGATAAGCAGTACCACCTGCTGACTTAGGGGAATATAGTGTCTCAAGACATGAGATTTTTATGATAATTATTTATTTGACCCCACAGAAAATTCCTGTAAATATTCTCAATTTCCTCAATAATACTCTTGGGCAATATGAAAAGTGAGGTCCAATAAGTATGAAATAAGAAGAGGATCGATTAATAATCTGAAGTTTCCCTGCATACGAAAGGTGCCTAAGTCATCCAACACTTGTAATTTCATTAATTAAAACTTGACAATCTATTTCATTTCATTTTCTTAGGGAAAGTGGGATACCAAGGTACCTCATAGGAAATTCATCCAGAGCAAATGCAGGTAATTATGAAGTATGATTTCTACAAGTGCGAAACACCTGAACAATGTATGCTTGGGACTTCTGAAACATTAACTTTTTTATCAGTGGTGCTTAAGATATGCAAAAAATCTTGCATAATTGACTCCGGGGAGGTGACCATTACAAAAGATCATTAAATTATCGGCAAAGCATAACCTGAGAGACTTACACAGAAATCTGAAGGCTACCTTGCTAAGAAATGAACTGGAAGGTTCTTGTGAGGTAGCCCCTAACCATGATATAAATAAATGAGATAGATCCCCCTGCCTAAGATCCTTCTTCCCATCAAATGTACCATGAATGCTCAACCATTTACTACAATGGTAAAACTGCTTGTGGTTAACAAAGCCATCACCCCTGTGCAAAACAGTGGAAGGAACTAAAGCTTATAGAGCAGTTGTTAGATGAACTCCCAAGAGATTGTATCATAAGCCTAATGTGAAGCAGAAACCTTGAATAGTCAAGGTTAGGACTTGTGTCCTTAAACGACCAAACTCAAGGCCTATAAATTGAACCCTAAAAAGCAATTAATGTAGATCCAAAGCCTCTAAAACCAATATCATGCATTTCAAAGGGATTTGATACCAACTAATACAAATCAAAGTCCTAAACAATCGAGATTAGTTTCCTCGAATAACTATAATCAGCAAACAGGAGCCTTCATTGGAACTAAGAGTAGCTCAAGGCTCTAAAAATAATTCTAGTGTGCAAAGAATGTGCCTGAGAGCAAAAAGGATCGAGAACTAGACTGATAGAAAATTTGATTGTTTTTATGTTTTCTTTGTTTTTGTTTGTGTATGTGTGTCACACACGCACGGGGGGGGGGGAGAGGGAGGGACAGAACAAGTAATAAAATATATGTACAAGATAAAGGATGAATCGATCACTTAGACTAACAATCCGCTAATTAATTCTATGAAGCAATGCACCAAGAATTAATCTAAAACATTAACTCTAAGCCACCCAAAATGAGGGATAAAGATAATAGAATTGAGAGAAAACCCTCCAAGCTTTAATTTATTAACTTGCCAAGCCCTTTCAAGTCTACTTACAAGAGAGAAATTCTGCTTATTTAAAGGCTTACAAGAGACTTTTAACTTATTCCCCAAGTAAAGAATTAGCCAAGAAAAAAAAGCACAATCTTAACCAATATAAATTAGACAAACATCCCCTCTTAGGCCCTATGAAAATGAATAGCAAAATTTACATGGCCAAAACGAATAGGACAACATTCCTTACTAGTACTGACCAACAAAAATGCTCCAACAAATTAGCAACTTTAAGTTACAAAGAAAATAGTACAAATAGTACTAATATTTCTTATCCTCTTATGTTAGAAGCAGTCTAACTTTGTTGTTGAATTTATTTCTTAATACTTGGAGTTACTATAAAGTATTCACAATGATGAAAACTAGACTCATACAACTTTCCCAAAATATCTAAGATGCTTTATTTTAACTTCATTTACTAATTCAAAACCACCTCAAAGTTAACGCAAGTTCCTTAAAATAAACTAGATACGTTGTTTTAATAGCCACCATTGACATGATTTACACCTAATAAGTGAACTACGATCCAAAATGACATCATTGTTTGAAAATGGACTCTCTAGAGTCATATTTGCAAAGCCTTGCCAGATTTAACTTTAAAAGAATAAGTATTTAATTCATTAAACTTAGATAGGTGTTGATCATGATGTGGCCTTGACTTGAATCGTCAGGCCCCTTGAAGACCATGGTGCATACACATCAAGGCCTTCCTAAAGTTTATTTAGAATGTGCACATAGGATACTTTCGTTTTTTGAGACAATCACACTAAGTCTTAACAAATCATCACATTTTGTGCAATAAACCTACCTTCAATAGCTACTTAGTGATTATCATGAACCCGGATAGGTAATACTTCTCCCAGCCTATCACAAAAAATTATTGATATTTATTTATACAAGGTGTTACAATATGCAAGTGGTCTATATTCTGCTTGATGTGATAAGGTCGTCCACTTTAGGAATAAGTGAAACACTATGGTTTTGTTCCAATTCCTCAACAATTTTCTTGGTTGAAAGCACTTTACAATAGCTTGTGTAAGATCCTCACCAATGATGCTCCAGTTAGCTTTGAAAAACTTGTGCTACACCCATTAGGGTTAGGACTTTGGTGATTTGGAATAGAGAAAAGGCCTTCTTAACATCCTCTTTTGTGAATGGTCTAACAAGATAAAGCTACTGAGTAGTATTAAGATAGCTACCCATTTACATAATCTCATCTTGATGCATTCAATTGTGATAGTGGGGATAAGTTTTTGTAAAAACCCATAAAGTGTTGAATAACCCTTTCACAGCCATAAATCCACTCCCTACTATTACTCTGCACTGCGATGATGCTTTCTGTTTAGCTTATAAAAGAAACTTTTATCATTAGAGTCAACCCGATGCATTTCAGTCTTGGAGATAGAAACTTTCATGTCTCACTTGCCACATGTGAAATTGATCCTTAGCTATTACTCTAGAGAGAGGGGGACACTAAGACCAAACCCTAGGCCACCGCTGCTCATATCTTTCAACCCTTTTTGCATCAGTCTTCAGCAACCATGTCCGTGTAATCCTCTGTTTCATCTCTGAATATGCTAGAGCCTAAACCCCAAACCCAAGTCAATTGACTCAATTGCCTAATTCTTTCTCAACCCTTTGCTGTGGACCCATCGATCTTTGCGTTAATGTCTTTGCTTCAATTGTACATATTTTTGGCATCAATTCCAGCCCTATTTTCTTCCAGCAATGGGATGGGCTCCTCTGTGTCAAGCCTTGTAATTCCCACTTGTCTTTAGGTCCGAATCTTTATCAACGTGCCTTGAATCGGCATCGTCGGCACTAATGTTTGAAACGAAGAGGAGGGTCAGCGGAGAAGGCCCTGTGCTATGGATTCTTGCTAGTGACGAGTCCTATGGTGTTTGCTACCCTTGTGAAGCCCATATGAGTCTACTTCTTCCCTCTCCTCTCTTTTATTTTGTTTTTGTTGTTTTTATGGACTCCTTTGACTATCATCTACTGAGGAATTGGTGGATTTGTGAATTAATTTGGAACTTAAATCAATGGTTCATGGATTGCTTTATTCAAGGCATCAGTGTTGGTTTCTTTTCAATAATTTTTGATATGCTCTCGTTATCCTATTTGAATTTGGTGGGAATTGTAGAGATTTGCTTCTGTTGGTTGCGTCTAGTAATTGGATTAAAGAGTTTTAATTTGGAACATCCATGGTTCATGTGGAATAGTTTTGTAAGTGTTTTTGGGTTTATTCTATACCCATCCATGAGTAAGCCCCTTACTGTCGATTGTATTATCACTATAGTCATGGTCTATCCTTCAATCCACCAGTTGGAGGGGATGCATCTAGCTGAGTGCATGCCTACTTGCTTGGTAGGGATTAGTTATTATATCATGAGAATGTCATGGATGATTGGGCTTTGCAACTTTGCTAAGTCTGGGCCTCACTTACATCGGTATGGTCATAGGTGGGGGTGCATGCTACGTGTGATATACGATGTTGTAGATCATGTCTTTTGCATATATTTGATCATATTATTATTTTCATTGCATCAATTTAAAGTGATTGCAAGCATCTTCCCTATCCTTGACCCTTGTTGGATTATTCTTGTTGTTGTCACATATGTTTTCTTTTAATAATCATTGCCCATATGCTGCTGAGTGGTTTAATTATTTCAAGAGAAATCTATGTTTTTGTTGTTGTTCTATGAGAGTTACTTGCTCTTATAAGAATGGTTTTAGATTGGAAATATGTGTTCTTGTTAAGTCTAGGTTTAATTTTGGAAGTATTATGCCATATATTCAAGAAAGGATATCTAAGTGTATGTATTTTTGGCATACATCATTTACCCTTGAACAATTGCTTAGCTTGATCTCAGCTTCTTGCATTTCTACTAATGTACGGTGCTTAATTACCAAATGTCCTATTTTTGTTGAAGCTATTGTGGAAATTTTCAAGCATACAATCACGTCACCTCTAATTAGTAGGGAGAAGCTTCAACTATTGCCGCTTCTTGCAAAGAAGGTACACTTTTGTGATGTTACTTGTGCAAAGGCATATACCATCTTTGGGTTTGTTTGGCAAGATACTTCAGTTCTTTGTGTTGGACATTATTGTCGGCTACAGAGTTAGTGGGTGTTAAATATCATAATCTCATTGACAACTGTGCCCCGTGTGAGAGAAGGGCATTTCGAGGTTAAACCATCTCAGTCGTCCAAGGCTAATCCTCAGGCTGCTTGCAAGCTGAGACAATTGTTACATGTTGCCCAATTTAAGTATTTTATTGAGACATTAGTACAGATGGATCCTAATCTCGACTTTTGACTTCATTATGCAACCAAGAAATTTTTGTCATGGCTCCTAGAAGATATACTCATCTCAAAAAGGCCTTATGGATTGTTAATGGTATCTTGTTTTTTATGGATTTGCCTCAAATTGTCATGGCGAGAGAAAAATGGGATGAGGATATCTTCTCTTGGTTTCCAAGGCCCTTATTTAGAATGTTTTCGGGCCCAGACAATTTATTTTGCCTATTTTACCTTGTTCGGATCTTATTATTAAGCAACATAAAACTGGTTCTTTTTGCTTATTCTTTGTTCCAAGTATTTTTTGACTATTGGGGTAGTCATGGTTGCATTATCTTAGGATCCTACCATTGGTGGGAACACAAGAGTGATTGATGGATCATATGCAAGCAACCATGCTTTTACAGTGATTAATATTCATGTATTATTTGCGGTGATCTATTTATGCCATGAAAAGGGGATGGTCCAGTTTATCTCAACCTTCTTGTCGCAGATTATTTGACAGATTGTATTTGAGCTTAATGTTTGTATCCTCATAGCACATTGTCATTTATTAGAGTTTATATTTATTCAGGTGGAATTCATGACATCTTCCTCAGATGTCATTGGTGGAAGTTGTCAAAATCACAAAAGAACAATTCCCCTTTTAGGAGGGACCCCTTTAACCAAGCAGTTTAAATGAAAATTATATATTGGAATACCCAAGGTGTTAAAAGAGCACAAGTGTTGCATGAAGTCAGATTCTTAGTTAGAGTTCATAAGCCTGATTTGATCTATCTCTTAGAAACTCTAGTTAATGACACTAACATTCCTAGAATTCTCCCACAAATGGGATTTGATCATTATGATTTTGTCCCCATAATTAATCACTGTGGAGGAATAGCAGTCTTATGGAATAATAGAAATATACATGCTTCAATTTTGTTAAAAGAACCAAGAGTAATCCACATGTTGGTACATGATACAGAAAATGCTAAGAACTCTATTGTCTCAGGAATTTATGCTCCAGTACAGAACAAAGAAAAGAACGTATTCTGGGAGCATCTATCTGTACATGATGTTATAGATATCCCTTGGTGTATATTGGGTGATTTCAATGAACTAGCATGCCCTCTTGATGAATTAGGAGGCCCTGCACCAAACATTAACAGATTCCAACGTCTAAATAACTTCCTTTCGACAATTAATGCCGAAACCCTTCCAGTAAAGGGTAATTTATTTACATGGAAAAAAAGGATGCATATGCACCTTATTTACAGAAGACTTGATAGAACTATTGCTAGAAATGATTGGGGTGATCTCTACCTTGATGGCTATGAACTATATGGTAATTTTACATGTTTAGACCATTGTTCCATTATAGTTTTGACCCATATTTAGCATGCTAAGGCAAAGGCATTCCCATTTTGTTTTTAGAACTTCTGGTGTAAATACCACAATATTGATGGCATAGTCTTACGAAATTGGAGAAATAATCAAAAAGGGACTAACATGTTTAAAATCATGCGAAAGCTAAAACCAGTTAAGCATGATTTTAAAGATTGGTCAAAAAAGCACTTTGGCAAAATGCATGACGAACTTACCAAAAATGCTGAAAAAATTGATTATGTAGAAGGACGACTATTAGCTAATCCTGATAGCCATAAATTCAACTCTTGGATGCAACAACTACTCAAACAAAGGGAGAAGCTGATGTTGTTTAATCAAAAATTCTAGGGCAAGATGCCTCGAAAGGAATGGCTAATTAATGGTGATAGAAAATCAAAATTCTTTCAAAATAGAGCTAACTTGAGAAGGAAAAGAAAACTAGTTATGAAACTTCGAGATGATTGTAGTATATGGACCGACGATCAAAAATTGATTGCTGACAACTTCATGGGAATACCAAAACTAATCTCAGACAATGATAATGCAGAACTCACCAAACTCCCAAACTTGGATGAGATTAAGGATGCTCTATTTAGCATAGATTCTATCAAAACCCCAGGACCTGATGGTTTTAGAGCAGGTTTTTTCAAGAATTATTGGCACATTGTCAAGAAAGATTTGTTTAACTACATTCTTGAATTTTTTACAAATGGAAAAATTCTGAAAGAAATTAATCATACTTCATTGCACTTATTCTAAAGATGAATAGCGCCTCACAGACTAGTCATTATAGACCCATTAACTTATGCTCAACAATTTATGAAATCATATCTAAGATTTTGGTTAACAGGTTGAGGCCTCTTCTTGACAGACTAATTTCTCCATTCCAAAGTGCCTTTATGCTAGGAAGATCGATACACGATGATATCCTACTTACGCATGAAATTATGCATAAGTTCAAAAACATGAAAACCAAGTCTACTTGGGTGGCTATCAAATTAGATATGGCGAAAGCATATGATAGACTTGAATGCGATTTTATTCTTAAATGCCTCCAAGAAATGGGGTTTTACCCAACTTGGAATTCTTGGATTAAGGAGTTTATTCCCCAGTTTCATATTCAGTAATGATGAATGATGAACCGTACAGTTTGTTCACTTTGACCAGAGGAATCAGATAAGAAGATCCATTCTCCCCCTATATTTTTATTTTATGCATGGAAGTCCTTAACAAGATGCTCTACAAAGAAGCTAGTGCTCGAAAATCGGGTGTAGGAATTAAGATAAGTCCGAGGGATATCAAAATTCCATGTCTTCTTTTTGCAAATGACTGCTTACTTTTTTACAAAGCTAATTCAAAAAGCTGTAACAAGCTCAAAAGTGTGCTTGACACCTTTTACTCGACCTCAGGGCAACTAGTTAACTACCACAAATCGGTTATGACATTTTCACACAATGCCTCTCTTGTACAAAAGCAACTAGTAACTTCTATTCTCGACATCCCATGGAGGATATCCTTGGGCAAATACTTAAGTTGCCCTGTGTTCTAGGGCCGACCTTCACGTTCAACCTTTCAAGAAATGATTAATAGAGCAACTGTAAAATTAGAGGGCTGGAAAGCTAATTGTTTGTCTAAAGTTGGCAGAACAGTTTTGATACAATCTCATTTGGGAGCTTTACCAGTGCATACAATGTAATGTTTTGAGCTACCTTAAAGTACTAACAAATATTTAGATAAATGTAATAGAGATTTCTTCTGAAAAAAATCAAACACAGAAAAAAGGTTTACCACTTAGAGTATGGGATAAGATATGCTTGCCTAAAAGTGTAGGAGGGTTAGGGTTACACAGAACGGATGCCATCAACAAAGCATTCCAATGTAAACTAGTTGGGAAAGTCCTCATTAATGCACCCAGTTTATGGGTACAGTCTATGAGGGCAAAGTATTTATTCAACTAGATCTTCTTAAATACAAACGAAAGAACAATGATTCACCAGTATGGGAAAACATTCTAAAGAGTAGAGATCTACTCAAGAAAGGTATCATTTGGAAGATAGGAAAAGGAGACCAAAACTCATTTTGGTTTAATAATTGGATAGAAAATAAGAGTTTAATAGAAATAATGGGTCGAGATGATGAAAACATTTCCCAGCCTAATGCAAAAGTATGTGACTTTATTACGCAACACTACCAATGGGATATCCAACACCTTAAGCTAATCCTTAATAACCATCATGTAATTCGGAAAATTCAAGGCATTTCATTATCCATTCATGAGACGAAGATTCCTTTTGTTGGGAATTGAATAGCTCAGGTGAGTTCTCTACAAAATCAGCGACATGGGCAGCCCATAATGTCCAATTCCATGAAACTTCTAAATGGGCTTTTAATTGGATTTGGAAAATTGACACAATGCCTAAAATCAAGGTTTTTATATGGCAATTGTGCCATAAAGGGCTACCACGGAGAGGTACCCTTTTGAGAAGAGGACTTCATATTGATCCAATATGCCCTATATGTCTTGCTAATATTGAATCTTCAGAACATTTATTTAAGGATTGCGATTAAGTTACTAAGGTATGGGAAGCAGCTGATAAACACCATTGGCTTCCACTCAGTGTTTCTCCCGCGAGATGTGAAGACATAGTACAAAGTCTGTGTATGATTCAATCCTTGTATAATTCAAAGTTAAAACAGAAGTTTTCGTTCCAATTGCGGAGCATATGGAAATCTGGGAATGCAATGGTATTCAAAAATGAAATTTTCAATCCTTTTGCTTGTCTAGTACGGGGCAAGAAAAGCTTGTGCAGAATGGAGAATTTGATCTTATGTGTCGGTTGATACTATTTTAAGGGGGTCTTCTTCTCCCCTCTCCAGCTCAATCCATTTTGTGAGGTGGCATTTCCCTCCTTCAGGATTTGTCAAACTTAATTTTGACGGATCACTCATCAATTGCTCAACAGCATGAGGCTTCATCGTCTGAGATTGGACCGGCAGATTGCTTAAGGCAGGTGTAAAGTACCATGGTAACACTTCAATTTTAGTGACAGAGGTTAGAGCACTATGCGATGGCTTATATTCGACAATCGAAGCAGGGTTCAAGCATTTAATAGTATAAGCCGATAACAAATTAGTCATCTAGGCTTTGGAAGGAAAGATTCGCATCTCCTGGCAGATTCATAATATGATCAAGGATATTCATGCGTGGAGAGACCAAGGCATCCAAATTTTCACTAATTATGTGTTCAGAGAGGCAAACATAGCAGTAGACTGGCTGGCTAACTACGGTCATTCTACCCCTACCTAATTTTCTTATGATGTGTGTTTTTCACCATCTTTTAGGGCAATTTTAGTTGAAATGTAGTTGGGCGTACTCTTGCAAGAAGAGGCACCTAACATTATTATTATCTCTTTTTTACCCTTGTAAAAAAAAATAAAAGTCGATTATCAGGCTAACCTTAGATGTCTATCTAAATTTTCACCCATTCCTCTTTGACTAAAGTAAATTGAATCTTCACATCCCTAATACTTTTTTAATTCAAGGCTTAAGAGGCTTCTGAAGTAGTTTTGTAATGCCTCGACCCCTCCGGGGCCATGGACAGTTATCGAGAACAACTTCAAGGATCATCGATTGGCCCTACAGATCACAAGAAGCCTTTCTGACGTACTTTATCCTCACTCACACACTACCCGAGAAACTTTCCAGGAGGTCACACATCCTAAGATTGCTCCCCAGCAAGCATGCTTCACTGTGGAGTTTTTAAGAGTAAGCTTCCCGAAAAAGAAGGTGCACCTTTAGTAATATATGTAGTCACTTCAAATCCTTTTAAGCCATACTCGGGGCACAACGTCCTCCTTATGCCTCATTAACCGACCGACTTATGCGTTCTCTTAACCAGCGGTCCATATCCAGTATCTTTACCCTCGCAAGGTGACTACTCATGTCTCTCCTATCCACTAGCGCAACTTATGGTTGCTGGTCGGCTCTGATACCATCTGTAATGCCCTCGCCCCCTTAGGGCCACAAAGAGTTACCGAGAATAGCTTCAAGGATCATTAACTGACCCCACAAATCACCACAAGTTTTTTCGGTGTGCTTTGTCTTTACTCACATGCTACTCGGGAAACTTTCTAGAAGTCACCCATCTTAAGATTGCTCCCTAGCAGGAATGCTTCACTGTGAAGTTCTTAATATTAAGCTTTTCGAAAAGAAAGGTTCACCTTTGGTAATATATGTAGTCACTTCAAATCCTTTTAAGCTACACTCGGGATGCCACAAGTTTTCTTATAAATTTGAAATATTTTGTTACCCTTCATAGGTTTGCACTAAACACTCCTAAATTAGTAGACCGCATATCAAAAAATTTGAATGCATGAAATCCAGTGACAAGCATATTAAAATTTTTTTAATCAAATAGGCATATGACTAAAGGTACCAGTAGTAAGCAAAATTGTGCCAAAATCAGGATAGTTAGCAATGTAATAGTTGTTCATCAGGGTTCTATCAATTTTGGAAAACACATGAAAACCAAAGTCATATTTTTTGGTTCATGTATATCTATAATTTTTCCATCTATTATCCTAAAGATCAGCCATGTAGTTACATCTTTGAAAATCTTCTACATCATGAAAAGTCACAAGAATTTCTCCTATTCTATTATCTAAGTGTAATGGACAAAATCCCTCATTGTCAACCATAGTTCATGTATGTACCTACGCTTACAAATGAGAAACAACCAAAAGGAACATTTATCCTCAACTTTAATAAAACCATAACTAGCTGTGAGCATAAAATGCTTACTAGAAAATATGTGAGTCACTTGGCAGTGCATCATGTGTAGTAAAATCAATAATCTATATATGAAACTCAACCTTTTTCTATGTAATCCAAAGTCTCCATCTTGTTAAGCATTATAATTGACAAAATATTCCTAATCCTAAAACTATCTACAACTTTATCAAATTTGTAAACATGAAGTTTGGTTTCCATTAGGCTCAGTAAACCGACCTTATTCTTCCAACAGAAAAATTCGACATCCTTCTGTTCATGTAGCGAATTCATACCCCTTATGTTCCCATTAAGGTTGTTATTCATTTGGCATTTGATCCTCTAAAACAGTATTGCAATAGGCACAAATGGGGATTCTACATAAAATCATGATCCAAGCTAAATTGCTACCCAAACATATAACAATCTAAATTATAAAGCAATAACATGAACATATATAAACTAAGGGATTTTAAAGAAATGCCTAAAGAAGACCAATCATAATTTCCCCTTATTATGCATCCTTAGGTTGTAAAAAGCGAAACAAAACAAGTTACAGTACAAGCAACAAGCAAATTTGAAGAAATAAAAGCAAAGAAGAGCACACATTGCAAGCAGACATACTCCTAATGACCAAAAGTAGCACTAAGAACGAGAAGCATACTAAAGTGATAACTAGACCACAAGGCAGAGGACTAGCTTCTGCTAAAGCCAGGCCATCTTCTTTTTTCTATAAGACAATGGCACAATTAAGACCACAAATGACAACTTCTTATTATCCAGATTACTTCATATCTGTATCTCATAATGGCATAGTTGAATTCTTAACTCTTCCTTTTCTATTTATATGAAGTCATGAAGATAGATATCAATAAGTCTATAAATATCTTCAATATTAAAGGACTTGAATTCATCTCTAGGGTATAATGCACACATCAATTAAAGTAATTCTATTGCATTCTCAATGAATCTACTTTCCAATTTTGCATTTGAAAATCAATAGTGGCATTAAAGATATCAATTCGATAATAGTGTTCAACTATAATTCAATCATGTTGGTGGCAAGCATGACCTCATCTTCCACTATAGGTAGAACTAAAATATGGGAGGTTAATATTATAACACTCATAAAAATGGCTCTACTCTTTCAAAAAGAGGAACATCCATCGTCCCTAGATTTTTGAAGTAATACTTTTGTGCTTGAAATCAGTTTTAAGGCATTCAAAACATCTTGTGACTTTCATTATATAGCTTAACAAAGTCTGTCAGTGATCTCCCTAATTTATTTTACCACATGCATAATAAAAACATATTCAAAAGTATCCATAATTTCGTTTGCAATATTTATGATAGGATCACAAGTGCACGGTGACGTTGTAGCAAATCAAGGTCGATTGCATGGAGACTAGGGTGATCTATTGGGTTTTATCCGTTAAGATAAGCTAAGTGAATCGAAATTTGAGGTTTGAAACTAAACTAATCTATTATCTAAAATGGATAAATAATCAAGGAATTTAATCAAATCAATTAATTTTTTAACTCAAGAATTAATTAAGCGCCTCTTCTTTAGATGAGTAATTCCAAACCTGATAATCAACTTATCAAACCCCTCTTTCAAGGTGGAATGAAATTCTTAAATCTAATCAATTACAATTTCTCAAGGATTTTTTATTGATCTAAGATCATTAATAACGTGATTATCAAATTTAGGGGTTTCTTAAACGGTGAGTCTTTCTCAAGATCCCATACACTTAAGTCAAATCTTAGTTTTCCAGCATCTAGTTTCACCTTTCAAGTCTTCACCAATTGTCTAAAATAAGCAAGAAAGTGATCAAGTTTCCTACTAGCAAATCAACGTGGAAGATTCAATAGAGTAAACCTAACAAATTCAAAGTACTTTTAGATCAAAATAAGAATTGATTCATACACAAGAATTCAACTCAATTCCAAGATCAACTATCCAAAACTTAACATAAAAATCAACAATAATCTGAAAGCATAAAAAACTAAAGAGAAAAGAGAAGAGAAGGGAGATGAATTACTCAAGCAATGGGGGCTTGTCGATGCAAACTCGACCTAGAATCCTTGCAAAATCTTCACCTTCATCTTGCTCTGAACTCTCTCTAAATCTAAATCCTAACTAAATGATGAAAATGAAGAGAGGAAATGGAATGATTAGGATGATATGAGGCTGAAAACAACCCTTCTATCGCGAATGCTCTTCGGCCAAAATGTAAAAACCACTTGGAAGTCGAACAACCACGAGAAAACACTACGACCCAAGGAAAAGGGGCCACCACATACCGTGGGCACCACCACAGACAGACCGTAGTGACCATGGTTACGCTGGTTTTCCCCTTTTGTTCAGCTGCTTCTCCTAGAACCTTCTAGGTCATGGTATTGACCATGGTTGGTTGGTATTGGATGTCTATGGGTCTCTTTTTCTATCTACTTTGATCCACAAGACCTCAAAATTTTCATTCTACTCTCATAACTTGGCTCACAATGTCAAAATCTGCAAAATCACTCAAAACAAAACCAAGTGTAACAGTAGAAATAGGGGTATAAATCACATAATTAAGCATACAAATGCCCTAAAATGACTCCCAAACACTTATAAAATCCATGCAAATATGCCGTTCATCACTCTCCCATGCCTAAACCTTTGCTTGTCCTCAAGCAAACACTAGATAAATGCAACAAGATGAGATGCATCGAGGACTCAAAAATATAACCACCTCCTCAAAGTAGGCAACTCACAACATATCACAAGCAAGAATAGCAATCAATGGCAACCTCAAATAGCACACAAGACATTTCAAAATTAAGGTGGATGTTTTCAAAGAAATATACAACCACAAGCTCGACATCAAACTTGATCACCCCCAAAAAACTACAAAGCAAATCACGCAAGCACATGGAATGGTAGAGCTAATTGAGCCAGTAGAACCTCACTTTTGGGAAATGTGAATCACTCCCACTCATGTGTTTAAAAATATAGCATATGTTCACTCAAGACTCATTCCAAAGATGCAATCTACCATATGCTTGCTAAGACTCTCAAATTCTCCACCACTAAGAATGCAATATGCACATAACGATCAAGAGGACTTTACATGGGTTGTAATGTGGGATAAAGGGTTAAGGGAAAGGAAGTGAACAAATGCATTTGAGCATTGTGGAGCTATTTAGCCAAATAACTAGGGAGCAACCAACAAGACACCAAGAAACCATAAAGTTCACCAACATTCCAAACTCCAACAATTCTATGAACATACTCGAGTAGGAAATGAGTTAACAAAGAAAGGAACTCAAGCTACTTACATGTCCAATGCCAATCACTTATTCACTTTTTTTTTTTTACCTTTTTGTTTTCTTTTTCTCCTCTTTTTTTAAACATATTTTTCTTTTTTTTCCTTTTTTCCCTTCTGCTTTGGAAGATGAAATAGAATTCACATATGAAAGGCATAGGACCGCCTATTGTCAATTCACAATCAAATGCATGCATACACAATCCAAATAAGAGGAAAACACAACTAAACGCTCAATAATATCAATCGCTCGATAAACCAACATACCAAGCCATCCTAAACTCTTCCCCTAAAACTACCCACTATATACATGAAGGGATGCTCCATAGACTTGACTTAAAGGTTAGAAACATGTGTTTGGCCAAGGGCTAAGATGAAGTGTTTACAACAAAGATGGATATAAGCTCAAAGGGGCTAGCAAAGGAGAAAAACATGTAACACAAGGATAGGTTATTTGACTATGTGGCAGAAATAACTGAAAAAAGAATGTCTCTATCATATCATCAACTATGCACATGAGAATGTGGTTTTGAACAAGAGTATAGGCAAGTTCTAGAGATGCAACATGGAAGAGTCACATACATGAAAGAAACATGAGACCAAATATGATGAATTAGTCCAAATAAGGCTCAAAGTCCTCACGAGATATCTACTAAAGTCTCAATTAGCTTATATAATGACTATCATGTACTAACATTAGTGCTTAAAACTCCAAGGAGAGACATAGTTCTCAACAAAGACAGGGTCAAAACAAGAAATATTTACCAAATCTTCACAAATTTTTAGCACCAAAGGGATTACACATCAAAAGTTACTCAAGCTCATGAAACTATTGTGCCTAGCAAAAACATCATTGGAGGTTATCTCAAAACCAATTCACACCATCACTATATACAATCCTATAAGCAAACCTAAATGCAACTAAATGTAAGACACTAATGCAAACAAAAAGAAACCTAAAACTACATGCTCCAACAAGTATGCAAACTAAAAAAATCAAAATGGAAAACATAGAACTATCCTTTCCCCATGCTTAGATGAAGCATTATTCAAAGGAAAGAAATGAGAAGAATGGAAGGAAAAACAAAATACAAGGATCTCACCAGGTTAGGTGTTGGATGCACCTAAGCTAAGGCCTCCTTGCAAATGGGGCATCAGCCACTCCATTATAACTTCAAGACATGACTTGCTAAATTAAATGCCGACAAAATACGCAGGAGCTTATCAAACTCCTAAGACCATAATTTAGAAAACATAAGGTAAGATGCAATAACCAAAATCACACCAAAGAATATAAGTATCCTCTTAACCTTATCAAAGACTTTAGAAAAATCATAGGAAGGATTAAAGAATGTAGTCCACATGACTTTCCTAGGTAGGTCTCTGAGACAGACACAATAAGGATCAATAGAGGGATCATACCTTCTAAAGTAACCTAGGGACACAAAATTATCAAGATTCCCACTAAGTGCATCAAACATGTTGTCCTCGTAGCCTAAATCAACATTAGCATAAATAATCATAGGATTATGAATGGGTGCATCAACATAATACTCGGCGAAATGAGAGGGTAATGAACATATAAAGGAAACATGGAAATGATCAAGAGATTGGGGAGAACAATATTATCAAAACCAAGGCTAGCAGACTTCTCATGCATGAGCACATCACGGGACCCCTACAAAGGAGTCTCAACTAGATCATACACCTCATCTGAAGTATCCTTTGACTCAAAATATGCATAAACAACACTAAACCTAGCAACTCCCTAAAAGGCTCATCCATGTCACGCCTTGTGCACTGAGCTAAAGGGAAGGGTGAATCGGATAAGGTCAACACAATATCAGTTTGAGCATAGCATGTGTAATAAGGACATGAATTAGTTTCATGGTTAGAAGAATTACACAAATCACACCAAAAAGGGCATAATAAGATTTAGCATAAAATGTACAACGATAAAATGAATATTCAGAAATAGGACTAGGTTTCTTAAACTCAAATGAATCCTAAGCAATCCACTCAAGCAAATACCATGCTTCATCAATGGTTTTAGAAAGAAAACTCTAATACTCTAAAAGCATATGGGTTTTACTATTCACGCGCTCATCAACATGTCCAAAATCTCCCATTTACCCGCACAATAACCACATTGAGCAAGAAAAGCATTTAAACGCTTAAAATTCTTCTAAAATAATTCATGCTCGACTTGGCCGAAATGGAAAATTGCCATCATCTTATGTCTCAAGTCTTTTTATTTTTAATTTTTTTTGGGGTTTTTGTTTGCAAAGAAAAACAAAATGTTTAGTCAAACCTATTGAAAAAAACCCAATATTCAATACTAGTATCTGGCAACAGTGTCAAAAATTTGATAGGGCCACAGGCGCACGGTGGCATTATAGCTAATAAAGGTCGACTCGATAGAGATTAGGTTAATCTACTGGGCTTTATCTTCTTAAGATAGGCTAAGTGAATCGAAATTTGAAGTTTGAAACTAAACTAATATATTATCTAATCTAATTGATAAATAATTAAGGAATTTAATCAAATCAAGCAATTTTTCAACTCAAGAATTAATCAAGCGCCTCTTATTTAGATGGATAATTCCAAACCTGATAATCGAATTATCAAACCCCTTTTTCAGATAGAATGAAATTCTTAAATCTAATCAATTACCATTTCTCAAGGATTTTTTATTAATCTAAGATTATCAAGAATGCAATTATCAAATTTAAGGGTTTCTTAAATGGTGATTCTTTCTCAAGATCCCACACATTAACTCAAATCTTAGTTTTCTAACATCTAATTTCACCTTTTAGTTGTTCACCAAATGTTTAAAACAAGCAAGAAATTGATCAAGTTTCTTGCTAGCAAATCAACGTCTAAGATTCAATAGAATAAACTCAACAAATCTAAAGCACTTTTAAATCAAAATAAGAACTGATTCATTCACAAGATTTCAACTCAATTTCAAGATTAACTATCCAAAATTTAACGTAAAAATCAATAATAATCTAAAAGCATACAAAAAACTAAAGAGAAATAAGAGAAGAGAAGGAAGAGGAATTGCTTAGCCGATGCGTGTTTGTAGATGCAAACCCAACCCGGAATCTTTGCAAATCTTTACAACTTGCTTTTAACTCTCTATAAATCAAAATCCTAACTAATTGATGAAATTGAAGGGAGGAAATGGATGATGGGGATGATATGAGCCTAAAAATTACCCTTTTATCGCGAATATTCTGCAGCTAAAACGTAAAAACCGCTTGGAAGTCGAACCGCTGTGAAAAAAACATGATGACCTAGGGAAAGGGGCCACTACAGACTGTGGACACCATCACGGACAGATTATGGTGGCCATTGGTGACACTGGTTCTCCTTTTTTGCTCATTTACTTCTCCTAGAACCTGTTAGGCTATGGTATTGACCATGGTTGGTCTGTAGTGGGTGTTTGTGGGGCTCTTTTACTGTCTACTTTGATCTACAAGGCCTGAAAATCTTGATTCTACTCTCATAACTTGGCTCACAATGTGAAAATCTACAAAATCTCTCAAACAATCAAAACCAAGTGTAATAGCAGAAATAGGAGCATAAATCATACAATTAAGCATACTAACCCCCTAACATGACTCTCAAATACTTATAAAGTCCATGCAAATATGTCATTCATCAATTTAACCCATCACGTTGAGTGGCAATCTTTCCTTCATTGATTAATTTACCAAGAATTACATATATAGAATTAAACATTTTTAATAACCTTGAAATTGATCTCAAACATGAGCCTAAACATATATCTTTATGCTGGCTGCAAGTGCCAACTTGATTAAGACTGGTTCTAGTTTCAAGCCTATCAATGTTGATTAAATAAGCAATCTCATTGGCATAAGCAACCTTTAATTCATCACTATGCTTTTGGAAAGTTAGTACAAAATTGACAATAGTATTCAATTGAGAAGAGAATTGGTAAACTAGCTTAACATCTTTTGACGTAGCAACTAACGCCAATTGTAAATGGTGGGCAAAATAATGGTGTAGTAAGCAAAAAGGGCAATTCTTATTGATTAATGCCTATAATTTATTTTACTCTTCATAAATATTTCTGGCACCATCATAACCTTGGCCATGAATATTTTGGATATCAATGGCATAATGACATAAACTGGGATAAATTGCATCTCTTAGAGTTATAACATGGACAATACTGAAAATCTCTCTTTGACAATGTGTTGATTATGAACATAATAAAATAGGATGACCATTTCTTCTTGTTTTGACACATCACCAACTTCACCAATAATAGTACAAAATTTTCAATCACCAATCTCATCACGAATGACTCTTTTAGTTCGAAAGGAGTTGATTGGTTAGGTTGTTGAAGTAACTCAGAAGTGTGATCATATTATGTAGGTTAAGTTAGTGGTAGATTCAGAGGTTTGTATTGTAATTAGTATCTATGCCCCCCAAGCAGGCTTAATGAAATATATTAATAGATAATTCTAGCAAGAATCGCATGAGGTTCTTTAGAATATTCCACAAAGTGAGGGCTTAATATAGGAGGAGATTTTGATGGGCTCATAGGAGGTAGAGAAGATGGGTATGATAGGACACATTGAGGTGTTGGGTATGGAGAAAGAAATTATGGTAGGATTGTAACTCTAGATTTTACTATGGCATATGATTTCATGATTGATAACTTATATTCTAAGAAGAGGGAGGAACACTAAGTGACATTTAAGAATGGTACTACAAGCATGGGAATTAACTACCTTCTTTTAAGATTGGCTAATAGGACATTGTGTGAGGATTGTAACGTGATGCCAAGTGAGAGCCTAGTGACACTTCAGAAACTACCAGCTATTGATGTAGAGATCAAGAAATGCAAGAAGAAAAAGTGAAGCAATGACAAACTTAGTGTTAAATAATGGAATTTAACTAAGGAGAATGTTGCAAAGCTTTCAAAGAAAATCAAAGTTTAGGGAGTCTCAAGAGGGGCTAGTAGTAAAATAAGGGGAGTTCATTGGTGGAATGACAAAGTGAAAGAAAAAGTCAATTAAAAAAAAACAACAAGCATGTATACCTATGATGGAAAGCATCTCTAAGGAGGACAAAAAGGCTAAGAAAGTTAGGTACAAGATGCCCAAGAAAAAAGCACAGAAAGTGATAACAATGCAAAGAATAAAGCTTATGAAAAGGTATACCAAATACTATGGACAAAAGATGGGGAGAAAGATGAGTTCATGCTTGCAAGAGCTAGGGAAAGGAAAACAAGAAATCTTGGAAAGGTAAAATGTATTAAGGATGATGATGGTAAAGTTCTAGTGGAGGTTTGTAAGCTTATCAACATAGATGATAGCAGGACCTATCAGCAACATGAAGCTGCACATTCTGAGGAACACTAAAACTTTTATCCATGTCTTCACATCACTAAAGAGGGGATTGCATAAGCATTGAGAAAAATGAACATGGGAAAAGCAATTGAGTCGGACAGTATACCCTTGGAAATATGGAAATGTTTGGGCAACAAAGGAGTTCACTAGGTGAGTTTATTGCTTAATGTCATTTTTAGTACTAAGAAGATGCCAGAGAAGTGGGGAGCAAGTGTGATTGTTTTGTTATACAAAACAAGGATGATATTCAAAATTACAACAACTATAGATGTATTAATTTACTCAACCATACTATAGAACTATGGAAAAGGGTAATGGAGAAGAGGTCAAGGAGGGACATTTCAATTTCTAAAAACCAATTTGGTTTTATAGTAGGTACATCGACTACAGGAGCAATCCATCAATCATAAAGCTCACTAAGTTGTATAGGGATAGGGAAAAGGATTTGCACATCAAGTTCATAGATCTTGAGAAGGCATATGACAAAGTACCTAGAGACGCACTTTGGAATTGCTTAGAGAAGAAAGAAGTTCCATTTTCTTATATTTGAGTTATTAAAAATATGTATGATGGAGCTAATGCAAGAGTCAGGAGTCAAGGAGGAAAAACAAAGTCTTTTCCAATGGATATTAGATTACACTAAGGATCGGCTTTCAACACTTTTCTGTATACGATTGTGATGGATGAATTCACCAAGGACATTAAAGATTATATATCATGGTATATGTTATTTTTCGACAATATTATCATAGTAGATGAGACCAGAGAAGGAGTTAATAAGAAGTTATAATGGCGGAGAGATGACTTGGAATCTAAGGATTTAAGCAAGTCTAATACTGAGCACTTAGAATGCAATTTCAAGGAAAAGGAAAGAGACATAGTAGAAGAGCTTGACATTAGTGACACACAAATAGTAAAGGTTGAAAAGATCAAGTACTTGGGTTCAATCATACAAGGCAAAGGGATTATTGACGAGGATATTATTCACCATACAAGAGTAGGATGGCAACAAAAGATGAATGCATCTTAAGTATTGTGAGATACAAAGATCTTAATAAGATCAAAGGCGAAGCGCTATCATATGGTGGTCAAATCCGCATTGTTATACGGATGTGCAGTGCTAGGCAATTATAAATACCTAATTCCAGAAAATATTGGTGGTAGAGATGAGGACAATTAGATGGATGTATGGTTCCACAAGATTGAACGGGATTAGAAATGTAGTAATTAGTGAGAAAGTCGGGGTCCCTACTGCAGAAGATAAAATGAGAGTAGCAAGACTCAAATGCTTCGGTTATATCACAAAAAGGAGTATAGATGCACCTACATAGAGATATGAGAGAATGCACCTTTTAGAGCGCAAAGGGGATACAAGAAGACCTAAGAAAAATTAGTGTGAGGTGATTAGATAAGACATAAGACATTTGGGATGTGCAAATGACATAGTGAATGATAAGAGTTTATGGAGGTCTAGAGTTAGTACAGTAGTTGCTAAGTAGTCAATCCTTTGCATTGTCTGTTAGCTATTAGGGATTGTAGATAACATATGCATTGCCTTTTAGCTATTAGCGCTACTGTAGTCCAATTCACTTGCTACATGATAGTATAATTCTACAATATATTTCTCATTTAATGTTGGTAATTCATTCGTCCACTACATTCACCTACCACATAGTTTTTCATAATGGTATTGGATATTAGTATTACTTACTGATGTTACCTCAGTCGTGCAAAAAGGATTGAATTAAGCAATATTATTTCCAAAAACTTTTACCTACACCTATTTGGTATTAGTATTTTATGTTTTTATTTCCTAAAATTGTTTCAAAATCTTTGTGATTCTTTTCTCTCTTATCACGACCTCTTAGAGTGCATCCTTAGAATGCCAAAAAAAGATATGTTAGTCAAAGCTTTTAGATGCAATTTATTTTATTCAATTCTGAGAAACTTGTTTATCATCAAACATTTAAGGCATATGTTGCTTTTGATTCAGCAAATCATCAACACTTATCTCAAATTCTAGTGGATTACATTTGGTTCTTTATCTTCGCCCACATGATTAAAAAGCCACAACTTTTCCTACTATGAACTTTCTTCGAATTTCTAAACCCATCCATATTTATAAATACCTTGAATTCACATGGATTATCCTCCTTGTTTAAAAAATAACAAGGTAGACAAAAAGTGGCTTCCTTCTTATGAGAATATTCTAATCAAGGTGAAAATGCATAACAAAAAGATTGAAATACGCGAAAAATAGTTGCAGGCCCAGATTTTGGAAAGGTAGTAAGTTTAGGTTGATAAAGATTTGCTATTACATAAGCTCTTCAAATTTTATTCTGTAATCCAATTGGATATTCCCAAATTTATTTCTCTTTTCTAGGATCTGCTAACGGCCCATTAATATTTTCAATAATAATCTAGTTGAACATATTTGTGGGACAAGTTAGAGAATTTGAAGTCCAACCAAGTCTTGCAGGCATAAATTGATGCGTTGCTTGTTATGTTAAAATTTTCCGCAAGTGCATGGTGTAGTTGTAGCTAGCAACCATGAGCAGGGGTCGTGTCCACAAGGAGTTGTGTTTTCAATTACCAAAGTTAACTCAAGTGTATCAATTAAGGTAAGATAAGGGTGAAGGAAAAGTAGGACTAAACTACTAATGCGAGAATATTTCAGTTGTAATTAAACCTAAGGTAGACTAACTAATCAAGTCAAACCCCCGCCTTCCTAATTATGCGAGTATTCAAGGTTGATCGGTTATATCATTAGAGCCCACCTAAGCCCTCTCTCAAGGGTCTATAGGCTAGTCTAACTATTCTAACCATCTATTGTTATGGGATTAGCTCAACTAAACTACGAGATTAACAACCTTTGACCTAGCCAACAACTGAAACTATTTTCATATCCCAATCTCGGCAATTCGCTCTACCCACATTAGATAATCAACCTCACCTTTCAGCATAAGTTAATTGCCCTCAAAATATGATTGAAAGTTTATTCAATCATTTCATCGAACACATGGTGGGCATGAGAGAAAACCCTAAATTCTAACATAAACGAGGGGGTAAAGGTCCAAACAGAATCAATTAGCCATCAAGAGGCTAATTACAATCAAAGCAACATCATCTAAATACTAAACATCACAAAAGCATACAAACAAAACATGAACTTAAATACACAAAATAATAGAAAAAGAAGAGAGAAAACTTATGCTCGATTGAATTAAAGATCGAATTCATAAGCTTGAATTAAAAATATTCATCTAATCTAACCTAATTACCCTACTTTATTCACCCCTTAATGGGGTGTAGGAGTGTGAGGAGGAACCCTAAATCGTGCCTCCAAGAACCTAGAGAAGAGCCCCCCTTTTGAAAAGAAGCCCTAGGCAGCTTTTATCGCAAGCATTGGAGGTGGCACGGCCATGCCACCTGGCACGGGGTGCCTGTGCTAGGTCTCTAGCATGACTTGCCGAAATTTTGGTGTGTCACCAGCCATGACACCTGGCATGGGGTACCTGTGCCAGATCTTTGGGCATGCCCTTGGAACTTCACGTGACCTCTTCTTCATCTTGAAGCTCGTCCCCATTGCCTTCCTTTCTACCAACATCAGCAAATATCTCGTTTTCCAAGCAAAAACTCCTGAAAATACGAAAAATTACTTTATAAGTGATATGACCGAAGGAGGGCAACTTGCATCTGAAATCAACATGAAATTAATGAGAAAAAGGGATCAAAGGGAGCTAAAATGAGGTAAATAAGAGGTTCATCATTGCTATAGACTTGTTCTTAAGTAGAGATTTATTTACTATTATTTCATGGGCCTTATCTCTTTTTCTTTTGAAAACAAGATCTATTTTAACTTGCATTCGTTTTTTTCATTTTAGATTATGGGTACCTAAAAAAAGATACATTATTTCATATTCATAATAATCATTTATAATTTAAATAAGCCTAAATAATAAACTAAACTTATTGCAAAATATGACACATGTTGAATTTCGGAGTACTTACCCACAAGAGAGGGGTGAATTGTGGTGTTCGATTTTCGCGTACTTACTAACAAACACCCTCCTGATTGCAAAGGTTGTTCTTGAATTACAAACAACCTTCTGACTTGTTTGCACCAGATGTTTTCAATTTGCTCAAAGGCGAAAATCAACAAGATAAATGCGGAAATAAAGCACACACAATTTTTCCGTGGAAAACACCTCTAGCCCAACTGAGGTGTGAAAAACCACGACCTACCTCGTGTAGGATTTAACCACTTTCACTAACGGGCTTCACACGTTACAAATGTAACACACCTTGTTACAACTTGCAACCACGTAACCTTCTTTTCTAAGAAAGGTTACACCACGTCCAAATCTCACCAGATTGGACACGTCCAAAGTCCACACGACTAAGGACCACTCACTTACTTTTCTGATCCAAGATCAGGGTTACAAAACACCTTACGGGGGTGCTTCTGATTTAAGCAGATGTAAGGTACAATGAGGTCCTAGTATGCCAATATCTTGAAAGCTCAGCTTAAACACAACTTGTCTCGGTTTTTCTTTTCTCAAGAGTAGCTCGAAAAATTCTTCTCACTAGAAAAACCACTTTTGCACTTCTCCCTTTTTGCGTATGTTGTGTATGTTTCTCGTTTTTTCTTCTCTGCAAATGGGAGTGAAATGTTGAGTTTTTAAACAAAAAATCCAACGGTCAAAAACAAGAAGAAGTGATAAAATCAGCTATGTTTAGCAAAGAGAGATTTTTGCTTAGCACAGAGAATTCCAACGGCTAAAAGATCCAATGAGGATAGAGTTTTCCAATATTGTAGGGATTTGATTTTGGAGGATAAAAGACTATCTTTTCCCCTTAAAAATAGCCGTGAAATACTTGGAAAAGAATCTCAGCTTGAATTTTGAATTAATCACTTTCCAAAGGATAAGAGAGAAATATTTTCGGTTTTGGTAAATATTTTCCAAAATCAGTTTTGCAAATCTCCCAAGTGATTTTCATATCAAAAGATTTCCTACAGCTTAAATTGCTGTCTTGGAATTTTATCAAAATATATTAGAACTTTTGGCCAATCAAAATAAGTTTTCCAAAGTGATCGGGTTTGGCCGTTGCAGTTCAGAAACACCCTAGGTACCCTGTTTACAGGGTTGTTCAAACTTGGTGTTCTGAAGCAAATAGCGCAACCAATTCAAGAGTGGTTAGTTAGAGACTTTTCAAGATTGGCATATTAACAAGAGTCTAAAAAATAAAACCTAAATTACCCAAGACATCTTGTTGTAGATCCAGTCATCTTGTTCAAGACGAATACGCTGCCCCAACCACCTAGACCAACCTGTTTGCCAGGTTGTTCTTGTATCGCTTGAGTTCAGAAAGGCCTGTTTGCTGGATTGTCCTTGAAACACCTAGCCTGTTTGCCAGGTTGTTCTTGTATTGCTTGAGTTCAGGAACTGATCTTAACACACAATCAACTCATCGAGGTGGTGTTCTTGACTTGAGCGTGAGTCATCAAGGTATGAGACCTGTTCTTAAGACTTGTTCTCAACATTCAGCAAACAAGTTAAGACGCATATTGAAAATGACAGTGTATGCCTGTTTGGAGAACTTTGTTTGGAGCAACATTACTTAAGAGCATTTTACACTTGGGTTTGTTGTCATCAAAACTGAATATACTAATTCAACAACACAAACATCTATAATAAGTTTAACTTAATTTTCCAGCCTAATTTGATCGCTTAATCACTAATGATAACTAAGATAATAGGTATACGTGCATTACTTAAACAAATAAATAGACTATCAAATAATCAACTTTACATTATATAACAAATAAAAGCTTAAAAAATGTAACTATTACTAAGGAGAAAAAGAGAAAGAAATTGGGTGTCACATGCAATCAGCTTTATATGTCAATTAGTTTTCAACCCCTCAATCCAAGACACCTTATACCAAGTAGAATCAATGCAATGAAAAATTGAATAAATTCATTTAATGGACATCAGTATGACTTAATGTGAATAGTTTGTTGGATGTTAAAAGAAATAACATAATAAGGTGAGAGGGGCAGGGCCTAATGTTGTGGTAGGGAAGACAAATGTAGGGTTTTCTAATTACATACTGTCAATTCTCATGAAATTTTCCTGACACTGTGTGTGTGCCTAATTTACAATATTTTCATCTTTATTTATGGGGCATTGTGCCGTTGACTATCATTTTTTGCGGTTATGAGGGCATGGCCCCATTAGGCTCTTTATGGCTTCATCTTTGCTCACAAGTGCACGAATTGCATGTGCCATATACCAAAAAAATAGGGCGTATTGCATTCGAACTCACATAGACACTGCTTAATGTTTCAAGGAAATAAAAGAGCGTTGTTATTTTAAACAGTAACCACACTCCCTTTGTTTTCTCTCTCTTCCATCTCTCTACCGTGTAAGTGCTAGAAGGATGAAAGTTTCTGCCATTAATACTAGCCTAAGAACACATTCATCTCAAACTCCATATATGAATCTTGAATAGACAGAGTGAGACTCTTGGACGTGAGAAACAATGAGAGTTTTCTACACCAATATCGAGGAATTCTCTTACAAGACTTTGGTTCCATGACCATGCGTATGTGAATAATTTGAGCTTTTGTGATAAATATGGTTAGTGATCCAGTATCCTACTTTAACCTCATAATTTTACACTGAACAACTTAGTTTTAAAAAATAAAAGGTTAACTAGGGCACAAATGGCCACAAGGCATGAAGTGAGAGGTGCGAGGCAAAGGCGCACTATAACACCGCCAGTCCTTAATTACTTAATTAGTTTATTTCTATAATTTAATATCATGATTGCAGCAGAAGTCTTAATGACTAAAGGCATTACCGCCTTCCTAAGTTGGACAAGGCTATATAATAACTACCGAACTTTAACTGAAGCACACTGACCTTTGCAAATCTTGTTAAGCTGGAAGCACACGATACAAACTCGAACTATAACAAGGGTTCAACAAAACTAGATTGAGTGACTCCTGATTCTTCATACCAGGCATGCTTGTTCCAAATACTACTCAACGTGACCTTCAAACTCTATCAAGTCTTCCAGGTGTGCCAAAATCCCCTGTTAGCATCTAACAGGATTTTTGCGAAAGTCACAAGTCTTCCTTTCATTCCCGACTTTCTTCGTCTGGTTAGAGACAGGTCCGCCCACATATTTCCTAACCTAAAACAAAAGGCACAAAGCATTTTGAAAAATGAGTTGAAGCCTACACATTCATCTCCGTATTGTAAAATAAACTCTTAAAAAAATTTAGGTAGGTGCTCGCATTTCAATTCATTTTAGTTTGAAAATAGGGAAGGAAGAAAATTATATTTAAACTGTTATCGATTATTATCTGAAAGTAGAACCCGAACTGATGAGCTCATGCATACAATACGATAATTGAATAGATATACACCTGCTAGGCCGATTGAACAACCTGACTTGAGGTTGCGCAAGTGAATTGAAGAGCATAAATCCTTATGATTGATAACTGGTGGGTCCACTTGATTATGTGGTAAAATAATACTTGAAAATAATTCATTAAATTATTATATATTGTAAAATTTTGGTATTTATGAAAAGCATGTGAATTTTTGAAGGGCACAGGGAGTAAGTGTACCTGAAATATTTAAAATCTCTTCCCTCTTGCAAAATAGTTATGACAACGACAAAAATGGTCTTGTGTCTGCTCTGAATATATATTAAGATGGTTAGTGAAATTTTAACTTACTGCATTAGTTACAACTTTAATAAAGAATCACAGCTTCTCTTGGCATTTTCCTTAATTATCAACACACTCATGATTATTAATTCACAAACGCAGATCGATTTTGGATTTCCATTTATATTCTTTCTTTGTATTATTCTCGCTATTATTCTTATCAATAATTTTGGTATTATTATGCTATGATATGTCTTAATGTTGTTGTATTTACATTATATATATTAATGTTATTATCCTTATGGTTATTATGGTTATTATTAATAATGACATTAGCTTTCGTGACTTGTCCAAAAAGGGATTTGAATTAACGAGTTTAGTTTGCAGTTGTGAACGTGTTTCCAAAGCCAAGCATATGCTTTTGTGCCCAATCGAAAAGTATTCACCTCTTTCTATTCCATGTAGACCTTGGTTGTCATTTAGTTTGTTTATGCTACAGATATTGCACCGTTCTCAACTCACTTGAACATAAGTCACCCTTTATTATTCATTCATCTTTTGAGCTCCACAAGAAACCACTTAACTCATCCACACTAATCCCCACCCCTTAATCTCATTATTAAAATTAAGCTATCATAATCTATTTCCATAATCACTTTATCTACACTATAATTATAGGCCCGTATAAGACCACAAGCAAATCTTTTAGCCTATTCATTTCCTAGGCTGCAAAAGATGAGGATGTGTGGAGATGAGGATGAGAGGCACCCTTTTTATAGTAAAATTCCTAGAAGCCGAAAAGCCACGCATAATAATGGAATTAAAACTGCTAGGAAGTCGAAAAGTTACGAGAAAACAAAATGCCTCGCGGGAGAGAGGTCCACCACGGACCATCGCCAACACCACATACAAACCATGGTCAGCTCTAGCTCGTATTCTTATGTTCTTGTTTGCTTCCACGGGCATAGCAACTTAGGGGCATCCGTGATGAGTCAAAATAAATCTTAATGAGGGTCAAATGCTGGGTCAAATGGTTTAAAATCCTGCCAAACACATCAAACAACCATACCCAAGCATAAAACGAGAAAAAGAGTATAAACTATAACATAAACCACATAATTTTCCTTAAAAATGGATGAAAATGACCCTAAAATAATATACACTTTAAGCACTATCAATTATCCTTATACTCTATTATGCCCCCTCAATCCGATCGGATGAATGCACGGATAGATTGGATTTTTAAAATGAGAACTGTTTAGAGGACAATCCTTTTATGAACATATCAGTAACCTGTAAACTAGTACGGATATATCTAATCACGAGATCACCAGCAGCAACCCGCTCCTATACAAAGTGAGAATCCACAGTAATGTGTTTGTTACAATCATGAAGAACCAGATTAGCAGACATGTAAGTAGCACTGACATTATCACAATACAGACGAATAGGATCACTGAGAACAATCCCCAGATCGTATAGCAGTTTGCGAATCCAGATGGTTTTAGCAACTGTATAACCAAGAGCTTTATATTCAGCCTCAGTGGATGACTTTGAGACTGTGGGTTGCTTTTTAGAGCGCTTTCCACAGTACACAGCATAGCCAGTGGTGGGACGATAAGAGTCCTTGCAGCCAGTCTAATTAGTATTAGAATACGCCACAATGATAGATAAGGAAGCAGATGGGCAAAGAAGCAATCCATGATCCAGAGTGCCCCATAAATATCTGAAAACACACTTGACAGCATGAAGGTGAGTAGTGCGAGGAGCATGCATAAACTGGGAAACTACATGGACTGCATAGGCAATGTCAGGACAAGCCATAGTTAAATACTATAAAGCACAACCATACTACGATACTCTGTGGGGTCAGCAAGTAGTTCACCATTAGTCAGGGATATGATTGTTCTAGAGGCAGATGGAGTACTGACAGATTTGAGAGTGTAGAAGTGAAATTTGTGGACAAGATCAGTAACGTACGTCTACTGTGAGAGGAAGAGTCCAGAAGCAGAATGAATCACCTGAATGCGAAGAAAATATTAAAGGTCTCAAAGATCCTTCATGGCAAATTGTTGAGACAAAACATAAATGAATGACTAAAGAATGGTAGTAGAACTACCAGTGAGGATAATGCCATTAACATATAATAGCAGGACCAAAGTGTGGGAACCAGTGCGGAAGACAAACATGGAAGAGTAAGCGATGCTACATATAAATCCATGAGACAAAAGAAAGCTACTAAAGTGATAAAACCAACCTCGAGGAACTTGTTTCAAACCATAAAGGGCTTTTTTGAGCTTACACATATAATGGGGAAAATCAGGGTGAGTGAAGCCTTAAGTTCTCTCATGTAGACTTCTTCAGTCAAACGTCCATGCAGAAAAGCATTTTTGACATCCAACTGTTGAATAGGCCAATGAAACGAGATGGTTAAAGAGAAAATGAGACGAATGGTGGCAGGTTTGACAATAGGACAGAATGTCTCATGGAAATCAATCCCAGCTTGCTGATGAAAACCTTGGGCTACTAGACGTGCTTTATGCCTTTCGACAGAGCTATCAGATCGATATTTCACAGGATAAACCCATTTATTCCCAACCAAATTTCGTTCAGGTTGGGATGGAACCGAATCCCAAGGGCCATTAGCCATTAATACGTTATACTCCTCAGCCATTGCCTTTTTCCAATAAGGATATTTGGAGGCTTGGGTGAAAGTCTAGGCGCAAGTTCAGCTAACAAGGTGGAGAGAGATAGTAAACGCTTGGGCTCGAAGATACCTGATTTGGACCTGGTTTGCATTTTGTGGATGTTGGTGAGGGGTGGGAGAGTTTGAGATATGGATGGAGTGGGCTTGGTGGAAGGGATGTATGGATTAGGAGGGCTAGCAGGCCCAGCCGAGGAGGACATAGAAGAGGGTTGAGGAGTCGGGCTCGACACTGTAAGAGGTGGGGAGGATGGGCTGAACATGGGAAAAAGCCCAATGGGGCTATGAACTGGGCTAGGCATGGGAGGGTGTGGAATAGGCCCAATAAGGCGGCTTGGTGCGACAGGGGGAGGACTCGGGTAAGAGTTGGGCTCGGTAATTAAAGGAGGCTGACTAGTGGGTTGGGGGGAAGCTATGACAATAGAGGTAGTGGGAGTTAGACTCAAAATATCGTTAAGATTAAAAACATTAAGAGAGGACAGAGCTCGGGCAGTGAAAGTAGGAAAAGGAAATCATTTTCATGAAAATGGACATGACAACTAATGTAGAAACATTTTGTAAGTGGATCAAAACAATGATAGCCCTTACAATGGGGAGCATATCCTAAAAACACACATTAAACTAACCTAGGAGATCATTTATGTACAGAAGTGGCTGTGAAGTCAGGAAAATAAGTGCATCCAAAAGGTTTAAGAAAACTAAATCAGGCATTTTTGCAAATAAAACCTCATGGGGAGATTTATCATTAAGAATAGGAATTAGAAGACGATTAATGGTGTAGATGGCAGCATAGGCGGCATCTAAACCAAAATAAGCAGGAAGAGAGGCATCTATAAGAAATGAATGAGTCATTTCAAGGTAATGTCTATGCTTCCTTTCAGCAACCCATTTTGTTGCTGTATTTCGGGACATGATTTTTAAAAATAAATGTTGTGTTTAAGAAAGAGGCAATGCATGCTTGTTTGATCAAATTCCTTTCCCCCATTACTCTGAAACATTTTTGTTTTACAATTAAAGAGATTTTCAACCAAGGATTTGAAATTGCAAAATATGTCGTAGACTTCCAGATTTTTGTTTCATAGGATATATCCATATAAGGTGAGAGAAATCATCGATAAAGGAGACATAATACTTAGAACCCTGATGAGATAAAACTGGAGACTACCATATATCAGAATGTATCAACTCAAGAGGGGAAACAGTACAATGTTCAACTGAATCAAAAGGAAGTCTATGTGACTTGGCTAAGCGACAACTCATACAATTATCATAAAAAAAAGTAGAAATGTGTAGAAGATGATTTTTTTAAAAAACAGCTAAGACACGAGCTCCACAATGCCCCAGGCGATGATGTTAGTAGTCTCCTAAGGTGTTGAATCTTAGGTTAGTAGAAACCAAAGAGCTCTCAATATAAAGACAAACTGGGTAGGCATTGCCGATACTAGGGGCCTGCAAAAGGACATCACCCATTGTATTGTCCTTAAAGAGAACAGAAGTAGAGTCAAAAACTACACTGCAATTGTTGTCACTATAAAGCTTCCTAACGGACAGGATGTTGTGACGTAGGTGAGGTACATGAAGAATACTATGGAGTTGCAATAGCTTCATAGGAATATTAATAACATTATGGCCAACATGCTTAATCGGCAACAAGGTTCCATTCCCAACTTTAACAAGACTAGGTCCAGAATAAGTAGATTTGGTGAGTAACTTACCATCATCCAGAGTCATGTGGGAGGCCACAACAGAGTTAGGATACCAAACTTGTTCCTTAGCATCGATGGGATTGAATGTAGCATAGGCAGGAAGCACTAGTTGCTGGCAAGGCTAGTATCGACTGGGACAGGCATCAGCAGAATGACCTTCAGCATGACAGATTTGACAAATAGTGTTGGCATGGGATCCTAATATCCCCTCAGACTGGTTAGTGCTTGCAGAAAGAGAGTGATATCAAAAGTAGTGGTGTAACAAATTAGATAATGATGAAAAGTCCGAATTGCCAAATACAATACCAGTAGGCATGCCTTTGGAGGTGGAAAAGTCCGAATTACCAAATACAATACCGGTAGGCATGCCCTTGGAGGTGGAATCATTTTGGCGATTGTTATTGTTGGTGTCGTTGTTGCGATTGCCGCTTCAGTTGTTGCAACCACCACCCTTATTGTTCCATTTATGTCGACCACCATTATTCCCCCCCCCATTGTTATTAGTATTAGTGGTTTAATTACAAGAACTATCCCTCGATTGTTACTACCAGAACTGATAGTACTGACTAGAGCCTGATGAACGATAGTTTCTCTGTTGGACTGAAACTTTAACCGTTGCTTATAAAAGATCAACTTAGATTATAAATCATCGAACGTATGACTACCAGGCATCATAGAATAAGTAGTAACAAAAGTTTGATAATCAGGTGGCAATCCAAACATAGTGAATTGAATCAGCTCAGGTTCAAAGACAGGACTCTAAATAGCAGCAAGTGAATCAGCCAAGGTTTTAATGTGATGCAAATAATCCCCCATTGACTAATCAGAACTCTTGGATACTTTAGTAAGCATGCATTTTAGATCCAATGCTCTAGCTAAACTAGCAGTATTAAAGCGATTTGTAAGATGCTGCCAAATTGATAAGGCATGAGATATATTACGTACCTCACGTAATGTATCCTTAGAAATAGTTGCAAAATCCCACGCCCAAATGAGTTGATGAACTCTAAGCCAATATGAATATGCTAGATTCGGTTGAATAAAACCAGGGCCCATCAAAACCGTTGAGGGAGGTTGTGAAATTGAACCATCGAGCATCCCTTACAATTAATGCATAATAATAAATGAAGTGAATTGAGTCTTCCACGATAAATAATCATTGACAGATACAAGAACTGAGGTCACACATGTTATGATATTTCTAATTCAAAGAGAAAGGGTGAGGGGCGGGGGACCACTGTCGTGGCTAGGCAGTAACCAGAGGGCGACCACGTGCCATCGAGGGCACCGCCAGCGGGGCAAACCAAGAAGAGTTGCGGCTAAGTCATCGGGTATGAGTAACCCGAGTATGGCACACATATGCCATATAAGAGCCACAGTGAGGAGGGTCCGAAAAGGGAAAACCAGGCTGTGCGTGGGGCCATGCTTGACCGAGAGAAGAGGGAACAGGTGCAAGGTGAGTGGACGGTGGTGGCAAAGGGGGTGGAGGTGGAAAGCTAAAGGCAAGAGAAAGAGAGGTCGTGCCATGTTTGCCCAGTTGAGAGGGTGTGACCGAGACAGAGAAACTGGTGGCGGACATCGACTACGGCGGCAGGATGTCGATGACAGGGGTTGTCACGGTGGTTTGGGCGGTGGAAGAGGTGGAGTCAACCATGGTGTGCCGCGGGTAGGGAGCTAGGGTTAGGGTTTTGAGGAGATACTTGCGGAAGAAGAAAGGCGAAAATTTTTAGGGTCTAAGAGCAAACCTGTTCTGATACCATGTGAAAGTTAATTAAAGAGAATGCTCACCCAACCCTAGGAGCCTAGACTTGTATATATAATAACTGTACAATAGAGAAATTACAAGATTATCCCTATACTCTATTAGTCCTCTTCTTCAGCCTCAAGCCATACAGTCAACCTCTTTCATGGCAACATCTATCACTAATCCAAATACAACTTTTAATTTCAATCAACACACTCAAAACCCACTTTAAGTTTCATTCACTTAATTTCCAAGAGCACAAGCTCACAACCCATGTTTAATTCCTCATTCTTCCGTTAACACCCAAAATATTAGTTCACTCAATAATGAACTCTAAATTCATACAAATTGACACTTAACTAGATTAAAAAGCATATTCATTAGCGAGATTAAATAGTTAAATGATTAAGGTTCATAGAAGTGACTTAGAATTCACCTTCCCATTCCCACCAAGGCAAAGTAAGGAGGAGTTGAGGAAGGAGGTGGCGTTGGGACCCAACAACGACTGGAGCTACTGGCCGGAGCAGTGCTCGGTAGCTGGCACTGGTGTAGGCGGCCACCGCGGTGGTTGGGCAGGGGCTGTCAGTAGGCTAGGGAAGAAACATGAAGCAGAGGGAGAGGGGGGTAGTGTTCTGTAAGGGTTGAAAATGACAATTAGGTAGCTTGCCTTATTAAATTTATGTTAATCTACACAAGTCTAGTTTAACACAAGTCTAGTTCCTTCTGCCTATATATATATATATATATATATATATATATATATATATATATATATATATATATATATATAATATATATATATATATATATATATATATATATATATATATATATATATATATATATATATATATATATATATATATATATATATATCGTATATATATATATATATATATATATATATATATATATGTATATATATATATTATATATACATGTACATATATACATATACATATATATATATATATATATATATATATATACATACATACATATACATATATATATATTATTTAATTTATTTACTTTTTTGTGGTAATAAAACAATTCCTTCTTCAACTAATAAATATTTGGGCCACTATTTGTGTTAATATTTGTGCTATTTTAGGCATTTTAATGGTTTATTTGGAATAAGAATTATAAATTTGACTCATATTAATTAATATGCTCTTTGTTTTTGTTTTCGCTTTATTTGATCATATTATGGTTTCATTTTCATAATGTGAAAATTATGACTTTTGATCACTTTTATAAATGGCAAACTTATTTATTTATTTATAGGTTCTGAATGATTTAGTACTGAGTATAATTAAATCTTATTATGAGGCCACTTCATTGTCTCAACCTGCAATTGTATACATATATTGAATGTTGAATTAAAATGCGATACTCAACTTAATTAATTTAAATGGAGATCAACCAAAGTAATTACCATGACTTAGGTTCAGGCTATTACAGCCTTTCTTCCTTAAAATAAGTTTTGTCCTTAAAACTTACAAATTTTGAGGAAAATCTTAGGTTTACCTTAAATAAATATGGGTACCTATTTCTTATTTCCTCTTCTGTCTCCCATGTGGCTTCATATCAGGTATGGTTAGTTCATAGAACCTTGATTGGAGGGAAACTCTTATGATGAAACTGGTTAGCCCTATAATTCAGTATTTGCATGGAATGCTCCTCAACCCAAGTTCTCAGTAACATCTATAGCCACTATGTTAGCCTTTCAATAATTTCACCAGGCCCAATGCATGTAGGGTTGAGTTTCTTTTTGATGTTAAGCTTCCTACACCCCTGCGTGGGGAAACTTTTAAGAACACATTATCTCCCACTTAGAACTCTCATGGTCTCTTCCTGTTATCGGCATAGCTCTTTTGTCGGCTCTAAGTAGCCTTAAAATGTTCTTGAACCTTCCTCGCCCCCTTAGTAGTTACTTGGGTTAACTCCGAACTTATGATTAGTGCTCCATCTAATTCACTCGATCACAATAAGGCGTTGTTTAAGGTTTTGCTCTTGTTAAAAGATCCATAATTTGTGTTTTTTATCTGTAGTACATACCCACTGAGGAACTAATTATTTGTAATGTTTTGAGATTTGATGTCGTCCAGGGACTTGAGTCTATAGCCCCCTTTTTTTTAGGGTTTAAATTCGATGCTCAAGATGGACACGTTTAAGGGTAAGAATGGTGGAAATAATAATCAAGTGAGTCTGATGAAATTAGAAATGATTGGTAGGGGAGGGATTGTCATGGGATAGCCAGAATAAAGGTCACTACAAGTGCGTTGAGAACTCAAAAGTAGAAGGCGCAAGAATTAAGATTTGTAAGTATGAATCATACGAGAAACCAATAGATAGTTGACACCTCTTGTGCCATATCAATAACACACATAAGTATTCTGCATTACCTCAATCAGGACGGGCATTTAAAAGGTTGAGTTGTAAATCAATTTATGGCATTTATGGGATAACAAAAGGTTGAGATATCTAGAATGAGAAGGCAGAATTATTCGCTCAATCAATGCTACTTTTAATCGAAATTCTTATGGCTTAAACCAGGCACTTGGACCAGCGCATGTATGGGAGTGAATTGGGATTTTTTTTTTTTTTTTTGGGAACCCCACAAGGAATAAGGTGGTGAATTGTTCCTGTATTCATCACACCAAGGTGTGGTTAAATGTCGAAATCATGAATATAGTGTTAATATTATAAGGAATATAATAATCCTGGCACGCCACATAGAGCAATAGATAATGTCCAAAATAGAAAATTTGAGGGGAAGAGTTTCAAACCATTTTAGAATAGAGCAGTATTTCAAATACACTTGGGTTTATTGATTGAATTACAAATGAAATAGTAGCAGCTAAGGTCCACCAAGGTGACCTTCTAGCCCACAATCAATATGATAAGAGCAATGGATAGATTTGGATAAGCAAAGTGTAAAACATATGGATTTATTATAAAATGAATCGTAGGAATACGTCACAGCTCATATGGAGCAAGTCCAAGTAAAGAAACAAGATTACTTGGGGAAAGGTCGAGTTCCTTTATAAGAAATGAAATTCAGAAGGAAGAAGAATTGTGGGATTACAACAATCAACATTCGCCTCCTCTAGTGAGAGCTTAACTGCATCTCTAATTCAAAAAGAGCTATATGGGCTTGCCACCATGAATAAACGCGGTGCAAGATATGTATGAATACGCTTTCAGTGGTGTGAAGAAGGAGATGATGAAGATCAAAAGTATGAAAATGCCAACAACCATTTAAAGTTGATTAGGAACGTGTTTCACAAATAGCAACAAGTTTCACAGACATGGTGGGTCATGATAAAAAGAAAGCACGAGCACTCATGAGGATCAACAACACTCCAAAGGTTTGGAATGAAAAAGGAAATTAAATAACGTTGGAAGGAAGCAAATTTAAAGGATAAGCAAATCAAACAAATATGAGAAATGGTAGAAGAAATAGCATTAATACAAAAATAGACCAATCTACAAGGTTCGAATGTCAGTTAGGGGTTTTTTTGGGGAGCATGTGTTCAGAATCACCAAGAGATGCAAAAGCAAGAGACGATACCAGTAAACAACCCAAGATGATTAAGGGAGAAGTATATCAATGACTGAAAATATTGAAAACATCGTTGATGTAGGATTTAACTAAAGGAACCGACAGTAAACTTTGATATGAAAGAAAATAGTACTATGATATGGATGGAACGAGAATGATTATAGGCCTAAACAATTCAAAAATGGAAGGTAATGGAAGTAAAACAGGTCCAAACACCACTTGTGCACGAATAAGACATTAACATTATTCTAAGGTCAGGCTGATGGTAAAAATAGACAATTTATGTAGTGATTAAATGTTTAAGACATATTATCGTTCTTTGCAAAAAATAGTACATTCAAGGTACTAGCCCGAAATTAGACTGTGAAATTAACCATCTGCATGAACCAGTATGTAACTACTTGAATTGGGACTTCAAAAAAAAGGACTTTCCATTAGTTATGCAGAAATTCTTATGTAGGTCTATGTGGTTACAAGCTGAAAAGTCACGATGGTTCTCAACCTAACCCAAAGGATTAGGAGAGCAAATTAGAAGTCAGGGTTGTGAACATCGAAGGGGGAGATTGCGCAATCACAAATAGGGATGCATTAACGACATAAGGAACAAGGTGATTCTATGTTCAAGGCATTGCTATAAAAATTCAAGTCACGCTTATAAAAAGAATAAGCTAACAACCCTATAAAAGGCTAAGAGATGAGTTTAAAGCATTACAAATAGGGGCATATCTCACTTTAGTGACGGGAATTTCACATAAGGATTGATGACATGAGATAATTTAGTATCGAAGACAATAGGCAAGGAAGTACTGGCGAGGCAATCAAACAATTTTCACAAAGCAAAGTGGTTAATATGAATCAAAAGGAATTACAAATTAAATTGTGTTATTGCGTAATAGTGGTGTGGCTGGCTCCAAGCTGTAATTAAGGTGACCAAGGGCTCCCAACTAAGGATACTCAATTATATAATGGTGTCTTACTAGGCAAGTATATTGTTAGGTGCCTAAGGGTCACTATAGACTCTTTCAGACCAATCCGCAGACTCATGCAGCTAAGCTGCATGGGTTTTATATGTTCAAAAGAAAAGCTCCTAGGTTTGACTTTTGTGTAGACACTTCCAATATCTTGTTGCGCTATAATCCCCCATTATTGTACCTAGAGTTGTATCTTGACAATACCCTCTTGAGCTTGACGTCTCAATCTCATAAAATTACTAGTAATAATCCTCTAGAATTCATGTAGTAGACACTTGATCAAGTCACCACTCCTAGTTCTGTAGAAGCATGAGTTGTTATGCCTTAAGATCAAGTGCTCTGAGTTCAACCCATAGAACTATCATACTATATCGTACCTCTCCAGAGATTATTTATTCCCCGAAATCTTATCCATGAACCTTGTGCATACAATAGCTGAAGTATAAATTATAATCTCTAGAGTTTTGAGTATATAAAAGTAAAATCTCTGCACTGATATGTAGCACATCCTGAAGCCTTTTTTTTAAAAACCCTTCTTAATCTCAAGGAGTATGCTTACCACATCACCTCATATATGGCAAAATAAAATTTCCTCCAACTAATTTATGTTACATGTATATCTATTGATCATAGCTCCACCCAACATTAGCCATCGACTACACAACCATAATCGAAAAAGGAACTATTGATATTGCTTCCTTAAAATCTCCTATGAAATTTTGGCATAAAGGTCCACCTTTAGTAATTTCTATATGCCTCTAGGATTTGTTTTAGTCTCATAATAAGTGAGGACATTATGAACTTAGCCACATCGTGCAATTTCAGACCTTAAAAGGAGCTTTCCTCCACACATTTCATACTGTACAGTACCTACTATCGCATTGATTGAGCCATAACTACTTCTATAACTTGAGTCAATGGCCAAAAGTCACAACGTCAACCAACAACCTTCATCAAAATATCCTGAACCTCTTTATAACCTCCATAACTGTAAAACATGCTTTAAGATACAAAGACTTATACAACTAGCTTATGGTAGCCAACACAAGTCCATATAATCTGGAAGCCAAAACCACAACACTTACTTCGCATGACAACATCATCTTTCTGCTCACAACCCCTTGTGATACCAATTAACATAACATAAGGTATACAGTTGTCATTGCTTAAGTCACTCCAACAAATTATTATTTCAAATCACCTATAACAATGTGATAGGCCCCCTGGTATATACACCATTTCACTATTTGCAATGACTATTTCATATTCATTCAACAAATGGACATTAAGCATAATGCACCTCCCCTGTTTAAAAAGCTAGGTGTAACTAACCACACGGGAAGTTATAAAACCTCTAGATTAAAGTCATCCTCACAAACAATAGGCAACCATAAATTCCACATATTTATCACTATGAGCTTGGTAAACTTCTCTGAAATATCTATGTCAATGGGAGACCTTTTGTTAATGATGAGATCCTAAAGTGTTACCTAGCTAGATCATTGGCCTTAGTACCAAGGGTAAAGGTCAGGTAGATGTTTACCAGAAGATTCCTATTATGCACTCATATGCATGAACTCATGATCAATATAGCTCAACACAACTCATAAACACCCTATAGCTCACAGTGACCTCTTAACCTGGCTCTGATACCACAGCTGTAATGCCCCTTGTCCTTAATTACTTCATTGGTTTATTTTGATTATTTAATATCATGATTGCAGTGAAAGTCTTAATTAATTTAAATGGAAAATAACCAAAGTAATTAACATGACTTAGGTTCAGGCTATTACACGCACATTCTACGACACAAGGTACACTTTCACCAGGACAAATTTTGTTTCGGACCTCAAGATTAGGGTAAATAATTTTTTGAACCCACAATTTTTGAAAAAGTTTTAGTTTCTTGTCTATCCAACTTTGCCCAAATAATTTATGGGACAAGGTTTGGCCAAACTTAACTTTTTTAATTATGCCGAGTACCCTAAGTTTACTTACATATTTTATCGCCTTACCCGAAAACAAGCAAAAAATTTGCAACTTAGTCCCCATCTTTAAATAATTTGTTATTTTTCTTATTATTGCTTGAGTGCTTGTTTAAACTACTATTAGAGCCGTGTAACTAACATTAAAAAAATTAACAATTAGAAGACAATTAATTGCATTTAATGCTAGCGTTCTCATCTAGTTGACGTGCCCCAAATTATTCGCATATAGTGCACACTCTAAAAGGATCTACCACATTAGAGCCTCAATTAAATTATATCATTGATGTAGTTTTAGAATTGAAATCAGAATTACATGAAATATGGTCGAAGTAAGGGAAATAAAAAAAGCAAATCTATGTTACTCGTCTTTCTTCAATTAATGAAGTTAGACATAGTGCAAGTCTGGTGTAGGTTTAGTATTACTTTTCAGCATAAATATCTTTTTTTAAAATCCTAAAAACAAAAGATAATTTTCACTATAAGGATTAGAAATCTAAAGAAAAGTAGAATAACCCACTAAAGAAGAAAGACTAAAAAAAGAAGAGAAGTAAGATGGAGTATAATCAACCTGAATTAGATGAGCTACAAAAAATGTTTAATGAAGTGCAAATCCTATAGAACTAAATAGGATAATGAGAGCCAATATTGATAAGCAACGGATACTAAGCAATGATAATAAGGAAACAAACAACATCCAATTAGAAGAAGAAATCTATCAACAAATGAACCTAATTAAACTAGAAGACCTAGATGTTATACCTCTAGAAGACCTGGAGGTTAGAAGAAAACTACATAAAAAGCTTGAAAATTTGGTTTCTAAAAGTGAAATTAATAAATTGGAGATGTTATTCCTATAAATGGGTTAGAATCCAATCTACTCAATAATATAATTCTAAAACGTGAGTTTGGCGTGTCATCAAAACGAAACACTCATTTCATAAGACCTTGGTATGTCCAAGCTAGGCGACCAAATAATTTCTCCTTTGGATTCATCACAACTTCATTTGAAGATGTTATCCTAACCTCTATTAGCTAAATAGGATACATTTTAAACATTGATGGGATCCGAAATAGAGAAGAAATATTCGAATACTTGAAAAGAGGAATGAATAATATTTTAAATTTGAACACTACTTGGGTTGTTGGAAATTTCCCAAATTACATAGAGGTGCGTCTTTTCTATCATTGTAGCTAATTGGTACGATTCATGAAACAAGGAAGGTAAAGATATATTGCGAACAATTGAATCCCCTGTAATGTTTTAAAAACTATGTAAAGAAATAACCACTGAGTTCATTGGAGCCAAACTTGATTATGAAGAAAAAGCTAGAGAATAGTAGAGAAAGCCTAATAATATAGAACTCTAGGACACAAGGAATCTCGAAAATTATACTCTTGAATTTAGCCAATATCATTAAATAAATTGCTCATAGTGATACAAATCTTGGTATGTCTTATGACAAATTATGACATCCTATAAATTCTATAATTAATGAAAAATATATGGTATGGTTAGAAAAGGCAGATATAATTGACGCCTCGAGAACTAGAATTTCCTATTTAAGAACCTGTGTCAATGACCAATGCCTGGGCATCCAAAAGCAAAAGAAGATGAAGAAGCAATTCCTAGCGTGTTAGTATACTCCACATCAATGAGGTAGGAAATCTAAAAAGAGAATTAAAAAAAAAAAAGAAAGTTTTATAAGAAAAAGAGTTTTAACAAACAAAGAGGTGAAACTTATAAGAGAAAATGTTACAATAAGCCTAGCCCCAATAGGAGAAAATTTTATTATCCTTTTAGGGGAGGAGAAAAAATTGTAAATGTTGGACATATGGAGAAGAAGGGCATTATGCAAATGGATGTAAGAATAGAAATACTTCACGCTCTTTGAGACACTAGGTAGCTTAGATTATGTTAAGCTTAGTAAAAATGAGGTTTTAGATCCTTACATTAAAACATGATGAGGACATGGTTGAAATAAGTTTAGATGATGAATATGAGGACAATGAAAATAAAGAGACTACTTATATGATGAAAGGCTTTATAAAAAGAAGACTTTGTAGTGGATAATAAAAGTGAAAATGAAGAGTCGAGGGAGATCAGTAATCCCTAAAATTCCAAAAGATATGATGTATAAAAATCCATATTCTAACTCAAGAGCAAATATGTATGCGAAACAATGGAAGGAGACAAAGAGATTAAGGATTGCGATCATATTGTAGGAAACATATATCTCATCAACTGGGATAATATTTTTAACCATAACAAAGATAGAAAATATAGATACGTCCATGTTGAAAGTGCTCGAGTTCAAATGCTACTATAGTATTATGGTGAAGATATCAATCTTTATGCATTATTCTATGATATTAGGCATAATAAATTTTATAATCAGATAATCACTAGAATTAAAATTAATTTGTGTAATAGCTCAGTAGGATTCAATTGCTGACTTGGATACTGTGTTAGCTTAAAAGACGAATTCGCTGAGAATTTGCTTTATCTTAAGATAAAAGCAATTGGCATGGGTATGAAAAGAGGAGGTTATCCACTACCGAAGCTAGGAATTGAACTTTGGGGTGTCAAATTGTACTATACAGTGCTACTAATATTCACCTAATTTGCACCGTAATCTTTTAATCCTTTCTATTCCATATATTTTCAGTGCTCTCCATAGCAAAATAGAAATAATATAACATTAAACTTACAAGGGCTCCCAAATCCACCAAGTTTCATCTTCAAATTCCCAATTGGGTTTTCGAATTCACACGTTTATCAAATTCAATTCCTATTTGGCCATTTTCAAAATAGTATTAGCATAATTATTAGACAAAAATTTGACTAGGGTCACTAAACTAAATAAATTATTTTGCTTTGCGCATGATCATAAACTAGAATTAGGGTGAATTTGAAATAAAAAAGAAAAGGAAAAGTAGGGTTGGGTGAATTTGAAATTAGTAAAAAAGACAGGGGAAAAGGGACAGTGTAAGGAAAAAAGAGCATGTTGCAACCCCAAAAGCCAGACCATTGACCAACCTAAACTAAGAGAGGCACCTTACCAGCAAACCAAACAACAACTATTGATATCCAAGGCTCAGCTTTTGATACATAATATATTTTGTTAAAAAACCTGGGGTGTCAATTGACAACCCTTGCACCAACGTGGCTTTGCCTGCGAGGTTATCCTTTGAGGATGTTTTGGAAGATTACAAATTGGATGACATTCTAGATCCAAAACCTAAGGTGACTATGACAGAATCTGAAAAATTTGAGAGTCCTACTACTATACAAATGATCAAATCGATTAAATCAAATCCTTATGAGATAAAAATAGATAGATCATGGATTAGTAGCTTCTCTAATCCAACAAAAATTAACAATAATAACAATGTCAAAAAAATTGATGAAAACGGGAACATAACCACTAAACCTCAGTTACTAAGAAATGCAAGTACCATATCAGAATGAGAGGAAAAACCTCAATTAGTCAAGAGTATGAGTGCATGATTATATTAGAGTAGATGACACAAATAGTAAGAAGCATGAGTATCAAATCCTGGATGGAGAAAAAGAACCTCATCTGAGGAACATTATAAAATTAGCACGTGTAGTGAAATAATTGTATGAGCTTGAAACTGGATGATGAAGTACGGATGGAATTAGAGATCTTCGTCGTAAAGTCATTAAATATAAGACAAGAACCATTGGTAAGCCAATCTATGAGGATGAAATATGACTGTGGAAATTTCAGTTACGAATACCAACCTTGATAGTATTTATATCCCTATAAATATATGTTTAGAAGGATATAAGAAGTAATTGGTCCCTAATCTGTATAGCTAAAAAAGGCAAATTTGAACTAGTTTTTCAGCTTGGATTATACCATATTAAAGCAAAGTGTCTCTCTAAACTTCATTTGTTCTATTTCCAAGGAGTAATATGTACTCTAGGGCTTTTAAATCTAGAGTCTAACCGAACCAATCTCTCCTTAATTTTATAATTTAGGGGTAAGACTGCTATATTAGACCCCCCTCATACGCCACCTAGAGGCGGGATTTTTAGGGTTTTGAAATTGGATTTGGATTTGGAAGGATATAAGAAGTAATGAATAGTGCTCGTATAGATTGTTTTAAGGAAAACCAATGTTATTTTAAAACTTCATCCGGACGCAAGTAAAGAATTCTTTGCAGGTAAGAATAGTAGACAACATCATTATGAACCACATGAAATCCATACAGGGATTGACCACAGGAATGGGAGGAGTTCAATGCATTATACTAGTTTTTTAGGCTATTAATAGACTATCTCAAGATATGATATTGGAAATAATTTTTAGAAATTACATTCTTCGTGCACACAAAGCATAAATCAAATATATTCACCATAAATGATCATTCTATTTTTATAGATATATTAGGGAAAGCATGCACCCATCAAAAAACAAAATTTACATGCAGCCAGCACGGTGAGAAGGTGGTCCTCACATAACGTGAAATAGCATTAACAATTTCGCTACTTGAGCTTAATGTTAAAGAACATATGATTGAGCAACAAGAAGAATTATATAAAGAACTTTCCTTAGATAACCCCTTAAATTTTTGAGATAAAGATAAAACACTTGCAAATGTCAATTCTAATACTATTACTTGAGACAAAGAAATGGCATATAGACATGAAGATATACAAGAATTAGACAAACTAATCAAAGAACTCTTGCATAAAGGATTAATTAGGAATAGCAGGATTTCTCACATAAGTTCTAGATTCATATTAAGGAACCATGCTAGTGTTTTTTTTTTTTTTTAAAGGAAGGCTAGAATGATCATCAACTATTAAAAAAAAAAACTTAATGATAATAGCGTCTTCTATGGTTGTTATACTCTAAAAAACAGTAATTTTCAATAGGATCTAGGAAGCTTCGTGACGTTCAAAAATGGATTGTAAGAGCAGACATTGGCATATTAAAAAGGATTTACAAGAAGTATCCTTTCGGTGCTCCTCAGGGTCATTAAGAGTGGATAGTTATGTCATTTCTTTTAAAAGATACTCCACTTGTACTTCAAAGAAGAATGGATGATACGTTTAAGGATCTTAACCATTGTTGCTTCGCATATATCAGTGATATATTGATTTTTTTCTAAAACTATTAAGCCATACAAAAATGATGTCCTAATTGTTACTTAAAGATGCTATGGTCATGGTATTATTCTTGGCTAAACTAAATGCATATATAGTGAAAAAGAAGTAGAATATTTAGACCTAGAGATTAAAGATGGGAAAATGGTTTTACAAATACACATTCTAGAGAAAATAGAAAACTTTCCTTTAAAAAATTGAGGATAGAAAACAATTAGAGAGGTTTTTAGGATGCCTTACATATACCTCAAATTTCATTAAAAAAAAGACCTAGCCAAACTAAGAAATCATCGCAACAACATTTTTTAAGAGGTGAGTTGGACTTGCACTATTAAGATTCGAAGATTGTGCAAAAATTCGAGAGGTTATGTAAAAATCTTCTAGTTCTTAATTACCTAACGAAGAATGTGATTTGATCTTTGAGATAGATGCCAACAATGAGCATTGGACTAATTTCTTTTCTTTCTTTGAGTCGCAAACGTGCATGCAGTGGAGAAGAAAAAGAGGAAAATTGACACTGTTCTAAAAATCAAACAAGGAGAAAAAAATCTATAAATATTGCAATTGAAGTTTTATGCAAATTTTTTTTATCATTTTAGCACCAAAGTACTTTTTAATTAGAACTTATTACAAAAGAATACTTGGTTGTGCCAAAGAGAATGTAACAAATATGCAAGTAGAAGGGAGTCTCCTGTGTTGGCTCTTATGGCTTAACCAATTTTTTTTCTCTATTGAACACATATGGAGATCGAAGAACTCTTTGACTTACAAGTTTATGTGAGAAGTACCAATGGAGCTAGAGCTCTCACCCGACCAAAGGGAAACCAATGGAAACATGCCATTACTACTAGAATAGGTGTCACTTTCTAGTAGATTTCTTAGAAAAGAGACATTATCTTGGAATGGCCTATGCCAATATGTAATACCCAAAAAAATCTCATTCATTTTAGCACTAGTCTTTAACCAATTTAACCAGCGAAAAGGTCTAACTTGATGTCACTATCGTATTTTACTGAGAAACACAAGGTAAAAGAGTAATCAAAAGTCAAAAGGATTTATCCAACGTCAAAGGTCAAATAGTCAAGGAAAAATAACTTGCAGTCCAAAATTCTCAAGGTATCAATACTCTTATTTCAACTTAGCACAATATAATTAAGACTAAATCCTCCACGTGTACTCTCTCTAAAGCCCATTCCTATGCAGCCCTGTAGTAACGGAAAATAGAACATTTTCAAACATAGAAATGGAGCTTAACGGCTACCCAACACAAGTTAAATTCATTTCAATTGTCTAGGGGTGAGAGGGAAATAATTCAATTAGGTCGAAATGATTTAATTCCCAACCTCTTCCATAGTTAAAAATGTTACTTTTATTCCAATATTCAAGACCATTAACATGAAATCATTTATTAGCGAATGACCCTACTAAATGGTTTCATGGCCTTCCGATGAACTACCTCATGGGTAAGCAAATCTAAGGTACCCATGACTTGGCATACGTCCATCTAGTATGGCACATACTCACACAACCATATGCTTTAACTCGGGGAGACTATTGTATCTTAATATTAGGGTAATCATGCCCTACTCTCTGGGGGCAACCTTCCGTAACTCATCTTAATCTTTTAATTTGACATTTTGTATTATAATAGTAAACTTAATTGGTTAATTCAAAGTTGTTGCACCGATATTTGACCTCATTTTACCCCTTATTTGACCCACTTTTCTCATGGTTTTCATATCGAATCTTAAGGAGAAAGGGTCAAATTTGCCTCTTTCAGTTCATAATGTACTTATTTTGTTGGTTTGCTTGATTTCTAGGAGTTTAGCCAAAGAGACGAGAAACTCACCAACTTCAATAAGGAATGAGGCATTTGGGATGCATTTCGATGTGGAATAGAGGTCTGACAAGCCCCGGGAGCAAAAGGGAGCTGAAAAGAATAGTGTACAGCCACCCAGTAGGAGAGCACGGTCGTGCACCGGTGGCTGAAGCCACGCACGGCCAGCACGCCCAGGCACACGGCGGTGCATCTGGCCGTGCATGGTGGCGCACGGCCATGCTTCTGGCCCAGCTTCCGCGATAAAAGCTGATTTTCGGCCAGTTTTGCAAGAGGTCGCACGGTGGTTCGCTTGGGGCTTCTCTCGGGCGATTTCCAGAGTAGTTTAGGTTAGGTTTTAGCAAATAAAACCTCAATAAGAGGATTAGTTTAGGATTGAAGATTGTAATCTTAAATTTAACCTTTGGATTTCAAGTTCCTTCTATCAATTCAAGACTAAGTTTTCTTTCCTTTTCTCTCTCTATTTCATATCTTGTTCTTGTTTTGATTTTGTTAGTTTAATTCTTGTATTTGTTTTGTTTAGTTTCAATGTTTAGTTTTCATGGTTAATTCATGTTTGTTTAGTTGTTTACATTTAATTTATTACATTCTCTTTGTTCTCTTGTTCATGTTCATGTTCTTGTTTGTTAGTTTAGGTTTTCATGTGTTTGTGATGCTTAGTTGGTGGATTGTGTTGGCTTGGATTGTGATTAGCCTCTTGATAGTTAATTAGTCTTGTATTTAGCCTAACAATGCTCAATCTATGCCTAGAACTTAGAGTCTTCTCTCACACCCGCCAATTGTTCGATGAAATGCTTGAGAGAGCTTTCATCCATATTTTTGGGCGATTGACATATACTGAAAGGTGAGGTCAATTAGCTAGTGTGGGAGAGGGAATAGCCGAGTTCGGGATATGAAAATAGTATCCGAATCGAGTTAGGTCCGGGGGTTGCTAATCTTGTAGTTTAGTTGAACTAATCCCATGAAAATAAGAGGTTAGAACAATTAGACTAGCTCATGACCCTTGAGAGAGGGCTTGGGTGGTTTTAATGATGCAACTGATCATCTCTCGTTCATGACATAGTTTGGGTAGGTTGGGACTCATCTCAATTAGTTGGCTCGTCCATTGGTCAAATCACAACTCCAAGTCCCTTTTTCTATGTTTGTTAGCGTAGTTTAGTTTACGCTCTTTTCCTTAGATTTTGCCTAGCTTAAGACGCTTTAGCTAGCTTTGGTAGTTGAAAACACAATTCCCTATGGACGACACCCCAAGGACTCAACGATACACCTTGTACTTTGGGTTTATAAATATTAAAACTTTGTTTTTCCCTTAACTAGTTTTTGGCGCCGTTGCCGGAGACTTGGCATTTTTCAATATTGGGGTTTACTTCAGCATTCGAAGCTAGGCCTTTAGAAAATCCAAAAAAAAATTTCAAAAATCAAAAATTTCAAAAGAAAAATTCAAGATGGCTATTTTCCATTTACCTCTGTTTGAGCATGAGCCTTTTTAGCACTACTTGTCTAGGTTGAATGATTATCATGCTCAATATGTACATTTTATGTATGAAAAATGGGAAATATGCGATGTTGTACTTGAGGGGATAACATATGAGACCCGAGCCCTCCTTGGGTCCATGTGTTATGGTGGTTTTTGTTCCTTAGATGTTGATGGTATGTGGGATTAGTTTGAGTCTCTAGCTTGGCATCAATGGTAATCTGATGATGCTGGGGACCCATATCATCACTACTCTTCTTACCCTCATGTGTTGTGCTCTTTTTGCCAATCTTTTGGCCATGATGTGAATTCTTGTCCTTATTATGATGTTTCCGATGAATGTTATGCTAGACTTGATGCCATGATAGGGACAATGAATGAGCAAAATAAGCATTTTATTAGTAGGATGAGGGCGTGCGGTTTATCGCATGAGACCGACCCTAGTCTACCTTACCTTAGACTTGAGGCTCATCTGTATGATGATTGTGAGTCTTCCCTTCCCCTAGGGTCGAGTTTTGTTGATGATACACCTTACACTAACCTAGAGGAAGCGCCTGACCCTCCCTTGACCTCTTCATCACTTGTTGCTCCATCCTCTACTAGCACACCTGTAGGCACTACCGTCAGGGCTTTGACCTCACATGCTTCTCCCCTCCCTTTAGCTCAGTGCATGGGGTTGAGATAGGTGAGCCGTACAGGAGTGATATTACTATTTTAGATGATGATTTTCCTACTTGGTCGAAAGAACCTATCTTGGTTGAGTCACATCTTGAGGAGGCTCCTTTCGAGGAGTTGTGTGATGATAGTTTAGTGGTTGGTGCCGCACCTAGTATTGACCATATCGACCTAATTTGCACCGAACCACTTGACTTGACTCCCATTTCATCCCTCTTACTTCCCACCAGCACCCCTTCCCACTTGCATGCATTTCATGAGTCCTTAGGCGATATTAGAGGGTACAACCCCTCCTTGGATCCTTGTTGTGTATACCTAAAGCACTTGCCTAGAAAAGTCATATGGAACACTTTCTTTGATCATACTTTTGACTTTGTTATGGCATTTGATAAGGATAAGAGGGCACCGCTTTTCTTTGCTATGCTCTTCTTTGTGTTCTCTTACTTACATCATTCTGAGATGCATACACGGGCACATGATAAGCTCTTGCGAGCTTTGACTGCATCCAAGCTGATGACTCGCATCTTGAGAGACAAGGAATGGCTGATGCTCCTTAAGCCGATATGGCATTGCTTGGGTACAATCAATACCCGACCTGGTATAATCGTTCTCACTCTCCCCCCTTCTTTTTATTTTTTATTTTTTTCTCACATTTTGTTTTTATTTAGTTGTAGATATTGTGTTGTGATTTTGTCGATGATCATTTTGAGGAGAAATTTGGAATGTTGTTGAGCCATTGATGGCTATATCACCGTTTTTGTGTTTTTGTGGATATTTGTGTGTTGTAATTGGTGGTGTTGATGGATTGGTATATCTTTGTTTTTGGTGGTTAGTTTTGTATATATGTGTGATCTTGTTGTTGATTGGGTGAGATTGTGTTTTTGGGGGGGTAGGTTAGCCTGTGTATATATGAGTTGGTTTAGTGTTCGTGTGTGATTTTGTTTTCTTTGTTTTTGTGTATTTTTGTGATTGGTGATGACTCTCGGCTCCCAATGAGGACATTGTGAGATTTAGGTGTGGCGGTGGGGGTCATCTCCCCTTTTATTCTTATTTTTGTGAAAATTTTTTATTTTTGTGTAAATTTTTCAATTTTTCTCTTTTTTGTATAATTTTCCTTAATTTTTGAATTTAGGGGAGTTTTGTACTATTTTGATCAACCTTGATCTCCAATACCCTGGCTATTAGCTCGTATGTAAGTATAATGTGCATAATAGATATTCGTCCCAAGTCTGTCACTTTAGGCCTCAGTTCTAACCTCAACAGTCCATTGTAATTTTGCAATCCAGTTTTGATTTATATATTATCATTATCTTACATTCTTAGTCTTCCATGATCGACTCTCCCACTTGTCTACTGCACAGTTACCTTTGTATGTGCTTGCACCCCTTTTCCAAAAACCAAAAAAAAAAAAAAAACTCATGCGCTACTAGGTGTGTCCCTTTGAGGCGTGGCAAGAGTTTGGAATGAAAAAAAAATGGAGGAAAGAAAAAAAAAAAAAGTGAGGAAGAAAAGAGTTTGGAATGACAAGTACCCTTTTGAGGCATGCGCTACTGGGTGCTACCCTTTGAGGTAATACTGCTACTGGGGACGCTTGTTTTCCATGCTAGCAAAATCAATAAGGTAGCTTGTGTCAGTTAAGTGGGATTGAGTTTGATTTTGGTAGGCCAAAGTCTTAGGGTGATGATACGCTAGCACACCAGGCACCAGGATGGATTCAATGTTCTCATGCATCATGAGGTGAAAAGCTGATGTTTGGATGCCATTCTTTGGGATGATGTATCCTGAAATGCATATAATACTTGTGTACAGACTGATACTTGAGTTACTAGGGGGTTTTTGGTTAATCCGATTGTGTACAGTTTACCCCGATGAATATATTGTGTTTTGTCATTTTTATTTTTTTGATTTTTGTTTCTCTTTTCTTTGTTTTTCCTTTTTGAGATTATGTGGATATATCTTCTGCAAACCCTCATAAAACCTTACTCGTCCACTTGGGAAACCAAGGGGTTTAAAGGACTTATTGCACATGCTAAATGCGACCATGATTCTTACAAAAGTGAGTTAGCTATTTAGTTCAGTTTTTATTTTCGTTTTGCTCGAGGACGAGCAAAAGCTAGGCGTGGGAGTATTTATTGCACCGATATTTGACCTCATTTTACCCCTTGTTTGATCCACTTTTCTCATGGTTTTCATGTCGAATCTTAAGGAGAAAGGGTCAAATTTACCTCTTTCGGTTCATAATGTACTTATTTGGTTGGTTTGCTTGTTTTATAGAAGTTTTGCCAAAGATACGAGAAACTCACCAACTTCAATAAGGAATGATGCATTTGGGATGCATTTCGAGGTGGAATAGAGGTTCGACAAGCCCCGGGAGCAAAAGGGAGTTGAAAAGAATAGTGCACGACCACCCTGCAGGAGAGCACAGCCGTGTACCGGTGGCCGAAGCCACACACGGCCAGCACGCCTAGGTGCACGGCGATGCGTGGTGGCGCACGACCGGCCGTGCGTTTGGGCATGGCCGTGCTTCGGGCCCAGCTTCCGCGATAAAAGCCGATTTTCGGCCAGTTTTACAAGAGATCGCACGGGGGTTCGCTTGGGGCTTCTCTCTGGCGATTTCTAAAGTAGTTTAGGTTAGGTTTTAGCAAATGAAATCTCACTAGGAGGATTAGTTTAGGATTGAAGATTGTAATCTTGGATTCAACCTTTGGATTTCAAGTTCCTTCTATCAATTCAAGACTAATTTTTCTTTCCTTTTCTCTCTCTATTTCATATCTTGTTCTTGTTTTGATTTTGTTAGTTTAATTCTTGTATTTGTTTTATTTAGTTTCAATGTTCAGTTTTCATGGTTAATTCATGTTTGTTTAGTTGTTCAGATTTGATTTATTACATTCTCTTTGTTCTCTTGTTCATGTTCATGTTCTTGTTTGTTAGTTTAGGTTTTCATGTGTTTGTGATATTTAGTTGGTAGATTGTGTTGGCTTGGATTGTGATTAATCTCTTGATGGCTAATTAGTCTTGTATTTGACCTAACCATGCTCAATCTATGCCTAGAACTTAGAGTTTTCTCTCACGCCCGCCAAGTGTTCGATGAAATACTTGAGAGAGCTTTCATCCATATTTTTGGACGATTGACTTATATTGAGAGGTGAGGTCAATTAGCTAGTGTGGGAGAGGGAATAACCCAGTTCGGGATATGAAAATAATATCCGAATCGAGTTAGGTCCGGGAGTTGCTAATCTTGTAGTTTAGTTGAACTAATCCCATGAAAATAGGAGGTTAGAACAATTAGACTGAGTGGTTTTAATGATGCAACTGACCATCTCTCGTTCATGATGTAGTTTGGGTAGGTTGGGACTCATCTTAATTAGTTGGCTCATCCATTGGTCAAATCACAACTCCAAGTTGCTTTTTCTATATTTATTAGTGTAGTTTAGTTTACCCTTTTTTCCTTTGATTTTGCCTAGCTTGAGACGCTTTAGCTAGCCCTGGTAGTTGGAAACACAATTCTCTGCGGACGACACCCCAAGTACTCAATGATACACCTTGCACTTGGGGTTTATAAATATTAAAACTCTGTTTTTCCCTAACAAAAGTCCACCCATTATAACCAAAATTCAATTAGTTCGATAAATCGACTTGGAAGATGAGCTGCTTAAATATCACACTTAAACATAAAACAGTAATTTAACATGCAATTTGTAATAAAATCATATATATCAGTTTAAGTTTTATGCAAAAGGTCTATTTGGGATACAATGTTGCATAAATAATTTTATAAACACCCGAAGTACATTTGTAGGGCTATCCAAGATGAGTTAGGACATAAACATTCCCTAGGCAAGCACAGAAATAGTAATTAGCTTAAGCACGGATTTAAAACAATGGGCCTAAATAACAATATAAAAGGTGGATGAACCCTGGGTTAATTCCAAAATTAAACTGAGCCAACAAGGCCCAGCTCCAAAATTTACACTTCTGGGCCCAAAATTTATTTTTACAGCACTTAAAAATGTATAAATTATTTTCTATTTTTACAAATCAAAAATTAAACCTTTTAACAAGGAATCAATTGTTTAGGTTCAGCCCAAAATTCAATCCCAACTTCCAGAGATCGTAGCTTGGCCTCCTGATATCGAATCGTAATAAATGAGTACATTCTAGAAAGATCTAGATATGTACTATAATTTATTTTAGTGCAGAAGATTCATTAGTCTATGTCCCCTAATTTTGTTGTGATTTTAAGCCTAACCGATTATTCTATATGCTTTTCAAAGAGAAGCCAGTGCCGGTTAATTTCAGGTCTAGCTTAAAACTCATTTCTGTTGCTTCAATTGTTGTGCTCATTAGCTGGCACTCATCAATTTGGTTCCTAATTATCTACAAGAATTTAATAACACTTCTAAATGCTACAAAAACTCTAACCATAGCCGATGAAGAGATCAAAGAGAAAGCAATTATGATTTCACCTCAAGGTTTGGATAGTTGATTTAGAGGAAGACATTTCTTGTTCAAAGAACCCAAGACCTAAAAACTTTTACCACACATATGAGTTAAGGAGATCTAGCAATGGGTTAGAAGATTAATCAAAATCAAAACCCTAACTCTCTTTACATTCATACATACATTTTTTTTATTAACCCTAAAACCCAAAGCCATGCAACTCACCACGAACAAGAACAAAGAACCAGGAGAAGGAGTGATGGTGAACTAGTGGCAAAATGGTGGCATTGGTTGTGGTCAGTGAATTTAGATATCATCGATGATGGTGGACTGGCAATAGAGCGGTGGCATTCATAATGGCCGACGGAATTGAAGATCACCGACGATGACCCCAATGGTGGCTGCAAGAAAAGTGAAATCATACTAGTGAGAGGGAGGAAAGAGAAATAGAAAAGAAAAGGTGAGAGAAAGAAACCAGAAATGGGTGGCCACCAAGGCCGGGTGGCTAAACAATGATGTGTAGTGGCAGCGTGGCATCAAAGGGGTAGGCGGTGACCATCATGTAGGCAGTAGCAAATGAGAGAAAGAGAATGATATAGGAGCATAGGATAGAGGGAAAAAGATCAACTAGGGACGACTGCCGATGGCGTCTTACAGTAGGGAAGGCCGCTGCATTTTAGCCATTTTGGGCGGTGGTTGCCGACAACACACACACACACACACACACACACACACACTTACACACATAGTGAGAGAGACAAAGATAGAGATAGAGACAGAGACATGGACAGGGAGAGTTGGTGAGGGAAAGACAACGATGTGAGATGGGGATACGCTTATATGTAAAAAAAGAACTAATAATTTTTTTATTTGGAAATTGCATTTTGTTAAATGACGTAATAAAGATATTTTTAGGTGCAACTAATGGGTAATTGGAGAGATTTGGGGAGATTTTGATATCTGTTCCACCATGATTAAAGAATTCAAAAATTAAAAATTTGAATTTAGAAGGGAATTCAAAGGAGTAAAATCTTTTTTTTTATTGATTAAAATTTATAATTTAATGAAATGCTTTGAGTGTGACATGAAAGGATTTGAAGTGATTACCTATATCATAGAAAGTGCACCTTCTCTTCAGAGAGCCCATTCTTAAGAAATCCATAATAAAGCATGCTTGTTGTGAAGAAATCTTGGGATGATGATCTATTGGAAAGTTTTCCATACAGCAAGTCATTCCTAGCAAAGGTATGTGACCCGGGAAGGCCTAACGCATTACAGATGGTGTTAGAGTCGACCCTCAACTGTGAGCTATGCCAGTAGATGGGAGAGCTCTTGGCAATCACCTAGCAGGGCAAACATCTAGAATCTAACCACCAATCAAGAGGACACGCAAGTCGGTCAACAATGAGGAACAATGAGGGCATTGTGCTCTTCAAATATGGGTGAATGTAATACCCCGAGTATAGCTTAAAAGGATTTGAAATAACCACTCATATCATAAAGGTACAACTTCCTTTTCTGAGAGGTCACTCTTAAGAAAACCACAGTTAAGTGTGCTTGCTATGAAAAATCTTATAATGGGTAGCCTCCTGAGAAGTATCCCAAGAAACATATGAGTGAAGAGATGAAGCACGCCAGAAAGGCGTGTAGTGATTTATAAGGCCAATTGTTATTTTTTGAAGTTGTTCTTGTAAGTATCTGCGACCCTGGAGGCTCAAGGCATTACACCATTACTATATGGCAGAAAGATTCAATATCATAGGAATGCAGTTAGATGACTTAAAGTGTCCTCTTGATATTCAAGAAAAAAAATAAGCAAACATATTTGACAAAAATGTTTTAAAGAATGTTATTTACATTGTATCGACCATTATAACCATTATTCCCTAACGTATCAGAATATTGGGGATCAATGGTCATTTTTCGTGATTTCTCTAGAGTTGGAGGAGTCAATATGCATGCAAATTCACTTTCTCTGAATGATCTTGTGTTAGACACATATAAATATGAAATAGTGGCTAACAAAAGTGAAATGCATGAACCTAACAAAACTTTTTCTCCAAACCAAATTGATTCAATATTTAATATTCATGTGTAACGTGTAGTAATTGAGTTTAAATATTGAAAAGTTAAGCTAGCCTACTATCTCATTCAAGTATTAATCTAAGTAATCCTAATGAAGTAGAGCAAAATAGAATAGTCAAAAGGTGGTAATCTAATCTTAGCAATAACAATTAGATCGTTCAACATGTTCTAACAATGTCGTTTATGCTTGAAAGAGACCATCACCTAATGCATTGTGGAAACACTACTTTTGGACACCCAAGCACAATCAAGAAATGTATGGAAAATGAAAGAGTGATCTATGAAAATATTGATGATTATATATTTGATATAGGAGATGGAAAATTTTATCACAAAAAGGGAAATTATGCTTGCACGATTTGTTCAGACAATGGATTTCTCAGCATCTGGATTTTGAAGCAAATGAAGAGCTAAAGAGTATAATTGGCTATGAAGGCATGCAAAATTTCAAGATGGATAATTGATTTCTCAACCATCTTCCTGAGAAGACAGAACTGTCATAGTTGAGTCTTGCCCCATTTATGTGCATTCGATCATTTGTGTATGTTATAGCTATCAATAAAGCATCTTGCACTTTTGCAAATCAGAGTATCAATACATGTACACCAACCTTGTGAACCATGCATGTATTGTACCTATTAGGGCTACTTAAATAGTAGGTCTCCTTTATAAAAAGGGAAGTTGTAAGCTAAAACGGATGAGTTTATTTTAGCACTCTTAAGCTAAAGAGAAGTCGAGGATCTACATTTTTTATAGAACAAGCATCTCTGATGATCTTAATAGCTTAAAACCCTCTTTAGTCTTTCCACTGTAATATTTTCACTTCCAAAGCTTTTAGAAAGGAAGTTTTCGAGTATGAAATGTTATTGAATCAAACTTTATCTCTCAAATATTGTAATCTCTTAATTAAAGTCCCGTTATCCTTTAAAAATTATAAAACATAATTAGTTATTATGATCTGAGGTAGGAAACCAAACAGATTTGTATTGTGCTTGATCTAGGGGAGGCATGGTTCAGATTAACAATCTTTGTAAACTGGAAGCCAGAAGAACATCAAGGTCCAATGCCAACTAAGTTTAGGTGCTGGTCAAAACTCTCTAATTAAGTTTATTATTTTACTAAGCATATTAGGCCTATAATCATATAAAATATAATATTTATGACATAAATAGTGGATTGTGATAACTAATATTAGTAAAGTCATTACAAGAGGTAAAAACACTAAAAGCAATCATATATCCTTAAAGATCATTAAAAAAAAAAATAGAATTAATGCCTCATTTTGGGGCCAATTTGTAATTTTAAAAAATTTCAGTCTGAAAAATAAATATTTGTTCCCTGGAAATCTCGTAATCCTAACACTTGTACCCTGAATAATAATTACCTAGCTAAGCCTCCCCAAAAATATTTTTCTGAAAATATAAGTAAAAAAATCATTACACGAAACCTCAATGGAGCACAAATGAATTTTTTTAAAACTAAATAAAGGCTTGAAAACAATTTTCATGACTTGTTTATGAGAAAGAAGTCAGATCAAAGAAGCAATTGGACCTCGATATGACAAGTAAAATCTCACAGATAGTCTATAATACCATAATTTACCATGATAATATCCTAAAACACACACATAGGAACCTATTAGGAGTTTACAAATAAAGAAACAAGCATATCCATGGAAAGACAACATAGACAACATATAGCATAGCTCTATTGTTCTCTAAACATCAACTAGATGTCATCATAATCATTGTCATCATCATCACCATCATGAAACACTACATGCTCATGATAAACATCATCATCTATGTTGTCTTCTTCCTGATCCTCCTTGTTCCTGTATTTCACCTTGCCTTCATCTTTTATCTCCCTCATCATCAATTAATTGAAGTCGTCCATGAGTTCTACAACTAACAGAGGTGTGGTTGGTGTCTTTGATTTATTTTTTTAGGTAGAAGTAGAGTCTTGCACATTGTTGTTGTCTATAAATGCTCTAGATCTAGTGTGATAGCTAGCCTTTTTTGGCCTAGATGTTCGCGCAAGAGTAGCCCATGCCAAGTTGTCATAGTCAAACACAAGAGAGTAATAATTTTAATTGCATTTCATTCATCAAAGCAACCGCTTGTTTATTTTCATTTATGTATTTTAAGAGGATAAGATCCGTGCAACGACTCTGTTTATATCTACGTCTCAGAGCACGATGCACTTTAACAAGACCTAAATCATTAAAGTGAGAATTCGCTAATCTGTTTCTCTTTTTGGTTTAAACCTGGTAACAACAACAGAGGCTTCATTATTGACAAGTAAATATGAAATTAATGAAGGAATCAATGTTTCAATGTTCTAACTCATGCATTGGATCACACGCGAGTTCCTCTCACACCCCATTGTGCTAGAAGTGATGTTAAAAACCCTAATGATAAACTTCTTCAAAAGGTGCTAAAACTCCATAAGCATCCTTTAATCGACTATTCAAAACTAAAATAGAAAACGTATCTTCAATAAGAATATTTATTAGGGACAACATAGAGAAAAAATATGGGCAAGATTATCAAATATTCTTGCTGAGAGCTAGTGCATCCTTTGTTTACAAGCCGTGTTAATTCCAAAGAGACCTTGAACTCTTTTATACAAAATGAATTCATGGAGAATATATCCTAGGTCTGCAACCCGGGAACCAGCCTTGCTATGCAATCATACGAACCTTTCATAACTTTACCACAACTATTAATGTATGGGTTTGCATAATAAGTTTTTGGAATTAAGAAGTGTCCTACTAGTAGCATCAAAAACCTTAAAATGTGGTTTCATAATTCTCTTTGTTATGACCAAAAGTTTCAGCAATAGTTTCGTTAGCTTGATCCATAGACTCATAAATATAACCCATTGGAGGCTTTTTTTCTTCATCAATGATGGAAAGAACCTTTACAAGAGGTTACAAAATGTTATGCTAATAGCTGTCTTGGAGGAGTAGCATAACATAGTCTTCCCTTTCGCTTCCTAGAATCATTTGCGATCACTCCACTCTTGGGAAGTTACCATCTTCCTTTAGTTATTTCTTTACTAGTCGAAAGAAGAATGAGTAGAATGAAGTTTGTGATAATACGTCTTTACAAAATATTTTGACTCATCAACTGCTTTATCATGTAAAGAAGAGGAAAAGAGCTTTAAATGTAAGCATCGATTAACATTCTCTTCTTTAATATAATCTTAACCTTTGAAATTTTTTTCTAATATCTTCTAGGATAAGATCAAGGCAATCTCCAGTACATGTAGTCTGATATAAAGTGGCCTCATAGCCATTACCAAATTCTCTATGTAAATTTATTTTAACAAAATTGAAGTTAGAAACTAAAAATGGCATAAAGAGTTAATTAAAGTTATTCAAAAACTCAAGAAGTAATTGGCTCTTACTCATCTGTAACATGATTAGATGCATTGTTCATCACCAATTAGACCACATTCTCTTCTCCAATTTCCTCTACCAAATGATCAACAATCTTTAGTAAAGGTAGCATAAAAAAACATTCATTGATCTAATAAAGATTGAACCTTCAGTAAAGTTCACAAGAAAGATAATAATATCCTTTTGAATCATACAATCTATCAGATAAGAATGGACAACCCTTTTGCATCCATTCAATCTTGTGTCATACCATTGCCTCCTTGGTATCGTCTATTTCTTTCTTAAAGAAAGGAACCATCAACTTATACATGAAAGGTGGTTGATTCAGGGCCATATTGACCAATCGATTTGCACATGAGATTAAAACTATCAAGTACAAGTAAACAAAAAGGAAACCCACCATCATAAAAGAATTTAGCAATATATCTATGAACTTTGTTTCTTGCACATTTCATTTAGATTTTTTTTTTTTTGCCATCCTCAATCCATCCCTTCCTTTCTATCCTTCATAATAGCTGTAGGATCAAGAGTAAAGAACCTATACAATGAACATTTTTTTTTCTTTCGTGTTCTTTGAATGCATGTTATTATTGTCCTTTGAGTTGCCAATTGAGAATTTTCTACTATTGGACATCTTAACATACGCATTCTCTTCCTCTTCAACAAAATAAGCTTATAAAAAGTGGTTAGATATATCAATTGCCTTTTTAGGTCCATATAATCTTGGATTTTTTCCCTACTATGCTCAAGGATCTTTTCACAAGCTCATATGTTTCAGGATCCACCGGCTAGATGTCATTTAAGCCGAAAAACACACCCAGTGTTCTCTTTCACAGAAGTTGCCAAAGAAATTGGTTCTATTAGTTAAATTTTGTCTCCCTTACTTTCCTCTTGAATCTAAATATTCATAGAGAACCGAAACCGAAGAATTGTCAGATGGGGTTAAACCCTCCATTAAACTCAAATTAAGATTCAACATTTCTTTATAATAAAAACTTATAATTAAAAAATGTTCACCAAGTAGTAACTATCATTTAAAAAAAAAAAGATTAAGAAGACAGAAAAGTGGAATCCTTCTAAAAGAATAACAAGCAATAGGCCAATTATTTTTACTATTTATGCTAACAAAAAAGGAAAAAGTAAATCACTAGCATAGACACCGAAACAAATAGGAAACCCATATAGAGAGATCATATCACTAGAAAAGATAGAAAAGGAGGACAATCATGCTAAAACAAACATATATAGAACCAATCAAGCGATAGATAGAGCTTAAAGAGATAATAATATGAAAAAGCAGTGAAAAAGAGATACAAGACATGGTCAGCCAAAGAACCATTGCAAAGGAGAAAAAGATGTCAAGAAGAGAACTACAATCTATTAAAAAAGAGAGGCAACATACCTTCTCGATGGAAAAGACCTAGTTTATGGGTTTTTGCTAGGTCAGTAAAGGCATGTGAAGAGAGTTCTAAGGTTTGAATTGAAGGGAGTTTGTGCAGGAGATATGTTGAAAATTAGAAATTATTTTTAAGCTCTCTTTTCTTAAATGGTAACATAATGTTCCTCTAGGAGCTCGCATCACACCCGTATTGAGAAGTTAAAAAGCACATATACGTATCTAAGACAAAAAAAAAATGATGCTCCAATGCTAAAGTCATAAGAGCATCTACAATTGAGGCTTCAAAAATTGATCTTATATGAGAGAAGACATAAGTCTTTGATGTGAAGTAAATGTTACCAAGTCCCTACGACAACCTCAAGGCAAAGAGAGTCTTTAATAAGACACTAAATCATACAGATCTTAAAACTAAGCTTCTTGTCTCCAAGTTTATTTAGGGTCCTTTATTTGGGGTCTTTTAAACATAGAATTGGCAAACAGGTTAGGTCAGGGCCAAGTTCACATTTGTATCGAACTTAAACAGTTAAAAAACTCCCCATGTGAACATAACCCATTTATTAAACGGGATTGAAACATTCACATCTATCTGTTAATCTTTTAAACAGGATGACCTGAAGTTTATCTATTTTCTATTCAACATAGACAAGCCATGTTCAGGTTATCCAGGTATTAATGAACCCACTTAACATTTCAACTAGATTATAACTATGAAGCATTATAAATTAGTCTTTTGAGTTTCATATGTCATCATTATACAATAACTGTCTATAATTCACAATAAGGATAGTCCCATAAATACATATGGGCTTGTTTACACCCCACATTTGTACAATTCCCTCCTGAAATAAATGGTAACTACGTGAACATTTTTGACATGTGTGACCTGCTTAATTAAATGGATTAAATTTATACTTTTTGTGTTGAAATTCTCAAGCTGAACTTGAACCTAATTTAATTAATTAAATGGTTAAATATGTTAATGTATTTAATTAAACGGATAGAAACTTCTACCCAAATTCACTAAATTTCGTGTTCTGTTTGGATTGATGATTGTATTGGATTAGTTTTTGCTAGCTCTAAGTCAATGTAGCTAGTATACCATGAGCATGGGATCATGTAGCAATGTGATCCAACCCAAGCCTTCTTGTTGCGACACAGGAAACATGCGGAGCTCTTTTTTTTTTTTTTTTTGCCTCCTTTATTCAGGGCTCAATCCTTCCTTGTTTTCACTCTTTAGCTTTGTTGTATTATATGGATCTCTATGGATGGTACTTTGCTTCAAAAAATTACTATTCACAATTCGAATTGATGAGATTTCAAGTTAAACTTATTTGGGTTCAATTATATTTCTAATTTCAGGTTTGAGTCTAGTTAATAGTCAATCTAATAAAACCATATATGAATATATTATAGTCTCCTTGAAAAAAGCAAAAAAAGATCATTCAAGTACTAGTGCGTTTATTTGCGTTTTTGAATTTTAAATTAATCAAATTTCAGCTCAGACTTGTTCAAGTCTAATTGTTGCTCAAGTTTTTTAATGAACATAACTTTATAATTAGCAAGTACATATGGTATCAAAATGTTCATTTGTAATCCTCATAAGTGCTACTTTTTTTTTAAAAAAAAGATGCTGAATAATTGCAAAATAGTAAACAATAATACTCTATTTTATTATTAAAAGCAATGAAATGTAAAATAGAGAAACAACAAAATAAAAAACCAATCATATAGCCCCAGAGGTGCAAACAGAATATCAAATTAGATCTAACAACAAAATAAAAAACCAATCATATAGCCCCAGAGGTGCAAACAAAATATCAAATTAGAATCCCTTTCTTCCTCAAAATTAGGCCCTATCCTTATCAATAATCATATTAATTTTAACAACATTCATAGGCAAGATACAAAAAATACCAAAACACTCATTTATATTCCGTATAAGCGCTCATTACTAAATTGCACATTTACACATCATATAAATTCTCATTTGAGCCAACTGACGTGTGTGGTCCACCTTGCTATGCGGACTCAAGATCATGATATAACTAGAATTTATGCCTGTGCGATGCACAGACTTCTTCAGAATGATAATCATTTTAAAAAACGAGCTTGGTAACCAATGTCATAAAAGCAATGGTCAAGGTTATTAAATGCACAATATTGCATTAAAAATTGTGGAGAAGAATTAATGATGATGTAAGTACATTAAATATAATTTTTCATCCCAAAGTTACGCTTCAACTCTGATTTTTACAAATCCATCATTCCACCGCCAATTCGCCATTGCTACCACTGCTGTGAGGCCTGTAACCACGACCCTCTCCGTTGTTGCCCCTAGTCGTTGCGGCAACCATGATTAATATTTTGCCATATGACACATCAACAACCCATTGTAACTTCGGCACCTTTTTCTACACCTCAGCCTCTCCGACCACCCTTCACCGGCTTCACTGGCGAGACTAAAAAGAGGTCCTATTAGGGCAACTTTGTTGGCGAAAATGATGAACCTTAACTCCAAAAAAGCATTAATTCCAAAAGACAGCACTGTAATTTTAAACAAAAAATATATAATAAGGATTTATTCGATAGATGTAGATGGCAGATCACGAGAAAACTAAATTAAGTCCTACCTTTGTGGCCATCCAACGATTGGTGAGACTAACGGAAAAGAGAGTGGCGGTGACGGAGTTACGAATGGTGGTTGTAGGCAGTGAGTCAACTTTGAACGTTTGACATATTTGGGAGAAGGAAAGTGCATGGGGTTTGAATATAGAGAGAGAAAAAAATGAGAGAGGTTGGAGAACAATTTAGGGAAATTACCATATATGAATATTAACTAGGAAGTTTCAAAAATTGTGCATTCAAAATATTCATTAACTTTGTGATGAATTCATATTCGAAAGTTTATCAAAGCCCTTATTAGTTGCTGCTTAATTCATCTTTTGCCTAAAAAAATATATAAAAATGTGACATTTGTAATATTTTCTATTTCTCCTCTTAGAAAAATGATATTCTTTTCTTTAGCTTCTTAAAATTTCTTTGTTTTATATAAACTATGGACATTACTCATTAAATATGTGTAACACATTTTGTACCATAAATTGAACAATTTTTGCAACATATCTTCTTGTTTGATTCAAAAAATATACATTCTAGTCTGAATTGGAACCTAACTTACAACACAAACATATGACACTTGTAAATTCATAGATTTTTTTTATATATGATTGTTAAAATCTTTGATGAAGGTGTATTCATAAACTTATCAGACGAGAAGATAACTTAGTTATACCTGTTGAAATGGGATTGTTTCCAATTAGTTATACCTGTTGAAATGGGATTGTTTCCAATTGCCTAATCAAACTTGCCAAATTCAGGGAAATCATTTGATATAAAAAAAATGAAATACATTGGCTTTAATTTGATTTCCTAAGGGTTTTTTGATCAAGATTTCTTGAGTATTGTACGTGCCTAACAACTTGGAAAGGGTCATATAAGACTTCAATGTCAATTTTTAAAAGCTTTGACAGCAGGTACAGAATTTAAGTTGATATTAAACAAATATATAAATATAAATTAGATCATGCACTCTTCTTCTAAAAAGAAAAAAGAAAGAGTCAATGACATAATTTTCATAAGCCATTAAATTAATGACTAATCTGGTTTTATCCATAGGAGCCACATATATTGATGTAAGAAAGTATGTCCCTCAGAACAAATGAAGTCCATTTTTATTTTATATTGATTTTTTACAACACAAAACCTACTTTGCTATACCATTCACAACTGCACATCGCGAACAATTTAGCTACCGTTATTTCGATCTCTATCCCCTCTTTTATCTTATTTGTTTAAATATATATATATATATATATATATATATTTGCCTACTCTCCCACTCTATAAAACATTTTACTAACAAATGATGTCAACATGTAGATGTTATTTTACCAATTACAATTACTTTGTATTTTTTGTAGATCAATCAAAAGAAAGTAACCTATTTATGCCCTACAAGATTTTTTTAAAAATTTGAAAGTATGTAATGGTAAATAACAATTATAAAAAAGTGACATGTCAATTGCTTCGCTGACTTTAGATTCTTATATATTTAGTAAATTTTAATATACTCATAATGTTGGCTATCAATGACAAGCCCCCAAAAATAAAAAAGAAAGATAGGACTAATGGTAGCTGGCCATGTTCACTCCAATGCCGTGTAGGATGATTACATGTTAAACTCACAACCTTTGTGCCGAAATTTAATGTATTTAGTATTTAGTGATCCCCGTCATTGCCCTTAACAAGAGTACAATATGGAATTTTATTTTACTTTTTTAGAACCGCGCTGCAAAAGTACAGGTAGAGTTGTCAAATAGGTCGGGTCGAGTTCGAGTTTTGTTAAAGTCAAACAGGTTGAAACCCCCTCGATCTCAACCCAACATGTTTAATAAATGGTTCAAAAATCTGACCTAGAATCATTGAAAACTTAAACAGGTTAACCTGATTCTAACCCAATTACTTGTTTAATTTAAATGGGTCAGAATCAGGTGCCCAGTAATCTAGTTAAACTGTCTAACCCATCTAAGTTTGGGTATAAAATCAACAAATTTAAACTTGTAAACCTGCCAACAAAACAAAAAATTACGGCAAATTTATCCAACAGCCATGAATACAGACACGCTTGCAAGCTGCTTATTTATGTCATGAATCCATGATATTCCATTCATAATTAACTTAAACACTCACCATTACCATGGCCCATACCTGCAAGTACCGTGTTCTAACTTTTAAGTTCCAGCACCAATGTTAAAGTGTTCAACAAACCACAACCAAGGCTCAAATAAGTATAAACAGGGGCAGAGCCAGGAATTTTTCTTAGGGGAGACCGCATGCAACACTTACATGGTAGTCTTGATTTAAAAAAGAAAAAGTGTGTTCATATCTTTAGAGCTACATTGTAAGATAGTCCTAATACTACAATATATTAATTATCGCCAAAGAAAAAAAAACACCGCTGTGCATTGTAAGCCACGCACTATAATGAACTAACGATTAGTATAGCCTTATGTTTTATGAGATTAGTGGGCAAAATGCTAAATTATTCTAATTTTACTAAATCGGTGTAGCATATATAACATCCTTAATATCAAATGGAAAATAATATTTTTTGCGGGGCGCACTACAAGAAATGTTAGTTATACCAACAAGTTTCTTACAACAAAAAGTTTATTTCTATTGGTAAGAGCTAGTAATTCCAACAGATAATTTAACTGATAGTATAAAATAATTCATCTCATCCCGTGCAAAAGGATCACAATAATTGCAACAGAATTTAGTTATCTGTTGGCATAGTTATTTAAATGTCAACCATTATATTTTGTAATGGTATTACAATTTTACACCGAAAGCTTGTTTAAACTTTATAAATATTGCTTATGATTTAGCGCATGTTACATTGTTATCATTTAAAAAAAGTTATTAAAAAGAAAAAAAAGTTAAACTCACTAAAAAAATAGTGCTCTACACCCACAAAAAGATGTCAACAGAAAACTTACTGTTGGCACTAGATATCAATGCCAACGATTTTCTAATAGATTTAATATTATTGGGAATGTCTTATAAAAGCCAATAGAATTTTTAAGTTCTGTTGTTAATAACCAAGCCAATGCCAACAAAACTTTCTCCAATATAAAAATTTATGGGCATCAGTTTTTAAAAACTTTTTAACTTTTTATGTATATATCCTATAAAAATAGACATTCACAATGCAAATACTTTTTTTTTATTGGAGAAAATATTGTTGGTATTGATTAGTAAAAAAAATTCCCTACTTCTATAAAAATCAAATTAAAAAATCCCTCCAAATTGTAACATTGGCGGGTTTTAACTTGTTTACTGTGTAATTTCACCAGTTAAAAAACCTAAAACAAAACTAATTAAGTCACTGCGTGCGACAGAAAATTGAGAAGCTTCGCCATTTACCACTTCCAGCCCTGTTCTGCGTAAACCCTAGAGCTCGCCACTCTCTCAATCTCACCGTGGTCGGTCTTCTGGGCTCAATCTGGTAGCTTTTCCTTGCTGTTGGTGGTTGGGTTGAGTGAAATTGGCGTGTTCTTGTGCTGGGCATCTTCATTGACGGTAATCACACCGGTTTTCTGGGCATCATCGGCGCCGAGGGCCATTCTGTCGCCTTCATCATCTTCAACTACTCCCCAAAATCTAACAGGTTGGTGGTTTCGAGACTTGCTTGCAGTAAGGTTCTAGTTCCTTATCTATATTTCAAGCATGGCAATTGAGATGAGTTTCACCGTGTGGCTGAATTTCAAATATGCCGTTTTTGTTCCTGTATTGTGTGGCTGGATTAAAAGTCATGAAATTGTTGAATTGTTCTTGCTGATAACTGGGATACCACGTTTACACATGCTCTGGGATTAAAAGTGCTGAATTTTCTTCTTTGATTTTTGCAAGTAGTGTGTGCATCTCGTGTTGCAACTTTAATTTTTGCCATTACAGAGGCATTTAAGTTTGGCATTTGGATTCTAGGTTTTTATAGTCAGTAAGCATACTTAGGCGAGATCTGTGAGCAGTCAAAGAAAATCTAAGTTGTCAGTTACTTTCTTTGATCCAAACATTTAATTCTATTCATGTGGTTTGGCCTCCCCTTGCATTCTGCTTTCTTGAGAATAAAGTGAGTTGTCAACCTATCTATTCATTGCAAAGCATCACTTTATTATTTGCCTTTTAATCCCAGAGCTACTAAGAAAATAACTGATACAGAATAGGGAACTACCCCTGTGTTTTGTCATTTTATTGCTTCACTATATGTATATGTGTGGTTCACACTGTGAGAGTTATAGACTTTCTTTTTCAGAAACTGGAATGCGGAGAAATCCTGTTTGTTAGGAGTCCATTTATGATCGTTGAGATTCCCAATATGCTTGGTTTAAATTGTCTGAAGTTGCCCAAGAATGGGAAGAATCATAGGGCTGTCAGAAGTCGAACTGAATGTTGTTTAGTATCCTGAAAACATGCTAGCAGAACAGGATTGTCCAACTATTATTCAGGTCTTCTCAGACAGCGGCGTACGTGAAGTCATCCTGATATTTTTCTGAAGTATATGTTAAGTTTTAGCATTTAATAGTCAGATATGTAGATAGCTAATGGCATTTTTTTCTGAAGTCAATCTTGAAGATGTGTTTCTTATTGCAGGAGGATGCACCCAAAAAAAAGGACAAAAAATGCCCCTTATGAAACGAAAAGATGATTAATAATGGTTGTTAATAAGACAGATTTGTGTCATTTTCATTTCATTAGTGGCAAACAGGATTGTCCAACTATTATTCAGGTCTTCTCAGACAGATTTGTATTTCAGGATGAGAAATCCTTTTTTTATTTGTTTGGATTCCATTTTTTATTTGTTTGGATTCCATGTTTTGCAATAAAATATTATAGAGGTTCTAATATTTTTGTTATGTTATGGTTTATTTATGGTTGCATCTAATTTTCTAAATTATGTTGTTATAAATGTCCAATATTTTATTTATTTGTCATTTGTCACAGGACATAATAATGTCAAATCCAAGAGATGCTGGGAGAAAAAGTTGGATAAAGATGTCCTAACTAAAGGTACTAACTTAGCTTCTTGTTACATGTTAATATTCCCCACCTCTATGAAATTTAATTTTAGCTTATGATTTTGTACATAGGGTGCTATGAGAACTTTAAAAAATGTGACAATTGTAGCTGAACAACCAATGGACAATGCTCCCCCTGAATCATCGAAGGTGCGACGTGCTCTTTTCCAGTCAAACACATCATTGAATCAAGGTGTGTTTGACATTTGCTTAAAGTGCTTACAAGTTCTATTTATTTATCATTGTTATTTTTCTCATTATGATCTTTGTACATTATTTGCTAAAAACCAACACGTGCAATAAAATATTCACCACCCATATAGATTCTTGCAATCCAAGGCATGACCATCCATTATGGAGAAGGACACAAGCTACTTCTGCATCATACGCTGCAGAACAAGTTCCTCGTGAGACCCAACTTCAACAAAGAGAGGAAAGGGAGAACATACCTCCAGAAGAGGAGAATGACGAGATGTTGGATGCTCATGGAAATGGTAGGACAACCGGTAAGAATGTCTGTGTACTTGAATTTCTTGCTGCTTTTTATCTTACTTTGTTGTATTTTTTTCCACATGCGCGTGCTTTATTTTTAAAGCGGGATCAACAATTTTGAGGAATTAGTGTCTTAAGTTTGTGTTTTCATAAATATTGCTTATGTTGGATGTTGGAGGGGTGGAATCTGATGCTTTATCAATGCTATGTTCAGTTTATTAGTTTCTGATGCTATGTTGAATTATTTAATGCCAGACAGGATGGTTCACCAATGCTGGCAGTTTATGTTCAGTTTATATTCAGTTTTAGTACTCTTAATGACAAGCGAATTCGTCATTTGTTTTCTGATTTTTTTTTCCCAGCCAAGCTAGATAAAGCTAATACAAGGCATGATTATCCCTTCAAAAGGCGAAAGCATAATAATAATTCTATATTATATGCCATAAATCAACCAGACGCTTTTAATGGTACGAGTGCCTTAAGATTGAGAACTCTCCGTTCATCACAAAAGCAAATTCCTTGTGAGACCCAACTTCAACAAGGAGAGGAAAGAGAGACTAACATACCTGCAGAAGAGGAGAATCATGATATGTTGGATGCCCAGGGAAATGATAGTAGGACAACCGGTAAGGATGTCTGTGTACTTGAATTTCTTGCTGCTTTTTATCTTGCTTTGTTTTATTTTTTCCACATGCGCATGCTTTATTTTTAATCCGGGATCAACAATTTTGAGGAATTAGTGTCTTAAGTTTGTGTTTTCATAAATATTGCTTATGTTGGACGTTGCAGGGGTGGAATCTGATGCTTTATCAATGCTATGTTCAGTTTATGTTCAGTTTATTAGTTTCTGATGCTATTTTGAATTATTTAATGCCAGACAGGATGGTTCATCAATGCTGGCTGTTTATGTTCAGTTTATGTTCAGTTTTAGTACTCTTAATGACAAGCAAATTCGTCATTTGTTTTCTGATTTTTTCTTTCCAGCCAAGCTAGATAGAGCTAATGCAAGGCATGATTATCCCTTCAAAAGGAGAAAGGATAGTGATAATTCTATATTATCTGCCATAAATCAACCAGACGCTTTTAATGGTACAAGTGCCTTAAGATTGAGAACTCTCTGTTCATCACAAAAGCAAGTTCCTCGTGAGACCTAACGTCAACAAGGAGAGGAAAGGGAGACTAACATACCTACAGAAGAGGAGAATCATGATATGTTGGATGCTCAGGGAAATGATAGTAGGACAACCGGTAAGAATTTCTATGTACTTGAATTTCTTGCTGCTTTTTATCTATCTTTGAGGAATCACAATATGTTTCGTGCTTACGTTTTTTATGGGCATCTCTGTGAAGGTGTGTCATGCTTGTAGAACATGGGGAGGAGTGCTAAAAATGGATATATCAAATTCGAAGTGGAATTGTGGTGTAGGACTTTTGGTATATTTTCGTTGTTGCTCTTGTGGTGTGATATATTCTAGATCTAAACAGGTACTATTGGTGGAATTTAGATGCTTGCTGTGTGTAATGCTAAAAAGAGCTTATGATCATGACTATAACATTTTTTGATAAGATGCTGTAATGTATATGATCTGATTCCACTTGAATTGGATTAGAGAAGCTTCTGTATTGTTTACTTATTTATATTGGTGAATTGAAAAACAAGAGACTGTTTGGTGCTTCAAGTGGTGTGTGTGGCATCAAAAGAGCTACTCTCAGATTGTCAGTTTCTTGGATGACATGTGAGCTTTGTGGGATATCCACATTGTTTCTTTGGTTGTTTGTTATCATTGTTAATTTTCCTTTATTTGTCTTCTGGTATAAATAAGAAATAGCAGAGGATTTCATCATGAACACCACAAAGAAGCGTGGGTGCAACAAATTAAAGCCACCAAAGGAACCAATATATATATATATCAATGAATAACTTTGGCCGACCAGACAATAACGAAGCAAGGAAATTGTCTTCCTTTATCGGTGTCCTTGCAAGGGATCCAAGGATTATGCCAATTGATTGCATTGATTTTCGGAAAATTGGAGAAGATAGAGTAGAACATATCTGGAACATTGTACAGGTATAGAATACTAAATTTAGTTGTAGTATGTTTATTTATCTCCAATTCATAAATACTTTTCTGCACTTACACAATTCATTTTATTTTTTAAAATGGACATATTTGGAGTAGGGGTCATTCAAATTCCCCGAAGGAAAAGAGCCGAGACAATGGTTCAGGGAGACATTAGATGCGAGTTGGAGGTGGAACAAGTGTAAATTGAAAAGGGAGAAATTCAACGGAAAGTCTGTTGATGAAGCTCTGAAGTCTAGACCAACAATTATTCCTGAGGACCAATGGAGAAATGCAGTTCAATTTTGGGCATCTACTCTGGGGCAAGTAAGTGGTATTGCCTATTTTCATGAATAACCATATATACATTTGAATACAATACCATCATTGTGAATTTAATTTAGGCTCGAACTGAGAGAAATTTGGAAAATCGAGCTCATTATGAAATGTCTCATTATGGTGGAAGTAAGAGCTTCGTAAGGCTACGTAGAGAAATGGTAACTCCTTTAATTATTCATTTCATGTATCTTAATATTTCAAATAAGATTCTAATTCCATTAAATACGTCTTTAATATGCTGCACATGTATACTTTAATATCTGTCCTTTTTTCACTTATAGACAAAAGATGGCAAGGAACCGGATAAGCTGGAGTTATTTGAGGCTACCCATAAACCAAAACGGCCAGAAACTAAGCTTGACGATGCATCTGTTGCAGTACTTGTATGTTACCTATATTACCTGCTCTCCTTTTTCGATGAGTTTTTCGTAATTTTGCACATATACACTAGGATTTTGTATAATTACATTGGGTGATTTTGTATAATTTTATACAGGATGAAATTCGAACAAAATTGGATAGATTACCAGAGAGTTCTAGATCAGATAAAGCTGTATGAGATGAGATATATGAGGAAATTGTTGGTGAAGATAAAAATGGATATGCAAAAACTTATGGGTTAGGTGTCAAGATGTCGCGTTCTCGTGGAAAAAGATATGCGTTGGCCATTGAAAGGGAAAAAAGAATCAAGGTAGAGGAGGACTTGAAGAATATGACTGTAAAATTGCAAGAGACAGAAGCAAAGGTTGAAAGGGCTCAACATAAGGCAGAGAGGGCAGTTGATTGGGTCGGAAGAGTGATGGGGGACTTACTTTTACTTAAGGTAATGCCTGAAAAATCTTTTCCCCACATTATCGCAGTACTTTGGTATTGGGACATTTATTCTTTAGGGAAAACACTTAATTCGATGAGTATTTATATAATGAAATGTTGTCATGAGATCAGTCTCAACTTAGAAGAGGAGAATATGGATGTATTGAAGACGAAGAAGCTGATCGTTCTTTTTGGCAAGAGTTTGAGAAGGATTTTCCATTGTATGAGCAAGGTTCAGGTGAAGATGACTTTGTTTCGGATGATGAAGATGCATGATCAAGAAGCTTTTAAATGATGCTAAGCATTTGTTCGATACAATCTACAAGCAGTGGACTCATACAATATTAGATACCATTTTCTTTTCTTTTTTAATTCTTCCAATTTTGGTATAATAATTTATTTCAGATAGACATGATGTCGAACTCCAAACACATGCATTATCATCAGGACTTATATATATAATTGAATATTATTTATTTGTCTAATGACATGACTGTTTGTATTTTTGTAGTTACATGCTTAATTATGTAGTGGATAAACCGCTACCAATAGTAACGTATATATCAATTTAGTGTGATGCTGATTGCAAAATAATTAATTTTCAATAATGAAGTTCTATGCAACACCAACAATAATAGTAATTTTAGGGGGATAAAACAAATGCCAATAGAATTTCTGAAAGTTGAAAATTGCAACGCCAACAGTTATGATATGTTGGCAAAGGTGATACCAACAGAATTCTATGCAAGAGGATTATTTCTGTTTAGAACAATAATGCCAATGAACTAAAATTGTTGGAATAAGTAATGCCAACAGAAATGCCAACGGACTTATTTCTGTTAGGAATGCCAATGTAAACAGAATATAATTGTTGGAATAAGCAATGCCAATAGAAATGTCAACATAGTAATTTTTGTGGTTATTGTTTAACATTGACAACAGAATGCAATTTTCTATTGGAAATAACTTTATCAACAGAACAAATTCCAACAGTACAACCAACAGACATATTTCTGTTGGCATAGCCATTTCCAACAGTAAACTGACTCTTTGCCAACAAATCAATCCTGTTGGCACAAGTCGTATTTTTTGTAGTGACTATGAGTCTATGAATAAATAAAGAGCTTAAAAAATTCATCCAAAAAAATAAAAAACAATTGCAGCAAGGCAATCTCTCCCCTCCGATTGATTGTTGTCTTGCTTCAACCCTCCCTGCCCCCTCAGCTTCACGATACAAAACTCGCCCCCTCATCTTCATAATACCAGAACTCGCTCCCCCCCCCCCCCCCCCCCCCCCCCCCCCCCCCCCCCCCCCCCCCCCCCCCCCCCCCCCCCAATCTTCTTGAAAAATTGTCTAGGTTTAAACCAAAAGCACCAAACATCCAAGACTACAGACCACAGACCCCAAACATATTCAACCTTTGCTGTGCCTTCTTCGTGGCTTCTCATGTAACTTCTTCGATTTGCAATCTGCCATAGCCATTGAAGAGCACATCAATCGCGATTGTTGTTGGCTTGTTGGTGTTCAATTCTCAATTTTTGAAGGTATGTATGTGCTCCTCTCACTTGCAGCATTGTTCGACTCCCTTAACGTATTTTGATTCATCTTCTCTTTCAATCTACTCTAAGCTTCTAAATCTCAGCCTATTTTGTCCTTGCAGCCACTTTTCATCACCATTGGTGGGAAAAGCGAGGATTTGGTGCCAGAAATCGAGACTAAATGCCAGAACAATGAAATTTAGGGTTCAATTTACAATTCCCTTAAGGTATTCTATTTTCGCAATTTAATTGAATTTGTTGGGTTTGAATGGGAATTAAGTAGTGCTTGATTGGGTTGAACGATTGTCCATGCTCTGACTAATGGAAATTATTGGAAGTTGAAGAATTCTTGTTCCTTCTCCCTTGAATTTCTTATGGTTATTTGTCTACTTTTGCAATTTCCTCAACTTGATGGTAGTAACTGAATGTTCAAGCAGTGAAAATGGTTTGAAAACAATTTGGAAGTGAATTTTAAGGAAACTTGGACCACAAAAGGGAAATCATGGTTGCTCTGGTTGTCCCTTCTACAAAGGGCCTGTGATAAAGCACATCTAATTGTCCTTCGCATTACACACGGTATCTTGAAATTGAGTGACATGATTGGTACTAGGATGAGTAATTTTATTAAAGTCAACTGGCCACCATAGGTAAGAGCAATTAGTACGGGATTTTCAAGGGTTTGAACATGAAAAAGAGGTTTCTCACTTATTTGTGTTCACGTGATACATGTATATATGCTAGTATAGAAACACCTGTATGGGTATAAGCTTATTTATAAGAAGATATAAGGTTTTAATGTTGGCTATTCACATGAAATCGTAACTCAGTTTAGCATTTGGAGCCAATCAGGGAAGTCAAACTACTAAGCCAGGGTTGTTGGCCCTCAATGATGTAAATTTAGGATGAGCAGTGGAGGCAAGGTGGTGTTAATGGTGTCAGCTAACACCCCTTCGTAAAAGAGAAAAAAAAAAGAAAAAAATTGTATATGTGTAAAAACTTTACAAAAAATCATTAAATATAACTTAGGTTTACTTGGTACACATCAATACATTTGTAGCGTAGTGGCTCTATGTGGATTGGGAAATGTGAAGGTTGCTTGTTTGAAATCCCATGTGCGCACAGCTGAAGCTTTTTTGCCCTTCCTTTTTGTGTCAAGTTTGATACATAGAATGTTAAATGTGGCATGGATTAATGACTAATGCCTAAAGTAATTTATGTAATTTAAGATGAAATTGATTGCATTACCTTACTCCCATTTAGTTTTTAGATACAATGGGTTTAGAAGTTAATGTAATTGATGAATAAAATACATAGTCGTTCGCAGGAATACATTTCATTGCTTAGTTGGAGAATGATTGTTCTTTGCATGAGACTTATGATTCATTATCTTGAGTTAGATAATATGAATTCTAGCTTGCAATTGCTCTTGAGTTAGTTGAGTGTTGAAAAGCTTTTTGTTCAGCTAATTAAGGGTTTATGAATTTGAATTTTTAGTTAAATTTAGAGGCATTTCATTTGACAATTTTTTATGATGTTAGGAATTATGGATCAATAATTGAGAGGCAAGATATCATCAAATGTTGTTAAAGAATTTGAATGTAATGTGTCATTTGTTTCGCTTTGCAATTGCTAATATTAAAATTGAAATTTTTGTTTAATGACTATTGTTAAATTTTATATCATCTATACTATTCTTCTGACCGCCCTTCTTTAAAATTATGGCTTCACCACTAGTCTCGGGTCATTGTTTTCAAAAGCTAAGTACCTTATACCCACTTATGTTTGTTTAAATAGACTTTAGCTTCTTTTACAAAATATGTAAACTATACTACATTTGAGGATGATAATACCTCAACTAAAGTTAGTGTAGTTAGTAAGAGATGATCCTAAAAAGAATATATCTTCAATTCTCAACTAATAGAAGGGATCTATTGGTAGGTATTATATAAGAATCCTTGTAAATGCTCATTGAACTCAGAGCCAAACTGTCACTTTAACACGTTATCTGCATCCAACACACCCAAACTCTTTATTAATATTTTAAAAAAATAGTAGAAAGTAAATGAAGTTTATGTCCTTGAGTAATCAACTGATATAAGGGTTTGATGTTAGCTATTTACGTGAACTCATAAGTCATTTTAGCATTTGGGGCCAATGAGGGAAGTCAAATTGCTGAGGTAGGGTTTTTGGCCCTCAATGATGTAAATTTAGGATGGCCAATGTCTCGGATCATTGGATTTTTCATGAAGTGGGATTTGTTGGTAAACTTTTTTTGATGTTCTGGTGTCATCATTAGTCAAATGATTGGATTATAGTGTTAGAGTTCTTCTGTTAAAATATTTACAGAGTTTTCCCCTTCTAAGCCACTGTCTTAAGTTCACCATCTTATAGAAAGTGGAAGCACTGCATCCTACCCTGCTTCTTGCTTGTGTTAGTTGGGAAAGGGGCTTTGAGCATATCTAGAGGCATGATCTGGATGTTATGGTCTAAATTTATTTGTAATGATGATACAAGTCATTCTGAGCAACACAAGCGTTCAATACTCTATGGTCTGCATATTATCATCTTGAGAAATCATTTGCTTAATTAGTTGATCAAGCAAACAAATGACCCATCCACCAAAACCCGTTAAGCAGAAAATGAGTCGAGTATATAAGATACGAATTTTCATTAATGGATGTTATATGGTGGCTTGGCTTAATTTGTTCCCCCGATCACTTTTGTACATGAACTGATCCAAGCAAAGTTGTTTGTGGCTTAATTTTGAGATAAATCACGAGATTCTGTCTTTAGGAATTGAAGGTATTTACAATTCTACAAGTAGAAGGCAAAAAAGCAAAAGAATGAAAGGGGTAGTTGGAGTAACAAGACAAAGGTGTTAAAGGACCCTATATTTGAGGAAGTCAATAAAGAACTCCAACCAATTAGTAATTCAGCAAGGCAGCTATCTTCCTTGATTGGTTGTCTTGCAAGAGATCCCAGAAGATTACCACTTGATTGTTTTGACTGGAGGAAAATGGAACAAGAGAAGAAAGATGCACTGTGGCAAGTAAAGGTATATCAAAAATCGATTTGTAAAACAACAAAAGTGCACATAGAAGTTTGTCATTGTATCCATATATGTTATATATGTATAAAAATAATGGTCTTTCTCCTAACCCGTCTTTTTCCTTCAACTGTATAGCGATCATTTAACTTTCCAGAAGTACCCAAGCCCTATGACTGGGTACTAGAGAAGATGCATGCTTGTTGGAGAAGTTATAAATCTGAGCTGAAGGTGGCTTAATTTGATGGAAGAACCCATAATGAAGCAATACACAGAAAAAAGGCAATAAGTTAGATATTGTTTCGGCATTATCTTACTTTGTCTTATACACGTGATTTAGGAAATGGGCAATTAGTAAATGTGGTTTAAGACCTATGAACCAAAGAAGGGTTTGAAGCCTGATGATGCTTCTGTTGCAGCAAAGGTAAGTAAAATATTGTTTCGGCATTCTCATTCCTTTTTTGGTTTTTGAAGTATTTTTCTCACTAAATATGTTGTGGTGTTGATGTGAACGTATGTTTATAAGATGTTCTTCGTCTTTTGGCTGTGACAATTTGATAGGAAGCCATTGAGGCTGAGTTGCCTCAATTTGAGGCTGACACATGTGATCCTGCTACCTGAGATGAGATTTTAAAAAGGTTGTGGGAGAAGATGAAAATGGCTATGCAAAGACCTTTGGTATGGGCATCAAAGTTCCTCATCCCCCTACTAAAAGATGCGCTTTGGAGGAAGAGCGAGCTAAAAGAATCAAAATCGAGTAGGAGCACAAGGAAACTAAAAAGAAAGTTCATCAGATGGAGAAGATGAAGTTAATCCTTCCAAAGCACCAGGTTCATTTGGTTTCACTTTTCTCGCTCTTAATTTTCTATTGCAGCTTGACATGTATTTTGCTAGTTGTAGGATTATTTTGGCTTGGTATTTCACTATTCTGCTTGTGAAATGCTATTATGAGCTAAGTCTACTGAAGTCTTGTTATGAAAATGATGGAATTATTGACAAGTAAGATTGGGGTTCACTGAATTCCCTTTTAGAGTTGAGTATAATTTTCTAGTCAAGTGTGATTTTTTGAATGGTATATGTATGATTTTAGCTTTTTATGTAATGACCACAACAAGGAAGCTCGCATATTTGCTACTGCTCAAATTGATAGGAGAGGTTGAAATTATACTTGAAGAGAGAGAATCTAACAAAAGCAGGCTTGTCACATGTGTGCTATGTTATATTCATGGTTCAATTACGTTGTCTAGGTTGACGACTGTGTATGCTATTCAGTTTTATCATGTCGTTACTAAAACAAAGTGAGAATTAAATTGTAGTATGCAAATATACTAAAAAGTTAAATGTCTTTCACATGGCCTTTTCTTTTTGAGTAAATTCTAGTCTTTTTTAGGTTATTTGGTTTCTTTATGGGGGAAGGGCATTTGATAATGAGTTAGTGGCTCTTTTATTAATAAGTTAGTGTAATGTGTTACAATTTATTGAGAATATGGTCTTGTTTGTAGCAATTTTTGTAGGACTTATCAGAGGAGGTAATTTCTTCACTTGAGGATGAGGTTGCAAGCAATGAAAATGAAAATGACCATGAATTTGTAGAGGATGATCCAGAAAATAAGAGAGAGTACAATCAAATGCGGAAGATGAAGATGAAGAGGAAAATGAAGAACAAGATAGTTAGTTTTTAATTGATAGATTTAACTTAATTAGCTAGGGCTTGGCACTAATTGATATTTTTAGACATTAAGTATACTTTTGTTAGAGTATGGATGATGGCCGCAGTACTTTGTAAACTTTCTAGTTAATTGTAATAGAGGCCCAAACTATGGTGGCAAAGTTTTCCATTTTGAACAATATGCACACATGATGGCATACGTCTGTGTAAAGAAATGGTGATAGGTTTGCATTAATGTTACCATTCTCAACCATTTCTAATACATAGCAAAATCTTTTAATAGCAAGAGGATCATAAGTTTTACTAACAAAAAATTTTGGCAGGAAATACATTTTACCAACGGATATTGTTGGTAGAAAGTGCATTTTACCAATGGAAACCACTATTGGCGGGAAAGACCTTTACCAACAGATATTGTTGGTGGGAAAGATCTTTACCAATGGATATTGTTCATAAGAAAGACTTTTACCAACAGATATCATAAAGGCAATGACTTATTACCAACAGACACTTTTGGAGGAAAAGACTTTATACCAATAGATAAGTTTGTTGGGCAAGATTTAGGCACCACTATAAGAAATACAAATACATATATCTGTTGGTGAAAACATATAACACCAACAATTTCACATATATTGTTAAAGATTTATTTATTAGAAACAAAATACGTCTGTTGGTGTTAAAAAATAATGCGAACAATTCGTGGTTATCTGTTGGTAGACCTTTTACCGATAGAGTTTTTACCAACACATTAGTGACAAATCAATATCTATTGATAAAACCTTTTACCAAGAGAAAAATGCCTCACACCAATAGATATACTCCTGTTGGCAAAAGTTGACTTTTTTTTTGTAGTGGGGCTTTAACATGAAGAAATCTAGCAAAATTAAATGTGTTGCCCAAAAAAAAAAAAAAATCAACATAAAAAAATTTCACAATGAGAGCTGCAAGGCTTGAACACAAGCAACGCAAGCATTACATCGCTTTTATAACCACGAGCAAAACCACTCAACTACAAACAACCTTACAATGCCTTAGCAACTCATCAATTTTTTAAGAGTTTATAAGGGGCCATGGATCCCACCAACACTCTTAAATCTGCCCCTAAGTATAAATCCACAGGTCTAAGTTCACAACTATTACATAACCAAAGTTAAGTTCAAAGCAACAAATCATAAAAGTTAGTTAACTAGCACTGAGTTTTATCCACATCCACTTTCAGTTGCACTCTTCGATTGACCTTTCTGCTCTTCATCACCATTCAAGTTCATTTTTATCACATCTCCACAAAGATCATCCAAATTGACTTGAACCGACATGAGTGCTAAGGTAAATAGCATACAAAGCACAAAATCATATCAGAAAAAGTTAAATCAAAAATACATGGAACCAAAAACAAGGGAGAAGAGAAATCATCACCTTGGCTAAATAACCAATGTCTAAGGCAAATAACAACTTCCATTATAATCAACTTTAGAGAGCTACGAACACCAACAATGCTAAAGGCAGACCAAATGCAAAAGTAGACAATGGAATAGTCAAAACGTCATGTGCCATTTTTGCAAGTAAAGGATATTGATCTTGATTCGTTTTACAATACCCAAGAACAAAAATTTCAATGTGAGGCAACTTATTCTCCTCCAAATACATCGCCAACTTAGATTTGGAGACATAATCAAATTATTAACGTTCTAAACATCAAAATAAAATCACTTATGTAAGTAAAGCAAATAGTCAGCTAATCCCAAAAAGATAACAGCTGGATTTGAAAAAACAAAGTCAATTTCAACAAAACAACACTTAATATTAACATAACAACAACTGAATTGGAAAAAAAGAAGAAAAAAGACCATCAAAATTGAGCAACAATCAGCACTGCTCGAGTTTTACTGCAAGTCAGCAACTACAAAAAAGAGTTACTATTAAAACACCTACGGGCACTAATGTTAAAAGAGCATCAATATGGGCCCAATAGCTAGGTTAAACTATAGCTAAACAACATCTGAATAGAAAATAACAACTAAAGAAAGTACTCGCTAGAATAAGTTAGCTAAAATAAATAAAAGAACAGCTAAATGAACATGTAATGCTTATAAGAAATCAGCATCAGACTGTGGGCTACGGCTGCACATTTGAAGTGGCTCGAGCAATGCTAGTTGATGGATTAGGAGATGGAGAACACCCCTTAGAGGTCTTGGCGTACTTACCATACAATGCAAAGAACTTGACCCTGTTGGGCAATCAGAACTGATTGTATTAGCTGTAAGCTGTTAACTGGTTGTATTAACTGTTTAACGTAGCTAATTGCATTACCTGTTTGTGAAAAAAATATTTGGTGAAGTTAGCTGTTTCTAACAAGCTATTTGATAAAATTCCACGTATGCCCATTACTCAATTTCTTTATTTTTCTAACAAAATAATTTTTCATTGAATATTTATTTTTCTTTTCGATATGAATTATAAATTAAGACTGATGTGATACATAAAATTACATTTATACCTTTTTCTAATTTTAGTATTTATTATCAAAATATTTTTTTAATGTTAAATGTTTCCTTTTTTAATAGCAATTGAAATTATGTGACATAAAAAATATTTATATATCATTTAAGACTAACTAACATAAATTATTTGTTAAATTAGGAAAACGTTAAAATTAAAAGCATTATCTTCAACATCATAACTATTGATAAGACCACAACTCTTGTACCAAAAGAGGAAAAAAATTGAAAAATTCAAAGCATAAGCATCAAACATTCAGGAATATCATTTGTAAATGACATTTGATATAAATTTATCTAAACTATAAGGTTAATATAGTCATTGTAATAATAAACATCAAAAAGCTCTTTAAAAAAGTTATCTCAATGAGCTTTTTGCAAAAGAGTTTTTTAAGTATAAAAAGGCAATCTAAAAAGTTAATCAACCAAACAATCCAAAGAGTTTTTTGACCAGAGTAAAATAGCTAATATATCCAAAAAGCTCTTTTTGCACCCAAAAAGCCTTTCACCTGTAATAGCTCAACCCTAAATTATGTTTATTAATTTAATTACCTAATGTTAATGATTTTCTTGTATTTATTTATTGCATTTATTCATCCCAGTGGGGAAAATTTTATTTGGGTCCTTACTTGAAAATTTGGGTTTTATTTGTTTATTTAATTTATTAACGAAAATTTTGAGAGAATTGATAGTAGGCCCTACTAATTATAATCTAAGTAATTTATTTTGTTTTCTGCAAAATTACAAAAATTTAATTTTAAGTACGCAAAAACGTTATCGTTACGAAGCGTTTTATTCCCGAGTCCAACTTTCTTCGGCCCAATTTGAAGCCCCACAAGTTTGCTTTTCAACCTAGCTAATTTCCATGAGTTAAGCTTAACGATGGTTAGTTAAAGCTACTTTTGGGGGTATAAATTTAGCCAAGTGGTGAGACAAGTCAAAAAAAATACAAACAAACTCAACCCACGTCTCTCTCTCTCCTCTCACTTACCTCTACCACGGCCAGCCCCTCCTCCAGCTGCTGCATTTATTTTGGTGTTTTTCGACTAGGTTTTGGCTAGCCCTGGTTGCCGCCGACCCTCCCGACACCCTAGTACCACTAGCTAGCATCCTCCATCATCAAAACCACTAAACATCACCTTCATCTCTACTTTTATTAAGTTTGAAGTGAGTAACCTTAATCTTGATCTTGTTGGTTTTGATTTTTATTTTAGTTTTAATTCTTGTTTTAATGTTTTTGATTATTGATCATGATATTTTGATAAGAAATAAGAGTTATTTTGGTGTTTAAATTGGGGAAAAGTTTGGAGCATGTTCGGATATTGGGGGTTATTCATAATCATGCAAGGTTAAAGTGGAAAGTATGTTTTTCTTGAATTCTTGTAATTGATTTAGTGGTTTTAATCTCTAACAATGTTATGAGGATGTTTTTGGTGATCTTGGATGAAGTGAAGAGGAAGCAAGTTGGCCAAAAGTAAGGGTTTTATTGATTATGCAAGGTTTAACCTTCCTTTAATAGCAAGCACGTTATTAGCGTACATTTGATTGAGAAATGATCTTTGATGTACATGATTTTAAAGTGAAATTGAGTGTGATGGTTTTATATGGTGACGGAAAGGGCCAAAGCCTTGTTACATGACTTTAAGCTGTGATTTTGGATGGGGAATTGTGTGAAAAGAGAGGAGAAAATCATGACAGTGAAGGCTAGAAAATTTTAAAAAATAGGGCAAGATTTGTGATTAAACTGGTAAATATCGGCCCATTGAAAAACTATAATTTTTTGTGGATAGATAGTTTAGTGTATTAGCTTTCAAATGCCTTTTTAATCTCCTTAATCCAAGGTCTGTGGAAAAAGTTATGGCCGTTTTACCAGAACTGCATAGGTTAGACCAAAACTGACATAGTTATGTTCTAACCCCATTTTGGGAACCCTATTATAGGGAGCGTACTTAGTGTTCCAAATGAAAGTTTTTTGAGACTTCTTAAACTTTCAATATTGTAGTTTTGGGTCTCAATCGGAGATTAGAAGACTAAGTTACGAGTCATTTATTTTAACCCTTGTTACGCTCTTACTTTTCTCTTGCTAACTTATTATCTATGAAAATAAAGATATTTGCTAATTAGTGTTCCTATCATGATATTTTCAACAGATTCAAGGCCTAATCTATCATTTCCTTCCCTTTTTGTGTATAATCTCATTTTAGTGAATTTCATTAAAAGTACCAGGTATGTTCATTACATGTATCTTTAGAAATCAGCACGTATTTATCAAAATTATAATATTTTGGTAAGTACATTAATGGATAAGATTAATCTATGATTTATCACATAATAAGTGACCCTATCAGTTATCAATTACAGGGCATTGCCCTTTAATTACCTGCGCGGCTTTAGGCCAGGTGCCCCGATCGACTTGCCAGGTGTACACCTATCCACAGATCGTAACAGTTATTAGGTGTTCACTATCAGATAACAATTAGCACTGTAGTTTTATATTCATCTCATTCCCTGTGTTAAATTAAAATGAATTGCAATGCGGGCCCAATCAGCATTTCAATGATCATTTAATAATACATGGATGCATGTACTGAGTTTCGACTCAAAATTCGAAATATTTTCATATTTTGTTTTAGGAAAATATTAAGTGAATCGCCCTCAGGCAGGCAGGACGACCACTTCTAAAAATTCTGCTTTTTTCGACGGAAAATGCCGACCGAAAAAGAGACCGTCGGAGAGGCCGGCGGACATGGCGACGGAAAGACGAAAAAGTAAACCGAAGCGGCGGATTTTCCGACGGACTTTTATTCCGTCGGAATCTCCGATGGAATCCGACTGGTCCGTCGGAATGTCCGTTGGAATTGTGGTCAGCATTGACCAGATCTTTGCAAAAATTGAAAAATTTTTTTTAAAAAATATTCCTTGTCCGACGAAATATTCCGTCGGAATATCCATCGAAAAATTAAAAAATTCAATTTTTTTAACCTCGAGTTGAATGGTGGGAAAATTCAAATTTTTGAAATTTTTTTGAATTTTCTTACAGAATTCGAATTCCGTTGGAATTTCTGACGGAATATTCCGTCGAAAATTCAAAATTTTTGAATTTTTTTGCCCTGAGTTGATTGGAGGGAAAATTCAAAATTTTTGAATTTTTTTGAAATTTCTGACGGAAAAATCTGTCGGAATTCCGTCAGATATTCTTTTATAAAACTCGCTCTTTGCTTCATTTTTTCATTGCTCATTTCGTAAAATAGAGAGAGATAGAGAGAGAGAGGAAGCACCGCTACTTGCCATCCCCACTCCCGGTTGCCACCATCACCTCCTCTTGCCGTTATTCGTCGTCAACTTTTTTTTAAGGTTTTCTCATGTGTAAATTTATTGTTAATGAAATGTATACGTTGAATTTAATAATTTGTATAATTAGTTTGCATGTAACTATGTAAATTTAATATTTTATATAGTTAGTTTGTTACATTGATATTAATTTGTTAGGATGATAATTTTCTCTCAATTTTGTACTTTGTTGATAAAGAATATAATTTTTAATTAATGAAACATAATTTAACGCTAATATCAATTTAACATCAATGATGAGAATTTATTGTGTATTAGATATTTAGATCCATTGGAAAATATTTTTATAGTTCGGTGTCATATTTTTATTTTTTAAATAAATTTTAAAAATTCCGATGGAATTTCCGACTGAATCTGGAAAAAAAATTTTGAATTTTTTCGCGAATTTTTGGTTGCATTCGACGGACCTTTTCGCCGTCGCATGCAAATTTTTCCGTCGGGATTCCGTTGGAACTCGGTTCCGACAGCCTCTGCTGTCCGTCGGAACAGTGCCGACGGAATGGTATATTCCGTCGGAACATGTTCCCGATCCGCTTTATTCCGACGGCGCCATTTAGTCGGCTATTCCGTCGGAAAATCATTTTTCCGACGGAAAAAGTTACCTTTTCTGTCGGAAATTCCGTCGAAAAAAATAGATTTTTTAGTAGTGGACTGAAGGTGATAAGTGAGCAAAAAAGTCAAAAAGGAATAGTGGTGTGTTAGTGCTGAAATACTTTGAGCACTGTATTATAAAATATTTTGATGTTAAAACTATATACTCTATAAGAGTTACTATATTTTGATGTAAACCCTAAAATAGTTAAATGGTTTGACGTTAGAACTGTTTATATATGGTTTGATGGGTTGTGATTGTGTGAATACCTTTTAATGGTAAACATTGATTAGCATTGCTAAATTTATTATTTACAAGCAAAGTCTTGTCCTGTTTGGACGGCGGTAGCGTCCTGATCATTTAGGATAATACCTCTAATTGGTGAATCTAATGAAGAGAACGAAATCGACAAATTATGTATATTTGGGGCGTTACAAATTTTGTATTAGAGCCAAGTTTTGATTTTCTGATGGGATATGGAGTATGGAGTTTAGATATAGGAGGGGTGAGAAGGGTTATCAGTAAGGAATATCATATACTATTAGAGACTTGTGATGCTAGAAATGGACTTATGATATTAGAAATGCATCTTGCTTGTCTTTGGTGTTCCCCTCATTTGTATTTTTCTTACTAGATGTATCCCTACGCAGTCACCATAATGCCTGGTACACCTATGGCCGCTCACATTTTACTATTGCATGCTAATGTTATAGCTTATGCAGAGGACCCTTTCTTCGAGTTTCATAGCATTACGGTCCGAGCACGCAGATTGCTATGGTCTTTACTGATAGTTAATCCTTGGGTAGAGTTTAGGCTCCGTTATCATCATTTCATGATACTAGGGAACCCAGGTTGGGACGGACCTAGGTTCTAGGTTCAGGAGGCTTGGGCTATCATCACTTCGAAGTTGTTGTTGAGGGAGAAGTTTGAACAGAGGGGAACTACTATGAAGACGCTTCAGCATGTCTTTCCATGACATCAGGCACATCCCCCGCCTGCACCCTCAGTACCAGCACAGAGACCACCCTCCCTGCTCACACCAGGTACTCCACTGATGCCCGACAGTCCTGAGGAGGCTGACGTGGTGGTAGATCTCTATGATACACCAGAGATTGTGGTAGTTAGTTCTGAGAACGAGGCCATAGAGGGGTTCGAGGGCCATCTGGAGGATGAGGATGATCCCGAGAAGGATCAAAAAATTGATGAGACAGTGGTGGAGCAGCAGCTGAATCAGGAGATTGATGAGGCAGTAATAGAGTAGCAAGTTGAGCAGGAGGCTGACGAAGTGGAGTCAGGAGTGTCGGACAGCAACTTCGACTCGGGTGAGGAGTCGGAGGATAAGTCCAACTCAGATTACGATCCGTTTTGGGATTGTTGGGTTGTTTCAAGATTGCACCTGAGTGGGTTACATTTTGAGCCCTGTATGTATATATGGTATGGTCGGATTGGATAGTTGTATTTTGTGTAACATATGACATTGTATACAGTTAGTCCAATCTTTTTCGACCAGGATGAAATGGTCCATTTCTGTTTTTGGTCTTGTGACGGATCCAGTGTCTTGGGGTTAGTTAGTATTTGGGGTTGGGGTAGGAGTCAAAGCTGACTTTGCCTAGTCAGTTAGATGTGATATGTTTTGCTGATCATGTATATAAACTGGCAGTTATGTATGTAAATAAGCAGTTATGAAATGATATGATGAATCTTTGGGTTTATTTTCAATAATATTTGAGTTATATTAAATGTATTGGTTGGGCATGCTTATCTTACATATTTGGGTATTCCAGTGATTCAATTGTTTCGCTTAATGTATGATCAGAATGTCCGAATTAGTAAAAAACAATGCAAAGGTTCATATAGAGGAAATCTCGGATCGTGGCCAGGGATCGAGTGATCAAGCCTCCCATCATGTGCCACCAAATTTTGGCCAAATGGCACAAATCCCTCCTGAATTAGCTAACAACATTGGGGACCCGAACTACTAACCGACCTTAATAGCTGCACTGATGAAGCGGATTCCCCAAGTGCCTACTGAAACCCCTCCTAAAGAGGATAAATTAGCAGATAAGATAGCACGATGCAACCCTAAAGTGTATGATGAAAATTATGATCCAGTATTATTGGAGGAATAGGTAAGGAAAATGGAGAAAAATTTTATAGTAGTAGAGGTGCCAGAAGAAAATAAAGTAAACATTGGAACGTATTATTTGACTAGTGAAACTGATATTTGATGGAACACCGTTAAGGATAAGTTCATAGGGCCTGAATTCAGCTGGAGTAAATTCCTGAGTGAGTTGAGGGTAAAATTTTACCCAATTGTAGTCCAAAGGCAAAAGGAGAAAGAGTTTATGGAGTTAAAAATGAGTGGCAATATGACTGTGATGCAGTATGCCAGTAAGTTCATAGAATTATCCAGATTTGTTCCTGAGTTTGTATCATCTGAAAAGTTGAAGATGAGAAAGTTTGAAGAGGATTTGGCCTTCTACATTCGAAATCAGTTAGCTGGGCAAACAATCTTAACTCACTAAGAGCTATATGAGCGAGCCGCTGAAGTGGAGTGAGTAAAGGCAGAATTGAGAGCTTTAAACCCGATCAACCAAAAGAGAAAAAGGAATTGAGGGAGGAACTCCAAGTGAGAGTGTGAACCAGAGGAAACCTTTTCTTGCTCCTCCCAAGAGTTGTCCTGCAGGCTCAGCAGAGCCTTGTGGGAAATGTGGAAGAATAAATCACATCACCCCTGAATGCCGAGTAAGAACTAACAAGTGTCTGTGGTGCGGGGGCCCTGAACACCTTGTTGCTGTGTGACTCCGACGGTTGAAGGCTGTAGATAAGGATGCAGCAAAACTCTTGGCTCAACCTCGCCAAGGGACCCCACCACCAAGTCCCGCAGTAATAGTACGGGTGTATGTAATGAGCAAGAAGGAAGTTGCTACCTCCAGTACGGTAGTCAATGGAACTCTCTTTTTAAATTCAAATCCATTTTGTGTACTATTTGATTCAAGTGCTACTCATTCATTTATATCCATCCGATCTGCCATGCAATTGAACCTGGAGGATAGGAGGACGGAAATCAGTTATAGGATCAGGCTACCCAATGATTCTGTGATTGAGTGTCTCATCTCCTATAAATTTGTTCCCATTGCCATTAGTGGAACCACCTTCCCTGTAGATTTGATCCATTGATTTGTCCGATTTTGATATCATTTTGAGAATAAATTGGTTGTATACTTATGGAACTAAGATTGACTATGAAAATCTTAAGGTTATTTTAAAGGATGAAAAACGGAGAGAAGTATGTTTCTATGGGCAAAGAGAGGAAAAATCTTATCCCTTGATTTCTGCTATGAAAGTAAGTAAGCTGTTATGTTAGGGGTGTATTAGATATTGGTTTACGCTATCAATACCCAAACAAAAGAAGAGAAAGCAGAAAACATTCCTGTAGTTTGTGAGTTTGAATATGTTTTCCCAGAGGAATTACCAGGATTACCCCCATAGAGAAAAATTGATTTTAGAATTGAATTAACTCCTGGTGCCCAACCTATCTCCAAAGCCCCATATCGTATGGCCCCGAGTGAGCTTAAGGAACTAAAGATTCAGTTAGATGAGCTGTTGCAGAAGGACTTTATTAGGCCAAGTGTGTCACCATGGGGTGCCCCAATATTGTTCGTAAAGAAAAAGGATACAACCTTAAGGTTATGTATTGATTACAAGGAGGTGAACAAGATCACCATCAAAAACAAATATCCTTTGCCGCAAATAGATGACTTGTTTGATCAACTACAAGGAGCAGGAGTCTTCTCTAAGATTGATTTGAGGTTTAGGGTACCGTCAACTCAGGATTAAACCTGAAGACATTCCCAAGACTACGTTTAGGACTAGGTATGGTCACTATGAGTTTCGTTTGGCCTCACCAATGCTCCTGCAGCCTTCATGGATCTTATGAACAGAGTCTTCATACCCTACTTAGATAAGTTTGCAGTGATGTTCATAGATAACATCCTTATCTATTCTAAGGATAAGGAGGAACATGCTGATCATTTAACGATGGTGTTACAAACCCTGAGGGAGTATCAACTTCATGGAAAATTAAAGAAGTGTGAATTTTGGTTGAAAGAAGTGGTGTTCTTAAGTCATATGGTTACAAAGGAAGGAATCAAAGTTGATCTCCAGAAGGTGAAGGCAATCACGGAATGACAAGGCCTACTAACATCACTGAGATTATAAGCTTTCTGGGTTTAGCAGGCTATTATCGAAGGTTCGTCAAGAACTTTTCGAAAATAGCTTCATCTCTTACAAATCTGCTCACAAAAGTGAATAAATTTGAGTGGACAGAGAAGTGTGAAAAGAGCCTTTCAAGAGTTAAGGTAGCGATTAACTGCTGCCCCAATCCTAACGCTACCAGGGAAAGGTAAGGTGTATACTGTCTATAGTGATGCTTCAAAGAACGATTTGGGATGTGTACTGATGTAAAAAGACAAGGTAGTAGCTTATACCTCTCGATAGCTCAAGCCTTATAAGAAAAATTATCCTACCTATGACCTGGAGTTAGCAGTCGTGGTCTTTGTATTGAAAATTTAGAGATATTACTTATATGGGGTACCATGCAAGATCTATACTGATCATCTAAATCTAAAGCATATCTTCACCCAGAAGGAGCTCAATTTGAGATTACGGCATTAGCTTAAGCTACTTAAAGACTATGATTTGCATATTCAATATCATCTAGGCAAAGCAAATGTTATAACAGATGCCCTGAGTAGGAAGGCGCAGCATAGCCCAAGCACTGTGATGATTACTCAATTGAGTCTCTTGAGAGAACTTGAGGACTTGGGAATTCAACTAGTGTCCCATAGGCAAGCACATGTTCAATTATCAGCATTTACCTTACAGCCTTTTATAGTGAAGGAAATTCGAGTGAACCAGAAAAGTGATCCTGAACTCTAAAGAATAAAGTAAAATTTAGAGAAAGGAAGGTCTCCTAGGTTTGTAGTATGTAAGGATGGGACCCTGCGATTCCAGAATCGCCTATGTATACCCAGAAATGAGGAATTGAGGAAACATATCCTAGAGGAGGCTCACAACACTTGCTACTTAGTGCATCCATGAGGCACTAAGATGTACAGAGACTTAATGTGATACTTCTGGTGGAATAATATGAAGAAAGAGATTGCAGAATATGTAGATAAATGTGTAACATGCCAAAAAGTTAAAGCAGAGTATCAGCATCCTGCAGGTGAACTGCGGCCCTTAGAAATTCCCACTTGGAAGTGGGATTCGATCTTCAAGGACTTCGTTATGGGTTTACCCCTTTTTGCCTTGAAAAAGAATGCTATATGAGCCATAGTTGATCGACTTATCAAGTCGGCCCATTTTCTGGCAATTAGGGATACTTGGGGAGTTGAAAAACTAGCTCACTTGTATGTTAAAGAGATAGTCTGCTTGTACGGGATTCCCTTAGACATAGTATCAGATAGGGATCAAAGATTCCAAACTATTTTTGGCAAGCACTTCAAAAGGCCGTTAGTACCAAATTGAACTTTAGCAGCTCTTATCACCCTGAGACAGATGGGCAAACTGAAAAAGTGAATCAAATTCTAGAGGACGTGTTAAGGGCTTGTGTATTGGAGTTCTAAGGGAAATGAGAAGACGATTTACCATTTGTGGAGTTTTCTTATAATAATAGCTACCAATCCACCATCAAAATGGCCGGTTTGAAGCTTTATACCGGAGAAAATGTGGAACCCTACTATGCTGGAGTGATTTGGATGAGGCATTAATCATAGGTCCCGAAATGATCCAGGAAACCATTGAAACAATAAGAAAAATTCAGGAGCACATTAAGGTTGCCCAGAGTCGGCAAAAGAGTTATGCGGACAAAAGAAGAAGGCCTCTGGAGTTTCAAGTAGGCAATTAAGTCTTTCTGAAGGTTTCGCTAACTAAGGATATCAAGAGGTTCGGAGTATGAGCCAAATTGAGTCCAAGATATATTGATCCTTATAAAATCATCGAAAAGTTAAATCCCATAGTCTATCGACTGGATCTGCTGGTAGAACTAAAACGCATGCATAACGTGCTTTGCATCACTCAGCCCAGAAAGTATATCCAGATCCAAACCATACCATTGTATCTGAACCTCTTGAAATCACTGAAGACCTATTATATAAGGAGTGTCGAGTCTAAACACTAGATCGCAGGATTAAGCAGTTGTGCAACAAGTAGATACCACTAGTTATGGTGCTTTGGACAAACCATACCTCCCAAGAAGCCACTTGGGAGACCGAATAAGAAATGAAAGCCAAGTACCCACACTTATTTGAGGTAATCTTGCATAACATGGTAAAGTTCATTAGTTTCAAGGACGAAACTCTTTAAGGGGGGAAGGCTGTAATAGCCCAACCCTAAATTATGTTTATTTATTTAATTACCTCATGTTAATGATGATTTTCTCATATTTATTTATTGCATTTATTCATCCCAGTGGGGAGAAATTTATTTGGGCCCTCCCTTGACAATTTGGGCTTTATTTATTTATTTAATTTATTAACGAAAATTTTGATAGAATTGATAGTAAGCCCTAACAATTATAATCTAAGTAATTTATTTTGTTTTCTGTAACATTACAAAAATTTAATTTTAAGTACGCAAAAACGTTATCATTACGAAGCGTTTTATTCCCGAATCCAACTTTCTTCGGCCCAATTTGAAGTCCCACAAGTTTACTTCTCAATCTAGCTAATTTCCATGAGTTAAACTTAACCATGTTAGCTAAAGCTACATTTGGGGGGTATAAATTCGGCCAAGTGGTGAGACAAGTCAAAAAAATACAAACAAACTCAACCCACATCTCTCTCCTCTCACTCTCTCTACCACGGCAAGCCGTCCTTCAGCTGTTGCTGCTATTTTGGTGTTTTCTGGCCAGTTTTCGACCAGCCCTGGTTGCCTCTGACCCCCCGACACCCTAGTACCACTAGCCACTATCCTCCATCATCAAAACCACTAAACATCACATCCATCTCTACTTTTATCAAGCTTGAAGTGAGTAACCTTAATCTTGATCTTGTTGGTTTTGATTTTTATCTTAGTTTTGATTCTTGTTTTGATATTTTTGATTATTGATCATGATGTTTTGGTAAGAAATAAGAGTTATTTTGGTGTTTAAATTGGGGAGAAGCTTGGAGCATGTTAGGGTTTTGGGGGTTATTCATAATCATGCAATGTTAAAGTTGGATGTTTGTTTTTCTTGGATTCTTATATTTGATTTAGTGGTTTTAATCTCTACCAATGTTATGAGGATGTTTTTGGTGATCTTGGATGAAGTGAAGAGGGAGTAAGTTGGCCAAAAGTTAGGGTTTTATTGATTATGCAAGGTTTAACCTTCCTTTAATAGCAAGCATATTATTAGTGTATATTTGATTGAGAAATGATCTTTGATGTACATGATTTTGAAGTGAAATTGAGTGTGATGGTTCTGTACGATGATGGAAAGGACCAAAGCCTTGTTACATGACTTTAAGATGTGATTTTGGATGGGGAATTGTGTGAAAAGAGATGAGAAAGCCATGATAGTGAAGGTTGGAAAATTTCAGAAAACGGGGCAAGCTTTGAGATTAAACTGGTAATGATCGGCCCATTGAAAAATTATAATTTTTTGTCGTTAGATAGTTCAGTTGTTAGCTTTTGAATGCCTTTTTAATCGCCTTAATCTGAGGTCTGTGGAAAAAGTTATGACCGTCTTACCAGAACTGCGCAAGTTAGACTAAAACTAATATAGTTGTGTTCTAACCCCATTTTGGGAACTCTATTATAGGAATCATACTTGGTGTTCCAAATGAAAGTCTTTCGAGACTTCTTAAGCTTTCAATATTGTGGCTTTGGGCCTCAATCGGAGATCGGAAGACTAGGTAACGGGTCATTAATTTTAACCTTTGTTACACTCTTACTTTTCTTTTACTAACTTATTATCTATGAAAATAAAAATATTTGCTAATTATATGTTCCTATCATAATATTTTGAATAGAGTTAGGGCCTAATCTATCATTTCCTTCCCTTTTTGTGCATAATCCCATTTCAGTGGATTTCATTAAAAGTACCAGGTATGTTTATTGCCTGCATCTTTAGAAATCAGCACGTATTTATCAAAATTATAATATTTTGGTAAGTACATCAATGAATCAGTTTAATCCATGATTTATCACATAATAAGTGAACCCATCAGTTATCAGTTACAGGGCATTGCCCTTCAGTTATCCGCGCGGCTTCAGGCTAGGTCCCCCGATCAACTTAGCAGGTGTACACCTATCCACAGATCGTAGCAGTTACCAGGGGCTCACTATCAGATAACAATTAGCAATGCAGTTTTATATTCATTGCATTCCCTGTGTTAAAGTAAAATAAATTGTAATGCGGGCCCAATCAGCTTTTTAATGATCATTTAACAATACAGGGATGCATATACTGAGCTTCGGCTCACATTTCGAAATGTTTTCATGTTTTGTTTCAGGAAATATTCAGTGAATCGTCCTCAGACGGGCAGGACGACTGAAGATGATAAGTGAGCAAGAAAGTCAAAAAGGAATAGTGGCGTGTTAGTGATCAAATGTTTTGAGCACTGTATTATGAAATATTTTGATGTTAAAGCTATATACTCTACAAGAGTTACTATATTTTGATGTAAACCCTGGAATAGCTAAATGGTTTGACATTAGAACTGTTTATATATGGTTTGATGGGTTGTGATTGTGTAAATGCCTTTTGATGGTAAATATTGATTAACATTGCTAAATTTATTATTTACAAGCAAAGCCTTGTCCTTTTTGGATGGTGGTAACGCCCTGATCATTTGGAATAATACCTCTAATTGATGAATCTAATGAAGAGAATGAAATCAGCGAATTATGTATATTTAGGGCGTTACATTACCAGACGTGATCGTTATCTTTCAACATACTTAGCTCAATATTGTAGCTATCGCCATTAATCTTCTTGTATGTGCACTCCGTAAATTGATACTTATAGTGATTAGTGAAGATCTAAAATTATAGCAATAGCCATAATTGCACTAAACTCATACCAATACTTCTCAAACTTACCAAACATCCTTATAGCCATGGTTCTCCTAAAAGCATCAACACTTCCCTAATTTTGTGTTCAGTTTGAATCAATAATTGTGTCATGTCAGCTTTTGAGAGTTCATGACTCTAAATGCCACTATGTTTTGCATCTTGTTCCATAATGCCACTATGTTTTTGTTCTTTACTTATATGCCACTGTGTTTTAAATTTTTTCCCTAAATGCCACTGTGTAACTTATTAACCTGCTACAACAGGTAATCTAGAACTTTTAAATTTTTTGCTAAGTAAAATTTTAAAAGGTGAAAAAACATGAAAATCTTTTGTGTGAAAAAAGAAAATCAATAAAATTTTCGGGTGTTCCCAATCCCACCCTCTGCTGCACTTACAGATCCTCCTGATGGTCCGTCTGTCGTTGCCCATCAAAAGCCTTTTGTGTTCGTACCTGGCGCGGGTTAGGGTTATGGCACTGAACGGTGTTGCGAGTTCAGATTGGAGATTGGAGATGTGCCCAGATGGTAATGGTGGATGCGAGTAAATGGAGAGGTGGGGTGATGATTGCTACGATTGTGGTGGTGAAATTTGATGAGAATTTGGATGTGAATTGTCATTTCATTTTCCTTGAGAGTTCGATCGACTATCAAAGACAGAGGGGAGAGAGCGGCTGCAGTCAAATGCTTGAAGAAGACATGCCATCAGGGAAAGGCAACCAACCATTAATGATGATCAACCGCAGAGGAGAAGGTGGCCGAGTATTGCCGGCAGCCGATCGACACTCCTATGGCCGACACACGGCAACATTTAGAGTGATGCTTGAGATCTGAGCTTGGATAGCTGAGGGAGGATTGGATGGGGCCAAATTATTTATTTTCATAATTTATAAAAAAATTTAAAATTATTTTTGCATCTTTTCATGTTTTATATAAATTTTCTCAGTTATTTTATTTAATTTGTTCTTATTTCAATTTTTTTAAAGAATTTGTTTTAATATTTTATGCTGTGTAAATTTTCTATGTATTTTAGAATTTCCTACAGAATTTTTTGTATTTTGTTAAGTAGTTTACGTTGATTTTTCCAAATATTTTTTTAGTATTAACAATATTTCTTTATTTTTTTAATATCTAATATTGATTTTTATGAATTACTTTATAGTTTCTATCATTTTGAATTTTTAAATATTTTGTTTATAATTTTCTAAACTATTTTATATTTCTTGCATATCTTATTAAGTAAAATATTAAAAATTAAAAGTGACCTCTTCTATTAGGTTGACAACTTACGAAGTGACAGCTTAGAAGTATATAGGTAAAGAAAATAAACATAGTGGTGTTATGTGGAACAAAATGCAGAACATGGTGGCATTATGAGCCATGAGCTACCGCTTTTGACAACAGGAGGTTCAAAAATTCAAAATCACAGCCTTCAAATCCCGCTCAAATTCAAAGCCATTTTGATGCGTTGCATCAGAGTCAGTGCGAAGACAGCACAGAGAGAAAAAGAGAGACAGAGAGAGCAAGAAGAAAGAGTCGAGGTACACCAATGGCGGAAACGGCCATTGATGAGCAGAAGCAACTATCTCATAGAATCGCAAAAATTTTCGACGAAAGTAGAAGCTCATACGCTACTCACAATCGGAAGCTCAAGGAACTCTCGAATCTCAGATCGTCGTCACCTCAACACTTCTTCTTTTCCTTGTGCAGAGCTCTTTCTCCTATCTTCACTTTCCAGCGCCGTACGGCTTCCGCTGAGCGTGTAATTCGCTTCGTCTCCGTCTTCGCGAGCGCCAAAAGTTCCGCTGGCGATGATGTTTTTTTGGAAGATTTCTTGAGGTTTCTTCTCTCAGGCACCACTGCCGCAGCAAAAACGGCGAGATTTCGTTCTTGTCAGATCATCTCCGAGGTACAATTGCCATTTTTTCGCGGAAGTGTTCGTGATTACTCGGCTACTTTTCGAAATTGTGAAAGTGTACAGAGTTGAGCTCTAATTCAGCTTTCTTCTGTGGTTTGATTTGTTTATATTGCCTTTCTTCTCCTTCCCAACTAATTTTTAGGGTTTCCCGGAACGCAGATTTGTGTATTTTGAGTGTGTTCTGAATTTGAGGGTTGGTAAGGATTGGAATGTTAATTTTCAGCTTCTTGCAATTTATCATTGAGATGTCTAGTTTTCATGGTTTCTTCCTGTCTACTGTGCTTGGTTATATGATAGTTATACGGATGCTGTAATGCAGAATTGCAGATATAACAACCATTATTTCAAGGAATTTCAGCTAGCAGTCACATTATATGCTGTTACCTGACTTTAATTTCAAAGCCATAATGCAACAGGGCAACAGCTGTTATGAGCCACCTCTTTACCACATTGACCAACAGAGTTTGCTATGTAAATTGTATAGATTCACAAACACACACCACGTGAAATAATATTTTGGAATGCACCGAAAAAGAAAAGACTTTGGGAATGTTTAAAATATGTCAGTCCTTAGCAATTACTAACTGAATAATGAAAAAACACATGTCCCCATATTGCTTCTTTTAATACCCCTAGAAGTCATGCTACAGTAGGTGAGGATGCTACAACTAACCCTCCCTCTTGGCGGCATGGATTAGATTCTGGACTCTGGACTTTGTACTCTGGCGACATGGTAGGAACTCAGATTCTTATGTTGAATTGAATTAGGAAAGTGTTCAATTGCTTTCATCACATCACAAAGCCCAATTCAACTAACCCACCTCCTCGCTGCAGTTACAGCCATCAGTGCATTCCAATTCCATAATTAGGTAGCATAATGCATCTAGCAACCTGTTTCATCTCCACAAATTTACAATGTGCACGCAAGGTACTATCGTCCTGTACAAAGGTGAGCTTCAATATTGGCATAGTTGATGTTTAAGGTTTGATTCAATGTGTCTTTCATTTCAGTGTGATGCTTTTCAACAAGTTTCTTGGAAAATTTTGAACATCTTCCACGCTATCAGGGCTTAGGTTCCGTTAATATTTACCTCTCTAAGCCGTGCTAAAGTGTGAAGTGTTACTGTTGTCATTTTACTTCTTAGGAAAAATAGGAAAACTAGAGTTCTGGTATTTTGCAAATTCTATTCGGAGATTAAAAATCTGTAGTTCTTTGAGTAGTAATTCAGATTTCAGAGGATAGGCTTGATATAATGTGAAGTAAGAAACTTCTCAGCAGAAAGAAGTTTGCTTTTCAAAAGATATTCAATATGTCAACTATCTACTAGGATTTGAAATACCAAGGCTATTATGTTTTTGTTTACCCTTCATGTTCCTATTCAAACATCAAGTCTCCGGTAAAATGAGTTTGATTAGAATGCATCATTGTAAACTTAACTAAGTCATGGGAACTAAGTGCAAAACTTTTAGCTATCAAGTTTAGCATCTTGATGCTAAATGAAACATATATCTCTTTATTTAAAGTTTCTTTTCACCCCGAAGAGTGCCGATGAAGGCCACTTGTGGCATTCAAAGTGGATCTCTTAACAATTTTTTCCCATTAGTTATTGTATGTTGGCCTCATATGTAGTTTGGTTATGATGTTATATCTTGTAGAATTTTATGTTCTAAGCAATGTTTAAGTTGCAGCTGATGCACTTTTTGCTTATTCAATGTACCATGTATCTTGATGGAAGAATGATGACTAGCCTCAACTTTGTGTTTGTAGTAGTCTTTTGGACGATCTTTGTCAAAGATTTCATTTCAAATTCTGACTCTTATTTTAGTTGGCAAAAGAATCATGCAGGTAGGAGCACGGTATAGAACTAATTTATTTGTAGAAGCTATGTCAAGAAGTCTTCATCCACTTGTAAAAATCCCATATCTAAAGTAGTGGATCCAGATTCTAGCACATTTGACAAGCTAGTCCTACAGCCAGCTTCTAGGGGACTGTTGCAATTAGTTCAGGTTTCTTTATAGCTTAAAATTTGAACTTGAGTAAAGGATTATTCAAATGCAAAGATGTCAGGTAGTTAGCTGCTTAAGTTAGCTTCTATGAACAAGCATTGATCAAGCGATCAGAACTCTAGAAAAGTCTGCCTAGTTACACTTATTACGTTCACCACTTCCATCTTGTTTATTGCTACACAGATTTCAAAATTATCGGAGACTATGGCTTATAATAGTTTCACAGCTTCTAGTACATTTACTTAATGTTTCATGCGATTCTGATTCTGTCTGTTTTTGCCTTGTGGTGTTCCTACTTCTGTAGATCATAATGCGGTTGCCAGATGATGCAGAAGTGAGCGATGATCTTTGGGATGAGGTGATAGACAGTATGATGCTACGGGTGGGAGACAAGATCCCCGTAATTCGTACATTCGCAATTAGAGCTCTTTCCCGCTTTGTGAATGATTCTGAGAACAGTGACATCCTTGAATTATTTCTTCAGACGCTGGATTCAGAGCAAAATGCAGTAAGTGATTTGGCTACTCAGCATTCTCTAGCTGCCGTGTAATTTTCTTTTGACCTTGTCTGTACATAAGTTTGACATATTGCTAAGTTAGCTGAGTGCTGCAACTGTGCAGGATGTCCGTAAGACGATTATTTTAGCGCTACCCCCTTCTAACGCAACATCAGTTGTGATCATGGGTTGCACTCTTGATGTCAGCGAGTCTGTACGAAAAGCAGCATACTTTGTATTGGCTAATAAATTTCCTCTCCAAAGCCTCAGGTAAATGGATTTATATTTTATACTCTCAAAAAATACACCATTTGGCTATCAGTAAATGGCTGAGGAGAAATATCTAGTTTTTAGCTTTTGGATCTGTTAATTTATTTGTTCCCAATATGCAGAGGGCTCCTCCAGTAGAAGTATAACTTATGGAAGTTAGGGAGAAAGTAGCACATCTGTTAACTCATGTACATAAATTCTTTTTTCTTCTGTAGCTTGTAGTAAGGAAGTCAATGATCAAGAAAGGATTGATGTGAGACAAAGCATAGACCATTAAGAATATCATGTGTCCAGAAAAATGAGAAAGTAGTTGCGAATTATGGCAACAAAAGCTATAAGTGAAAGAAAATTAACATTCATTAATGTCATATTATGGTGATCCCAAGTCAACAATCTTGAATACCTTCTGTGGAGTCAGAAAATTGTATCATACGTTTGTGGATTTTAGTAGCTTCTTTCGGGATTCAGCATTGTTGGAAAACTGTATGTTTGCATCTTATCTCAGTCCTTTCTTTAATGTTTAGTATTCACTTCTGATGATGCGTTTTTTCGGTTACCTTCTACGTTGGTGTGAAAACTGGTGAAATTATGCTAGTGGTTGGAGCACTCACTTTCTGTTCAATTCTTTTCCCTTTTTTTGGGTTCATTTTAATGGATAAGATTTAGATCATGTTTCACTCAATAAGTTTTGACTCTTCTTGCAGTATCAAGCTCAGGGCATTGATACTTCAGAGAGGATTATCTGATCGTTCTCCAGCAGTTGTAAAGGAATGTCTGAAGCTCATGAAAGATGAATGGTTAAGTAGATGTTGCGATGGCAACTGTGTTAAACTTCTGAAGTATCTTGATGTGGAAACGTATGAGTCTGTTGGCATTTCTATAATGACAGCTCTCTTAGAAGCTGAAATGATTGCAATGGATGGCAGCCAGAGAATTAAAAAGTTCAAAGAGTCAAGCTGTGCTGAAGATGGAGGTTTGTTGGGCTATATCAGCAACTTCTTAATTCTCATGTTATGTGAAAATAAAAACCTCAGCATATGGTTCCCATGCTCCACAATCTACATCCATCGTAGACAGTCTCTATGTCCATGTGATATAATTTTGTCTGAAGCTTTTAACTCAACTGTACTGTGACTATGTTCCAGATAGCTCACTCGCAGAATATCCATGGGGAAACTGTTACATGATTAGTCTATCTGCCACTTGAAGTCGTGATGGAAATATTTTTCTAATTAGAAATTTTAGCTGCTGAAAGCCTTGGGCTCAATTGGCATTGTTTTGCACACTGCCACCATAGGTTTTAATCCTGTGGCCTGTGGGCAGTAACAGGTGTTGCCCTTTCTTGGCCATTGGCTTGGTTGTGTGCTTCCCTCATCCTCTAGCCCTAAATGACCCTTACCTCGGATAGAATCTTTTGTTGGGACACTAATTCAGAGTACTGTATTCTGATGTCGGGGGCCAATAATCTCTGCAGATAATTGCAATCAAGACTTTCAACTACTGGAACCAGAGGCAGCTCTGTATTGGAGGGTTGTCTGTCAATATTTGCAAACCCAAGCACAGGTAAAAGGTCTTCTTTCCCATTCTCATTTCATGTCTTTCTACCATCTCATTCATATTATCTTTCTAGTCTTTTCTTGATTCTTGAAACATTTTAGAGGGTTACATCATTTTGGCTCACTTGAGCTCTTGCCTACGGTTTTGAGGAAAAAATACTGAAGAATTTTGGGGAATGCGTATGGCCTATAAGTATGTTATTTTCTTTTTCCTGCTTCTCTCTTTCCTTTTCTTTTAGGGTTTTTCTTTTTTTTGGGGGGGGGGGTGTGGTAGTTGTTATGCTCTTAACATCCATGTTACATTAGCACCATGTCCAAGTACCAAGTATTTGATACTGCACTTAAACGAGATATGCTGGATGTTATTGTTTGTTTCTAGTTCAATTTGGGAATTTAGAGATTAGGATTCCACATTAACTATTGAAGAATTTTGGGAAATGTGTGTGGCCTATAAGTAAGTTATTTTCTTTTTCTTGCTTCTCTTTTTTGTTTTCTTATAGGTTTTTTTTTGTTTTTTTTTTGTTGGGGGGGGGGGGAGTTGTTACGCTATTAACACCAAGTTACATCAGCCCCATGTCGAACAGTCCAAGTACCAAGGATTTGATAATGCACTTAAACGAGATATCCTGGATGCTAACGTTTGTTTCTATTTCAATTTGGGAATTTAGAGATTAGGATTCCACATTTGTATGTAGGATTATAGGAAATCCGTGGCTGGTCCAAATTTTCTTTGTGATTCAATCTGATTAAATATTTTGGGGTACAATTCAATGTGTTGGTGGTGCACTATTTTCAGGTGAAGTAATGAACTGATTTGAAAGTCCATATTTAAAGCAAAGTTGTAAATTGATACGTGTGATTCAGTCCAAACAAAGTTAATTCAGGGAATGGGACTGAATCCAATAGCATTTGGACTGTATCACATATTCGCATCCAATGATCTAATCCAAGCAAGGCAGTCCCACCCGTTATTCATCAGGGGTTCTAATAATCAATGGTAATGATAAATAGATATAATAGTAGAGATCACAGTTGCACAAAAATCGTAACTTCATGAGTGCCCGTACTACTCATGAAATCATCATCATGAAATGGGCATTTTGAGGACTACTGCATCCGTAAGGTTGACAGCCTGTCAATAAAATGAAGGCTGTGAAATAAAGAAGGTAAAACAGTAATATTAGAGTTAGTGGGGGTGCATGCCAATGTATAAAAATAAATAAATGTTACTCCATACTGGAAAAATTCTTACTTTACTACCACTGTAATTCTGAGAGCCATCGAGCTACGCAGTGCTTTCCTTGATTTAATGGCTTTCCTCTTTCGTTAGATTCTTTATTGTGACTTGTAAGAGTGTAAGTCGGGTGCTGGAAATTTCTTGAAATTTAAGGTCACTATTTGCATCTAATTGTTTGGAATGGAAAAGTAACACAATCACTTTGAGACGTTTTTAATTTTTACAATTTGAATCCAATCTGATCCAATTTCTTTCCATATCTAATTTATCAACTGATTCTACATATGATTAGCATGTGATTGGATTTATAAAACTCTAAAATTATTAGTTCCTGCATTTTAAAAGTCAACAAAGAACGTGAAATTACCTGAGTAAGCTTAGCAACTTTTGAGACTGATAGTACTTTACCTTTGTGCAACTCATATAATTGTTGAATATGTAAAGAGGATGAAATGCCGTATGTTGTCATATAGTTAAAATATGCATGGTTGCCTATAATCAGTCCAATAGTTCTATTGTTGAGCCACTTCACAAGGACTCTTCCATTTGTGGACATTCAAGTTTGGTTCTACTGTTCTTATTTCAAAGTCGTGATGTGATTTCTGTTACCATACCACTTCGATACTTTCTTCCTTTAATTGAAAAGACTTTCTCTGGGGTATTTGGGAAACGTCCTGTTCGCTTGCTACGGATTATGCAACAAACACATCTTGATCTCCTTTTATCTTGTCAATGTCTAGATTGATAGTGTATGCCTTTGATAGCCGTGTTCTGTGTTAAGCTTCTATCCGTATAACGTACGCATGCTTGAGCAAAATAGTTGGACTCCTTAAGGCCTAAACCCCTTTCCCTGCAGTGATTGACTTGTGACAACCACAAAGACAGGCAGAGTGGACCTTCCTGCTGGTGGCAATGTAGGAAAATATTCTCTGGTGGAGATGACAAAGTACATAGACTGAAAATGATACTTAGTTTTCTGTGCTGGCTAAACAACCATATTATTAATCCTCCTGTAATTGCTAAACAAATATCTGTTCATAATGTTTTCCCTTTGGTTGGAGTGACTTTATGGTGGTTATGAATGGAATATCTAAACATTCTTTATATGTAACCTCAGGAAAAAGGCTCTGATGCTGCTGCAACAATGGGCACAGAAGCTGCGGTATATGCAGCAGAAGCTTCTGATAACAATGACCTCCTGGAAAAACTGCTTCCTGCAACTGTTTCTGAATATGTGGAATTGGTCCAAGCACATATTAATGCGGGTTCGTTAAGTTCATTTTTACTGATCTGATTTCACTTCTGATGCATCTTGCTAAAATGAAATGGTTTCAGGACCAAATTACCGCTTTGTATCTCGGCAACTGTTGTTGCTTGGTGCATTGCTCGACTTCTCTGATGCAACAATCAGGAGGATTGCCGGCACATTTGTGCAGGACTTGCTACGCCGACCTATTGAGTATGAAATGGACAGTGATGGTAACAAGCTTGTTATAGGAGACGGCATCAATCTAGGCGGAGACAGAGACTGGGCCAATGCAGTGGCAGGATTGATAAAGAAGGTTCATGCTGCTGATGGAGAATTTGAAGAAGTTGTTCTTGGGGTTGTAGGAGAACTTGCCCGACCTTGCAGGGAAAGAACTGCTGACTTCTTGGAGTGGATGCATTGCTTGGCAGTAATCGGTCTTCTCTTGGAAAACATGAAGTCTTTCCGTTGCCTGCAAGGGAAATCCATTGAACCTTGTGAATTAATGAACTCCCTGCTGCTTCCAGGGGTAGGAGTCTAAGAACTTATGTGGTTCTTCGTTATCTTTTTCATAGCTGCCCATTCCTAAAATGAATAGAAATCTAATCTGCATGTAGGCGAAGCATCTTAACTTGGATGTCCAAAGAGTTGCTGTCAGATGCCTTGGTCTTTACGGTTTACTGGAAAGAAAGCCGAGTGAAGAAGTGGTTAATCAGCTAGTTCTTTCATTTGTCAAGGGCCCTTCTCCAGTGAGTCTTCTTGCTGGCGAGGGACTGATAGACCTTCTAATGTGGCAGGGGCCCCAGGAAGTTGACAGAGTTATAGGACAAGATGCTCTCTTACAAGTCCGAGATCGCAGAGTGGATCTTACTGCTGACTTATGCCGCAAAAATTGTGATGTGAATCTTGGAGTACTTGACCTTCTATTTGCTGGACTTGGAAGTGGTGTTCTTTCCAAAACTATGGATTCTGATGAGAATGAATACGTAAAAGCTGCTCTTGGGGAAGGTTTTGCCAAGATTCTTCTTTTGAGTGAGAATTATCCTAGCATTCCAGCTTCGTTACATTCCTTAATCTTGGTCAAATTGATCAACATGTATTTCAGTGAGGAAAATCATGAACTGCAAAGGTACACTTGCATTACCTTCCTGGAGATCCTTTCAGTAATGCTCTTTCGGTTGTTTTCTTCAGCTGGTCACTTTTTTTTTTTTTTTTTTTTTTTGGGTTTTTTGTGTGTTTTTCTGGTACCGTTCTTAACAGGTTGAAACAATGTCTATCAGTGTTTTTTGAGCATTACCCTTCACTGTCAGCGAATCATAAGGCAAGTCCAAATCTCCTAATCCATGAGATACACTGTGTTGGATTTTTGTGATTAGCTGGCATAACAATTCTGTATGCTTCTGTTTTGCATCCAGAAACATCTTTCTGAGGCCTTTGTTCCTGTTCTCCGTGCAACATGGCCTGGAATCAATGGGAACCATGGGGGGTCCACCACCATGATATCTAATATGCGTAAGCGTGCAGTCCAGGCATCACGGTTTATGCTGCAGATGATGCAGTCCCGGCTGTACCAGAAGGAGGCTGATGACAACAGTGATGGCGTTTCAGAAGACCATGAAGGCACTGTTGAGAGTTCTGATGACTTCGAGACTGGAGAGGAGGGGCTTGCTATAAGGATAGCAACTGAGGTAATCCATAATTGCTTGCTATAACTCACCACAGAAGGCTGAAAGTGAAAACTTTGGTGAATTCATTTATGCTTTCAAAGAAAAATGCTGAACCAGCTGTGACACTTTGATGGTATCTCAGATCATATTGGAACTCAGTTCAAATAGTACTTGCTTCGCACCTGGTTTTTTGACGTGAAAAGAATGAACTATTGTCTTGTGTCAGTTTTCCGTACTGTGCATATTGCATTTGTAATGTACAACTTATCAGATCTATGTCAGCTGTTAAGATGTATGAGAAGATGATTCAACTAAATGAGAAAGTTGGATCTCAAATTCACCAGATCTGTTTATATACACAAGGAAGGTGGTTTTGCATCTTGAATCCAACTTTGGCGTGCTGTTTATCCTACAATGGTTAAAGTTTCCACATCTAAGCTCTTTTCCTACTGTGGCGGGTAGGGAAGGTGAGATGGCTTATCTAGGTGCCCCATCACCTACAGGACTCCACAGTAGGAGCGTGCTGTTTATCCTACGGTGATTGAAGTTTCCACATCTAGGCTCTTTTCCTGCCCCCTCCTTCCCTTTTAGGGAAGGTGAGATGGCTAATGGCTCATCCAGGTGCCCCAGTACCTACGGGGCGCTACAGTAGGAGCTTGCTGGGTAGGGGGAAACCTTTTTTCTTACCAACGTGGATACGTATGGGAGATCATCAATAGTCATTGCCAAGTAGTTTATCATTAATTTCTGCTCTTATGCATTGTTAAGGTGGCGAGTTTCCATATGAAGAAAACAGCTGCTGAGAAATCATACATTTCAGCTCTATGCAAGATCATAGTGTTACTCCACTTTCGGGTATCAGAACAAGGAGCAATCAAGTTGATGAGAGTGCTTTTGAATCGAATTGTCGAGTCTGTCTCACATGATAAGGAGGTCTCCAAAGAGCTGACTAACCTTGCTGGAAACCTGAAGTCACTGGATAGAAGTCCAGATGAGGAGCTGCCACAAGACCAAGCTAATACCATTCTCGGTAAAATCTTCAACCATATTCAAATCTAGGCCCTATCTATAGATTTTTCATGATTTCACCAACAAGATATGCTCTGCTTATGATTGCATTTTACTAACTGATTATGGTGAAGATTCATTGCTGCATGCTTACTGTATCCTAAGTTCCTAACATTGTTGGCCTTTTGTTATCTTTATTTTTATTTTTATCCTGTAACCAGTAATCCCTTTGGTTCGCAGGCAAGGCATCATCAAACATGAGGTAAAGTGATGTCTTGTAGAATGCATACTGAAAACCAAAGAGCCCCCATAGTGTTCTCAAAGCCATGCTTTTTCCACTTATAGGGTCAGATGGAAAATGCTAAATCCAGGACATGTGTGAGTATTGTAAACCGATTGATTGGACATCATCAGACATCAGCTTTAGTGATGTCTTGTAGAATGGATGCTGAAAATAGAAGAGCCACCGTAGTGTTCCCAAAGCCATGTGTTTTCCACTTATAGGGCCAAATGGAAAATGCTAAATCCGGGGCACGTGTGAGTAGAGTAAACCGATTGATTATCAAATCAAGCTGTGTGTTAGAATGTGAATTGAATGACTTGTACTCTCACGAGTTAGCTCAGTGTTGCCTCCATTAGTAACTGTTTTTATGCATGAACGTTTGATGACATAGTTGAAGGTGGATTATATTTAGAATCCAATAGATGCAGTTGATAAGTAGAATGTCGAGTTTACCCTGCTACTCTTCTGCTAAATGATAATTTCATTCAAGCATGTAAAATTTATTGAAGAATGGTTATACTTAGAAAAGTGCTGGGTATCTCAGGCTATCATATTAATGCAGGGCTACAATTTATGCATAATTAGGTATTTTTACCACGCTAATAGGAGTTGAGCTAACTGAGATGCCTTCACCCTCGCTCTGTCTGCTTCTCACTTCTGTTTGGTTGTCCTTTGCTTTCAGAGAGGTTGGGCTTGGACTATAAAGTCAATGAGCATCATTCGAGGGAGGTACCGCCGACCCCAGCACCACGGTCGACTAGACCAAACCGTTCAAGAAGACGTGCCAAGTGTGAGGAAAGCTCATCCTCCGATGAAGATGGTTCAGATTCTCTCACTTCCGCTGTTCCTACTTCAGCCGTGGGCTTGTCAAGCACACGTTCACAGAGAGCCAGCAAGACAGCAGCTTTGACAAAAATGACTGCCAGTAGAGCTGCAAAAATCGCCTTTGATGAAATTGAAGAGGAAGACGAAGAAGATGGCTCTGATTTAATGTCTGAAGAGGAGTCCGATGATTCTGACTCATTAGCTCAGTAAATTGATGACAAAAAACAAAAGGGATTTATCCGCATACACGTTGCAGCCATCTTTGTTGTATGATTATTGTCGTTGTCGTGTTGTATGTTTCAAGAAAATGTGTAGATAGTTTTCTCCGATGACGTGTACTGAATTTGTCACAGCAGTTACACAGTGAAAGTGTATTAGTTCTTCAGCTGCACCACATCACTTAACCAATCGTGTTTTTCTAATTTGCTCCAGTTCTTTTTTTTAAATCTTTCTGAATTTGAATGTGCAATTTTGATATTTGTCCAATTTGAGTGATATGTGATTGTAATTTCTATTTTTTAAATTTCCCATCCAAAGAAAATAAAAATTTGCCCAAAATAAAAATTTGCCCTCCCCCTGCCCCTTTCCTCTCCACCCAACCAAAAAAAAAAAAGAAAGAAAAATAACACGTTCTTATTCATGTTTAATAATCGTATCGTATATATAACATAAAATTGAATAGGTTGATGGTATTTTGACAAATATTGAGTTTTTATTGGTCCTTTATAATTATTCTTTATTCAATTAATTTAACTATCATTGATTTTATTACCCACATTCAAGTATCGATATTAAATAATTATTTTTTATTTAATTGTTTTAACAGTTACTAATTTAAAATAAAGGAAGACTATAAATGTAAAAATGTAATTGTAATTATAATAATGGAGATGCCTATAATTTATCTAAATTTGAGGAGACATCCCCACCCCTTTAGGCTAAAAGACATTAAATATCTGCCAAGATTGAAAAATATGTACCCTTGCTAAAATGAAGTATAAAGACTCAGGAGTACAAATTTATATTGGATTTTTTTTTACTTAAAAAAAGGGGAAAAAAGGTGAATATGTTAGTGTCAAATAGTACACATATTTAATGATTGTATATATAACTTGAAGTCTGTAATTGCATTTATCATAGATGATTTGATGTTCCTAATATCTTCTATTTTTCTTTTTCTAGTAAAGGACCTTTAAATAATGATTTTTATTTTACAAATATAATAAAATTATTGGACATTTATATTTAATTGTGAGATTTATTTTACAAATATATTCATATCAGCTGCTAACTTAATTGTAACATTTAGAAATTGAGACTCGAACTTGCCTTATCTTCAAATGATCCTATATCTTTTTAACAACTGAAAACAAATTAATTCGTTATTATATATATTAAACTACATGCAACCCTTCGACTACCAAACCTTTAATTTTGAATTCCCTATTATATGATAAATGCATTTACAATATACAATTATCTTACATGTACAATGTTTGACACTAAACTCTTCCCCCTTTTTTTTCCATCTTTTTGTTCTTTTTTTTCTAAAATCATGCAATATAAGAATTGTTCTTTTATCACGTTAAAGTAATGTTCAACTCAAAATGTAGTCGCAATCCAAACAATATGTCAAGAAAAAATAGTTTATACAAATATTTTTAAGTATCAGTTAGCTAAACATATTAGTGCTTCTAATTAAAATTAATGACAATATAACGAACTCTTTAAAGAAAAATTATAAGATCATAAAATTTCAATACATGGCCGTGCGAAGTACGGGGATGCACACTAGTATTTTTTTGAATGATGAGTAGAATTAGGGTACATTAGTATGTGGGAAATCCAAATTTGGAAGAAAGACAACTGATTACTAATGGTTACTTATGCCTATCATCATTTCATGACCAATGTTGCGAGAACTAACTTGATGATTGAACTGGTTGATTGAATAGGTTAATGAGTTAATCGGTTGGACTGTTTAATCCAAGCTTAGATCAGTTGATTCGATTTACCATCAAACTAAGTTGGATCAACATGACCTGGTAGACACCGAGAGAATTTTTTCTATATTTCTTATAGTCATTTTACTATTTTGCCTACATCCACACACTAAAAGCAAATATTTAGATTTTATCATTCACAGAATCTGATCCAGTAATAAAAATGAATGTAAGGGCTTAGGCATATAACATCATAAGCCAACATCACATTAATGGTTTTATTTTCTAGGCTTGGTGATTGTCAGTATGGACCCAACCTATTTATAGATAAAAAAGGACCGAACAACTGTTGGCTAGGGTTTGGCAACACTCAGTAGTAAACATCAACATCAAGAGCCCTATTCTTACTTAACTACTCTCTCTCACCTCCTTGTTCTTTTCCATTATATTTGAAGTGGCTGTAGAGATTTGTTTATTCTTTCCTTCTCGTATCTCTCTTGCTCTTTATGTTTAGATGGTGACAGATCTAAGTTTTGAGAAACCATGGACGCTAGTAGTTGAAAAAGCTTCGCCAAATCGGAGGTCGCAGCAATGCTACCTCCCTCTCTAGTTGCTCTGCAGTAGGTGCCGCCTTCTTTACTACCGGTTTTTAGTGGAGTTGAGGGCTTAAGACCAAAAAAATAAAAAACCTAAGTTCTCCGGTTCATACTGATGGTATTGGGCCAGGTTTTAGACGATTTGATGTATCAACAGGTTAAAGCATTTATCCGTTTGGGCCGTTTATCGGTTCCCTGTTGAACCGACTAGATCGAACGATTTGGTCTGATTCTTGTAACACTGTCCATGACAATGTGAAGAGGAAAAGTAATTGCCTTCTTTTATAGAGGAATGCAGTTCCCCCAAGTAAAAGTGATCCTTTAGGAAATTCCATTGGCTTGTGGAGTGGGATAACCTATCAATCTAAGACTTGTAAACTTTCTTCCTATTTACAATATAGGTTTTCACTTGTTGCTTAATCGTACTAGCAATGCATTATGTTGTACTTTGCTTCTGCCTAAATAACCTTGACCATTCCTTCCAAATACAGTTAGCCACAACTATAATCACAGGAAAGCTACGACTCTTTAAGCTGTGGACATATTACCATGCTGTAAGTATTTATCCCATGCCTGTCAACAATCAAAGTTACTCCCGTAAATGGTGATTTGTGCAAGACTTGTTGAGGGAAAAAAAACATTAGCTAAAGAAGAGATCATCAATGCTCTCTTAGCTTGTTGCTCACACAATAATACTTTTGGAACCAATCCCATTTGGCCACTGCTGTTCGTATAATCTTGAAAGACAGTATGTCTTGTGCGAGATCATTTCACGTAAGAATTATTGTGTGACAAATGCTTTTATGATGACCTTTAATGAATACGAGGGTGACTAATACTTCATCCATTCTATGAGTTATAAGTCACCCTTGAACTAGAAATGTCACCGTAATATAAATTAGTAAAATTGTTAATATCTCGCTGCAAGACTTAACTTAACAATTAATTATTATGTATTAAATCGAAAAAACAAAATAGTGTGATTGAGTAACGAAAGGGTGTTTCCAATTATAAGTTGTGTAAAATCACCTTTTTATCCACACTTTGTTATATATAGAATAATATATATTCATAAATAGGCTTCATCCGCTGCCCTAGATGCTCTGTTTCATTGTTATGGACACACTTGGGCTTCTGAGATTGTTTTGCAATGGCCACATGCATTATGCACTAGTACATTCCCACACATGTTTGTGCATATTTTTTGCACTTTTTTTTGTTGTGACGAGTACACATCCATCGCATTTGACCACTGACATTGACACACTCTTTTTGATGTTAATTTTGGTCTTTTGCAATCTGTTATGTCTTATAGCAATCTTCATGTTTTAGGCAAATATGTCTAGCCATATGAATATTTGTAGTCAACCAATTGAACTAAGTACTTATACTCAACTAGCAAAATGGCAGTATTAAGCAATCCTAGGGATTTTGTGAAATTAAAGTTGAACCTACTATTGCATGTATATATTTTATAGGACTATTTATTAGTCTTTAAATTATGTAAACCTTATGTTTTGTGAATCTAGTTGGCCTATTGACTTTCACTATGTATTTGGTGATCTTTTTGAATATTTGAACATATTAATGGAGGTCTTATGCTATTGTATTTGGTAACCTGAACTTGTCTTGGAGATCTTTTAGCATTTTGAAGTTGTCATAGTAGCTACGACCTCATTTAATAGTGAAAAAACTGCAAAATATATTAGTGATGATGAAATTTGTCTGATGCTACAGACGAAGAGGTGGAAGAGGCCTACATGGTTCTCCTTAAGGAAGATTGCAATAAAGATTCAATAGTTTTTCCTGTTACTACACATGTCAACAATGAAGAGGAGCATGAGCTTATAATGAATATTAAAGGAGTAGCCAACATTGTGCAAATTCAAGCTTAATTATTAATGCAGTCACTTACTGAATGGATGATAATGATGAATGTGAGGTTCACCATGTAGAAGGCGATGACCGAGTGAATGGATACATGGTGAAGCCCTAGGGAACAGCTCAATGTTTTTATGAGGGATCTATGTGGCACATTCTTTCTTTTTTACTATTTCACTAAATGCAAGCCAATCAAAATATTATGCAAAATTTATCTCCCATCTATAAAAGTTGCTTAGTTATCCATGGTAACACCAGGGGAGATAGACATCAATCTCATATACAGCATCTACATCAAACACTTATACAACACATAACAATATAAGATATGCATGTAGTATGTAGGAGTCGTATGTACTCCAGCCTTAGATATAAGATTATTGGCGGTGGAAATTACTTATTTCAACATGTTATTATCTTTGAAGAAATCAAGAACAATATTGCTAACCTCTTTTCCAATCACATTCCATGCAGTTTGGATATAATAATCTAGTTTAAGACCTTTTGAGCCATGAATAGACCATATTCTGGCATTGGCATCCTCTATTGCAAAAGGCACAATAACTTGTTCGTTGTTCAAAAATATACCATCCTAATTTCAAAATACTCAACTTTGTCGTTCATATTCTCTACTAATATTAGATAGAAATAATTCTATTTTTGTATATTTTTATGCTTTATGATAACATGAAAACATGTAGAGTTCCTATTCCCTTCTTACAACCCTATTTTCTTACTACTTTGACATAAACCTCCCTAGCAGCATTCTTTAGTTTTCTTAATAAATAAAATTGGATATTGAATCCTTATCTTTACTTTTTTCATAGATTTCATCAGTGCCAGGTGCCATTAAGAGGATTAGTTCGCATGCTTGAGTGTTTATGCTCCAATTTTTACTATTACGGTTGCATTTTGTGCATGGTAGTTTTATGGCTAGAATGGTCAAGCTGTAATCCCCCCTAACAACCTTTCCATGAGCATCCTTGTTCAAAGTTGAACGATCAGGTTGCGATAGGTATTCTCATAGTTGATGAACTAGATTGCCGTGGGTATTCTCGTTGCTAGAAGTTGACTTGTACAGTTGCCCTTCTTGTGACTGAAAGCATAGCTTGCAATGAGTACTAATGGATAGGGTGGACTTGTGACATGTGTTCTTGTGGTTAAGTATCTTACCACGAGAATTTCTGTGGCTACGATTTTTTTCTACAACCACTACAACCATTTTTTTTGTTGCAGGAACTATGCCGTCATCATCAATAGAGAAATTCCTATGTGGCGTTGCCACAATAATTTAAGACTTCTGCCACTAGTCCTTCCATGGCACAAACGACCATCATTGTAGTGAAACAAGGCTATTTATTATGAGTTTATTCCTTGCCCATTCGTCAAGTACAAGGGCAAGAGGTAGTGGTTTGCCATCTGTTTACGTATACTAAACAAGAATGACATTTGTTTAGTTGATGAAACCATGGTCAAGGAACCTCTATCTTAACTTATTGCACTTCTTTGCTCAAAGACAAATAATTCCCGCTACTAGAGATGTAAAAAGGATAACAATGAAGGTTTGAAACTAGAAATTTTGAACAAATTAAGGGACACATTAGCTATGGAGCAAATGCGGCCATAAGAGAGTTTCCCAACTGGTTCTTCCATTCAAACTACTATTAAAGATATTCATTCTTTCTATCAAGCAACTATTGCAGATCCTAACAACCGATAGGTAGAAATAACGAACCTTTGAATATGGACGCCTAAGCTTGACTTGAATTATGATTGTTTGTGGCTAATAAGATATCATTTAGGAGATCCTTTGGTGTTTCAAAATTGTCATAGGAGCTATAACCTCACTTAATTGTGAAAACACTGTAGAATATGTGAGTCGTGATAAAAATTTGAGTGGTGCTGTGGGTGATGATGTGGAAGAGGCCTACAAGGTTTCCATTGAGGAAGGCTGGAAAAGAGATTCTATGATTGTTCTTGATGCCACACATGTCAAGGAAGAAGGAAGAACATCAACCTATAACACATCTTAAAGGGACGACCAACAGTGTGCAAGTTCAAGCTTCGTTATTATGGCGGTCGTTAACCTAATGGATGACAATGATGCATATGAAGCTGCACCATATAGAAGGATATGACAGGATGAATGAATATAGGATAAAGTCACATAACACTGAAGTCCTTGAGGCTTTTCTAAGTGACTTTGGGAAATGGTGGATAGAAGTTTGGTGGGTTGAAAAAAAGTTTGGATGAGATTCTACAGGAAAAGCAGGCATTCCCTTGTTAAACCATCTTTTAACCTCAAAAAACTCAAGGAAATTAAAAAATGCACTGGTGAAGTCAACCCTTAGGGAACAACTCAATGTTCATATTAGGGATCTAAGTAACAAATTCTTTCTTTTATACTATTTCACAAAAGCCAACCCAATCAAAATATTATGCTATTTTCACTCTACAAAGCTACTTGGTCATCCATGATGACATCAGGGAAGACATGGATTAATCTCATATACATCATCCATGTTGAACAATTATACAACGAATTACCAAATGAGATATGCATACAATTAGTAGGAATCCTAAGTAATTAACCTTAGGAAGAAAAGTTAATGACAATGCCATTTACATGTTTCAATATGTTACTCACTTTGAAGAAATCAACAGCAACATTATTTGCCTCTTTTCCCATCACATTCAACATAGCTTGCAAAAGCTTACTCCTATAATGATCTGGTCTAGGACATTTTGAGCCATGTATAATCATATTCGAGCTTTGACATCCCCTATAGCAAAAAGCGTAATAAACTACGCCTATTGTTCTTTAATTAAAGGTATACCTTCCTAGTTCCAAATACTCTACTTTCCCTTACATGTTCTATGCTTTTTACTAAGAAAATTCTAGAAATAGTGGACAAAAGCAATTCTATTTTTGTATGTTTTTTTCTTTATGACAACACAAAAAATATGTAGCGTTTGTATCCCTTTCTTGCGACCACCTTTCCTTACTCCTTTGAAACCCACCTAAGCAAGCTTCTTGAGTATTTTAAATGGACCCTGAGTTTTTCTCCTTTCCATTTGCATTGATCTTGTGAATATTTTGGTGCCAATTTAAGGGATTTGTGTGCAAGTTTGATTGGTTATGCCCTTATTTCTACTATTTCACTTGAATTTTGCGTATTTCATTTATATCTTGAAATTTATTATGATTCTTATCAAAATTGCATGCCAAAGCAGTCTTATTGATAAATGGTCTAGTCGAGTGCTTTCCCATCCCTTTCAATGACCTTACCATGAGTATGCTTGCTCATAGTTGAATGACTAGGTTGCCGTGAGTATTCTCATGGATAGAAGTTGCCTTGCATTATTTTCCTTATGGATAAAAGCATAGCCTATCAAGGGTATTTCTGGCTAGAGTGGGTTTACCACATATGTTCCTATGGCTGAGGAAAGTTGCCAGGGGTACTTCAGCTGCCGTAATTTTTCCCACAACTGTAGTAGCCATATTTCTATGGCAACAACTTTTGATAATCATTTGCACCATTCGGCACATTTGAGAAATTCCCACAACACGATGTCATTAACACTAGAATCTAAAACTTGTGCTATGAATACTTCCATAGCGCATGTGGCCACCTGTTGTAGTAAAGTAAGATTACTAATTTTGAGTTTATTGCTTGCTCATTTGTCAAATAGGAGGGTAATATAGTAATGCTTTGCTATTTGTTTACATATACTGAACAAGAATCACATTTGTGATGTTTACAAAACTAGGCCCAAGAAACCTCTATCTTACTTTATTATACTTTTATGCTCAAAGATAAATAATTCCATCCACCAACGGCATTACAAGGACAACAATAAGAGTTGAGGCTGGACAATTTGAACCAATAAAGGAGCTAACTTTAGTTGTGGAGCACATGTAGTCATAAGATGGTTATCCTACTAATGCACTTGTTCAAGGTACCATTGAAGATGGTGCTAATTCTTTCTCCAGAGTAGCTACCATATATCCTACTAACCCACATGTACAAATGATGAACTTTCTAAAGTGGAGACCTAAACTTGACATGAATTATGAACTTTTGTTTTAATATGGAACTTATTTTAGCAACCTTTTAGTGTTTTGAAGCTACCACAGGAGCTACAACCTCGCTTAATGGCGAAAACATTGCAGAATGTGTTAGCGTGATGAAAATTACATGATGCCATAGACAAAGAGCTGGAAGAGGACTATATTCAGTGACCCACTAGTTTTCAAGTTCACACTTAACTATTATGACCGTCACTGATCTAATAGATGATAATGATATATTTAAGGTCCACCATGTAAGGAGGCAATGGCAGGATGAACGAATATAAGGTGAAGACATAGCATAGTGAAGTTCTTCAAGTAATACTTTCCATATATGGGGACATTTATGACTAAGTTGTAAGTTCCCTATAATTTTGATTACTGTGCAACGATTTTTCATGGACTTTGTGAAAAACATTTCAAGAATTAAAGACTACGAAGTAGATAAAAATTATGGAAGATGGAATTCAAAATTTAAAGGCCTCTCTAAATTACTTTAAGAAAGAGGGGATAGACATTGCGCAGTTTAAAAAAAGAAAAATGTTTGGATGAGATTCTACTAGCAAAGCAGGCAATGCTATTATGAAAAATTTTCTCGGCTTAGACAACTCAAGAAAAAAATGCACGGGTGAAATAAAAACACTAAGGGAACAACCCATGTTTATATGAGGGATGTAGGTGACATTTTTTCTTTTATACTATTTCACCAAATCCAACCCAAGAAAATACTATGCAAAATCCATCTCTCCTACACAAAAGCTATTGGGTTATCCATGATAAGATCAGAGAAGCTAGACATTGCTCTTATACACATTGTATATGTTAAATACTTATACAACACATTACGAAAAGAGAGATGCCTATTGTCAGCATGAATCATAGGTAGTTTTACCTTAGGTACAGAAGTAATGGCAGTAGAATTTACTTATTTCAACATGTTACTATCTTTGAAGAAATCAAGAATGACATTATTGACCTCTTCTCCAAGCATATTTCATGTAGCTTGGAAAAACATAATCCTATAATTATCTGGTCCAGGACACTTTGAGCCATGAACATATTTTTAACTTTGGCATCCTTTATTGTAACAGATATGTTGAATTAGTTTATTCAGTTTTGATGACAACAAACCCAAGTGTAAAATGCTCTTAAGTAATGTTGCTCCAAACAAAGTTCTCCAAACAGGCATACACTGTTATTTTCAATATGCGTCTTAACTTGTTTGCTGAATGTTGAGAACAAGTCTTAAGAACAGGTCTCATACCTTGATGACTCACGCTCAAGTCAAGAACACCACCTCGATGAGTTGATTGTGTGTTAAGATCAGTTCCTGAACTCAAGCAATACAAGAACAACCTGGCAAACAGGTTAGGTGTTTCAAGGACAATCCAGCAAACAGGACTTTCTGAACTCAAGCGATACAAGAACAACCTGACAAACAGGTTGGTCTAGGTGGTTGGGGCAGCGTATTCGTCTTGAACAAGATGACTGGATCTACAACAAGATGTCTTGGGTAATTTAGGTTTTATTTTTTAGACTCTTGTTAATATGCCAATCTTGAAAAGTCTCTAACTAACCACTCTTGAATTGGTTGCGCTATTTGCTTCAGAACACCAAGTTTGAACAACCCTGTAAATAGGGTACCTAGGGTGTTTCTGAACTGCAACGGCCAAACCCGGTCACTTTGGAAAACTTATTTTGGTTGGCTAAAAGCTCTAATATATTTTGATAAAATTCCCAGACAACAATTTAAGCTGTAGGAAATCTTTTGATATGAAAATCACTTGGGAGATTTGCAAAACTGATTTTGGAAAATATTTACCAAAACCGAAAATATTTCTCTCTTATCCTTTGGAAAGTGATTAATTCAAAATTCAAGCTGAGATTTTTTTCCAGGTATTTCACGGCTATTTTTAAGGGGAAAAGATAGTCTTTTATCCTCCAAAATCAAATCCCTACAATATTGAAAACTCTATCCTCATTGGATCTTTTAGCCGTTGGAATTCTCTGTGCTAAGCAAAAATCTCTCTTTGCTAAACATAGCTGATTTTATCACTTCTCCTTGTTTTTGAACGTTGGATTTTTTGTTTAAAAACTCAACATTTCACTCCCATTCATGAGAGAAGAAAAAACGAGAAACATACACAACATACGCAAAAAGGGAGAAGTGCAAAAGTGGTTTTTCTAGTGAGAAGAATTTTTCGAGCTACTCTTGAGAAAAGAAAAATCGAGACAAGTTGTGTTTAAGCTGAGCTTTCAAGATATTGGCATACTAGGACCTCATTGTACCTTACATCTGCTTAAATCAGAAGCACCCCCATAAGGTGTTTTGTAACCCTGATCTTGGATCAGAAAAGTGAGTGAGTGGTCCTCAGTCGTGTAGACTTTGGACGTGTCCAATCTGGTGAGATTTGGACGTGGTGTAACCTTTCTTAGAAAAGAAGGTTACGTGGTTGCAAGTTGTAACAAGGTGTGTTACATTTGTAACGTGTGAAGCCCGTTAGTGAAAGTGGTTAAATCCTACACGAGGTAGGTCGTGGTTTTTCACACCTCAGTTGGGCTAGAGGTGTTTTCCACAGAAAAATTGTGTGTGCTTTATTTCCGCATTTATCTTGTTGATTTTCGCCTTTGAGCAAATTGAAAACATCTGGTGCAAACAAGTCAGAAGGTTGTTTGTAATTCAAGAACAACCTCTGCAATCAGGAGGGTGTTTGTCAGTAAGTACGCGAAAATCGAACACCACAATTCACCCCCCTCTTGTGGGTAAGTACTCCTAAATTCAACAAGTGGTATCAGAGCAGGTTCTCTCACAAAAGGGCTAACACCTTGAGAGATTCTGAAGATGAGTACACCACAAGGAATCCTTGAAGGGCAATCCATTACTCGGCCACCCTATTTCAACGGCCAACATTATAGTTGGTGGAAGAATAGGATGGAGAACTATATTCAGGCAGAAGATTATGAGTTATGGATGCTCATCAAGAACGGGCCCCTTGTTCCCACCAAGGTGCTTGAAGATGGTAAGAAGGTTCCCAAGGAACCCATAGAGTTTGATGCTGAAGACTATAAGAAAATGGAAAAGAATGCCAAGGCCAAGAAGCTATTATATTTTGGCCTAGGTCCAGATGAATATACACGTATCTCGGAGTGTGAGTCAGCCCAGGAGATATGAAATGCCCTCCAAGTAGCTCATGAAGGAACAAGTCAAGTCAAACAATCACGTATTGAGAGCTACTCATGAGGCAATATGAGTTGTTTGATATGGGTGATCGTGAGAACGTGATGGATATGTACACACGCTTCACCCACATAACAAACGAGCTAAAATCCCTGGGAAAATCCTTCACCACAGAAGAGCTGGTGAGGAAGATTCTAAGGATTTTGCCTCGGTCTTGGGAAGCGAAGGTGACAGCCATCCAAGAAACTAAAGACATGAACAAGATCACCCTCGACGAGTTGATTGGCAATCTTCAAACCTATGAACTCAGAAAGAACTCACAACAAAAAGAGGAGCAGAAGAAGGATCGTGGGCTTGCCTTGAAAGCACAAGAGGATGATGACTCTTACCTTGAGGATGAAGAGATGGCCTTAATGACACAAAAGTTCAAGAAATTCTTCAAAAAGGTCAAAGAAAACAGCAGAAGAAAGGACTTCAGTAAATCCAGAAACACCCCTCGAGAGCAGTTCATAGGGTGTTTTAAATGTGGCAAACCAGATCACCTTGTGAAAAACTGCCCTCTGCTTCGAGAAGAGCAGGAGTTCGAACAACCCAGAAAACAGGTTCGAAAACAACCTGTGAACACCTCAGGCAAAAGATTCTCGAAGGCTATGCTTGCTGCCTGGGGAGACTCTTCTGAGGATGAAGGTGAATCTGAAAGTGAAGGAGATGCTGTAGCTCTCATGGCACAAAGTGACTCAGACTCAGATGATGAATCCACAAACAGCTTGACTGATCTCAAGAACAAGGTATGTGGTCTCAATAAAGCAACTCTCGAAAAACTTTTGTATACCTTGATGGATACTTGTGCTGAATTGAAACGAGATGTCCGAGACCTAGAACTAGAAAATGAGATCCTTAAGAATGAGAAACTTGAGGCTGAAAGAGAAATTCTAGCTTCACATCAAACCATAAATGACCTTAGGGAGACCTTGATCTTGAACGAAGTAAAATATACCACCAATCAAGCCAAGGCTGAAAAGGAAACCCTTGAGCTTAAAGAAAAGGTCGAAGTTTTGCTTGCTGAAAACAAGAACCTGTCGGCTAAAGCAAAACGCACAGAACACGACCTTGCCACAAACAGGTTGTGGAACAAGTCCTCACAAGCCCTTGATTGGTTAAACACTCACCACAGTCGAAACAAAAAGGGACTTGGATATAAGCCTAAACGAACCGTTTACCCAATCCATAGAAAGTATGTGGGATTACCTGAAAACATTGTTTGCTTTCATTGTGGTAAAACTGGTCACTATCAATATTCATGTCCTTCAAGAAGGTATGCCATTGAAAAGAATGAAAGGTATGTGAAACAAATCTGGATTAGGAAAGATGAGCTTTATTTGTCTAAAAGAATGGGACCCAAGTGGATCTGGGTTCCCAAAACTAACCCTTGATTTGTTTTGCAGGCTGAAGTGAGAGAGAACAACCCCACAAACAACCCAGCAAACAGGGTAAGAAACACCCTGGCAAATAGCTCAGAAAATAACCTTTGAAAATAGGCAGCTGTGGTATGTTGATAGTGGGTGTTCGCGGCATATAACCGGAGAAAAATCAAACTTTCTCTCACTTACAGCTTCAACCGGTGGGAGCGTGGCTTTTGGAAACGGCAAGTCTGGGACAATTGTCGGTATAGGTAGCATTGGTAAAACTCTCTCTCACTCAATTGATAATGTGCACTTAGTTGATGGTTTAAAGCATAATTTACTAAGTGTGTCCCAACTGTGTGACAAGAACAATCTAGTGGTGTTCTCACGAACACATTGCTTGGTTGTCAATGCCAACACAGGAGACGTTGTGTTAAAGGGGAAGCGTCACAAAAATGTTTACAAAGTTTGTATTTCCACACTTCTCCAAAACAACCTGACTTGTTTGAGTGCTGTGAATGATGATATAATGCTCTGGCACAAGAGACTAGGTCATGCGAGCCTTACTCTTTTAAACAAACTTGTTTCCAAAGACTTGGTTGTTGGACTACCTTCCATCAAGTTTAATGATGACAGGGTATGTGAAGCTTGTGCAAAAGGAAAACAAGTCAGATTGTCTTTTAAATCAAAAAGGTGTGTTAGCACTACCCGACCTCTTGAATTATTACACATTGATCTATGTGGTCCTATGAGGATAACAAGTAGAGGTGGGAAGAGGTATGTGCTTATCATAGTGGATGATTACTCTCGATTTACTTGGACCCTGTTCTTGGCCTCCAAGGATGAAACTTTTGAGAATTTTATTGCCCTTCTCAAAAAGGTTGAAAAGAGAGTAGGACACTCATTGGTTAGCTTGAGGTCTGATCATGGTACTGAATTTGAAAATGCAAGTTTTACAGAATTTTGTAATACGCATGGTGTTGATCATAACTTCTCGGCCCCAAGAACACCCCAACAGAATGGGGTGGTTGAGCGCAAAAACCGCACCCTAGAAGACATGACTAGGACAATGCTTATTGCTAGTGGTCTTCCTAGGAACTTTTGGGCAGAAGCTTTGAACACATCATGTTACATTATGAATAGATGTATGATTAGACCTATTTTGAACAAAACTCCCTACGAACTCTTCAAAGGCAGAAAGCCCAACATTATGCATTTAAGAACATTCGGTTGTAGGTGTTTTGTGCATAATAATGGGAAGGATGCTTTAGGAAAGTTTGATCCCAGGAGTGATGAGGCAATATTTCTCGGTTATTCCTCTTACAGCAAGGCATACAAAGTCTTTAACAAAAGAACCTTGTGTATTGAGGAAAGTGTGCATGTGCTTTTTGATGAATCTAACACCTTGAATAAGAATGGTGCACAGGAAGAAGAGTTTGAATTAGGTCTTATCCGAAAAGAAGTGTTGCCCCATGAGAGACAAGGTAAGAACACCATGGAGACAACAGGCCCAGAAGTTGTTCCTCAAAACGGCAGGCAAGGTGAACACCAAACAGGGGGAAACACCGTTGAACCCTGTTCGGGACCATGTTCTTCAGGAACAGGCTTACAAACAGGTGCAGAAACAGGCTCAGGAGGTGTTCGTGAGCCTGATTCTTCAAATATTCCGGCTAGAGTAGAGCATGTGTCTGTGGATCCACTTACTCCACGACTATGGAAGCACCATAGTTCACACCCTCTTGATCAAATTCTGTCTGATATTAACAGTGGAGTGCAAACTAGGTCTAAGCTTAAGAATTTCTGTGCTTTCTATGCTTTTCTCTCTAACATTGAGCCAAAGAATGTGAATGAAGCTCTTGCAGATTCAGATTGGGTCACGGCAATGCAAGAAGAGCTCCATCAATTTGAAAGAAACAGAGTATGGCACCTGGTACCTAAACCTGCAGAGAGAACAATCATTGGAACCAAGTGGGTGTTCCGAAACAAACTGGATGAGTCAGGAACAGTCACTAGGAACAAGGCACGGCTGGTTGTTCAAGGGTATAACCAAGAAGAAGGGATCGATTATGAAGAAACCTTTGCACCAGTTGCTAGAATTGAGGCTATTCGAATCCTAATAGCCTTTGCAGCTCATATGGAAATCAAGCTATATCAAATGGACGTGAAAAGTGCATTCCTAAACGGATACCTTAAAGAAGAGGTGTATGTCAAACAACCCCCTGGTTTTGAAAACAGTGAATTTTCTAACCATGTTTTCAAACTTGACAAAGCTCTTTATGATTTAAAACAAGCTCCTAGAGCTTGGTATGAACGTTTGTCAAGTTTTTTACTTGAAAATAATTTTAGAAGAGGCAAGGTAGACAATACCTTGTTTCTAAAATCTAAGGGGGAACATTTATTGATTGTCCAAATATATGTTGATGACATTATATTTGGTGCAACTCATCATGATTTATGCAATGAATTTTCAAATATGATGAGGAGTGAGTTTGAGATGAGCATGATGGGTGAGCTTAACTTTTTCTTAGGCTTACAAATCAAGCAAACTCCAAACGGCACCATGATCCATCAACAAAAGTATATCAAGGAGCTACTTAAGCGTTTTGGGATGGAGTCGGCCAAATCCGTAGACACTCCTATTTCTCCTTCAACCAAGTTGGTTATGGATGATGGGAGTCCCTCAGTTGAGGAGAAACTCTATAGGGGCATGATTGGGTCACTCCTATACCTAACCGCTAGTAGACCGATATTGTTTTTAGTGTTGGTTTATGTGCCCGTTTTCAGTCTAATCCTAAGGAAACTCATCTTAAGGCTGTTAAACGGATACTAAGATATTTGAAACATACACCCAATTTAGCTTTATGGTATCCTAGAGGTTGCAATTTTGATCTTGTTGGATATGCTGATGCTGACTATGCTGGATTCCTAGTTGATAGAAAGAGTACCTTAGGTATGGCTCACTTTCTTGGACCTTGTTTGGTATCTTGGGCTACCAAGAAGCAACATTTAGTTGCCATGTCCACAGCAGAAGCTGAATATGTTGCAGCAGCTTCATGTTGTGCTCAACTGTTGTGGATAAGACAACAGCTTAAGGACTTTTGTATTGACACTGGATGCATTCCTATTTTTTGTGATAACACAAGTGCAATTAACATTGCCAAAAATCCATGTCAACATAAAAGAACAAAGCATATTGACATTCGACATCATTTCTTGAGAGATAATGTTGAAAAGGGTTTAATTTCTATGAATTTTTGCACAACGGAAAATCAAATTGCTGATATATTCACTAAGGCACTAGCTAGAGATCAATTTGAGAGAAATAGACTGGAACTAGGGTTGGTAAGAACACCCTGAGATACTTGTTTCCAAGACATGAACTAGGTTTGGTAAAAACAACCTCTACACCCTGTTCTCTCCCCTTGTTTGCAAATCTTATTAGCAACTGATGTGATTTATGTACAATGAGTGCATACACTCAAATTGCGTGCGTTTTTTTTTAATTTATACAAAGAGTGCAGCATAAGGGGATGTACTAAGGATCACGGGAGCAGCTCTGCCACCCCTCGTACCAATGAGTCAAATCAAGATCAAACGGCGAAGAACAGGCTGGTATCTTGATCGAACGGAAAGAACAGGTACGTCCCTTGGTTGTTCGATGCATATGGGAATGTGTTTTCTTTAAACCTCCCTCCTTACTAAGGCACACGCCTTTAATGTTCTCACCCGTTGCAAACCTAGAGATCTTTAAAAGATTTTGGGTGCTCTCTCTCTCTTTAAATGCTCTGTTCTCAGTTTTTCTTTTCACCTGACTTCATCTCGCTCAAAAGCAAACCCTGCAAACAGCCTTAAACCCTAATCTCTCTCTTCTCTAGCAACAATGGCTTCCAACAACACCTCTCACTCAAAAGCCCTGGTTCTTGCGTCCTCAATCCCTGCTCCCCCTCACCCAATCCTGTACAAGCCTTTCAGATTTCTGAAAAGCTTGTTTCTAAAGTCAGTCGGGATAGGGATGGACGATATTCCCTTCAATTGTGGAAGGGAATTGGTGTTTCTTGTGGGGTCAGTTGCATGTCCCATTAAAGTAGAGTCGGAGGGTGCACCATCGGGGCCTCAAGACAAAATCTTGGAAACCCCTGAAGGGTTTAGTGATAATTTCGAACCCTGTTCTTTTGGGCTGTTTCCTGAAACAGTGCCAGAAACAGGGAAAGACTCTTTTGACGCCGTGTGTGTGGAGGATCTGAATGTCGATTTCCGAGGGAATTCGAATGAGACATCAGAGGAGAGTCAGGAGAAGGATTCTCTCCCTGAGGCTGAACTCACTACTCCGGTTGCTCAAACCGGCGAGAAAAGGAAAAGGGTGAAAATAGTGGCCAGGCGCAGCAGAACGCCAAGAACAAGGCCACAACCAAGGTCTCAGCCCTCTCAAACTCCCTCTTCTCCAAAATCCTCCAAGCCTTCCCGCAAATCTGCAAGAATAGCTTTTCAATCCGCTCCCCATATCTCCAAACCCTCTGCTCCAATCATCGAGGAGATTTCCTCTTCTTCTACCGAGGGGTTCTCGAGTTCTGACTCTGAGAACACCTCTTTACACCGGTGTTCTCCGAGTCCTCTGAAGATCAAGCCCCTCAAAAATCAACCTCTAAACCTGCTGTGAAGCCCTCTCCTACAAACTCACCCCTCAAAAGAAAGCCCAGAACAGCTCTCCTACCAGACGCTACCACCTCTGTTCCTCCTCCCAAACGCCCAAAGAAGTCCACTCCCTCTCCTATGTCTGACAAGCATGCGCAATTGCTTAAGCGCAATGTCGTCAGGAGGAAGGTAGTAAATGTACGTTTTTTCGAGGAACAGGGTCTGGGGGTGTTCCTGAACAAGTTGCGAGTCCAAGGCTGGCTCGACTTATTTGCAAACACCCAGTTAGGGTATTCTGTGCCTGAGTTGGCTGAGTTTTACGCCAACTGCAGTGTCACCAAAGGGGTGGTGATAAGTTTTGTGAATGGGCAAGGCATTAAGGTTGATGCACCCACACTTAGGAAAATATTGGGGGTGCCCTCACAAGGCTTTGCTGTGTATGTGAGGGAAGACAAGACTGCCCTGGCAACAGCCAGGCTCCTAGAGGTGTCCCAACACCTCAGTCAGAAACAGGGCCTGAGAACACCCCTCTCGGTTAAGAAGGGTGAAATGACCTCCTTGCACCAACTACTGTTTATGTTCACCATCAAGAACATAATTCCGCGAGGTCAAGGGCGAAACCCAGCAGATGCCCTCGATCAATGTCTGGTGGACCTACTGGATCAGGAGGTACCAATAAACCTCCCTGCAATCATGATTCGCCACATAGGGTGAATTGCGAAGACCACCCGAGCCCATGATCTTGGCTATGGGTTTCTGCTGACAAGGGTGTTTGAGCACTTTGGGATAGCGCTCACACGGAGAGTGGTGGCCCAAATCATTGATGAGATTGGATTTGACACCCTGCTAGGGTGTGGCTATGAGGTTAGTGCAGGGTCAGTCTCCAAACAGGGTCGTCGACCACCTCGACCACCTGTTTCTGGGCAACCTTCCATCAAGGTTGAGGCTGTTCTTGAGGACAATGCTCGCCTCAAGGATGAGCTCTCCGCCGTCAAGGCTGCTCTTGCTGAGGAACAAGCCCTCTCCGCCAAACGCCATGAAGATTTGCTTGCCCTTCTCTCCACCCTTGCCCCCAGCATTCCTCCTCTGCAAACGAAACCACCCCCTGCTCCCTGATTGTCTAGGCTGGTCTCTAGTCTCCTCCTCCTCCTCTCTTAGTTTTGTTGTTTTGGCATTGTACTACTTTTCTTTGCAATGAAATATCTATTTGCAATGCTTTATATGCTTTTCTTGCAACCGTCCTGTTGTTCTTGCTTTTTAATGATGCCAAAAGGGGGAAGAATAGTATAACCTATTGACAAAGTATGTCGAATGAGCCTGACCTTGACTCGATAGGGTGGGTTAACCTCTGACTCCTTGTACCTACGTGGATCCCTATCAGCATTCAATTTTTTTAAATATGGACACTTGGTTTGTCATCATCAAAAAGGGGGAAATTGTTGAATTAGTTTATTCAGTTTTGATGACAACAAACCCAAGTGTAAAATGCTCTTAAGTAATGTTGCTCCAAACAAAGTTCTCCAAATAGGCATACACTGTTATTTTCAATATGCGTCTTAACTTGTTTGCTGAATGTTGAGAACAAGTCTTAAGAACAGGTCTCATACCTTGATGACTCACGCTCAAGTCAAGAACACCACCTCGATGAGTTGATTGTGTGTTAAGATCAGTTCCTGAACTCAAGCAATACAAGAACAACCTGGCAAACAGGCTAGGTGTTTCAAGGACAATCCAGCAAACAGGCCTTTCTGAACTCAAGCGATACAAGAACAACCTGGCAAACAGGTTGGTCTAGGTGGTTGGGGCAGCGTATTCGTCTTGAACAAGATGACTGGATCTACAACAAGATGTCTTGGGTAATTTAGGTTTTATTTTTTAGACTCTTGTTAATATGCCAATCTTGAAAAGTCTCTAACTAACCACTCTTGAATTGGTTGCGCTATTTGCTTCAGAACACCAAGTTTGAACAACCCTGTAAATAGGGTACCTAGGGTGTTTCTGAACTGCAACGGCCAAACCCGGTCACTTTGGAAAACTTATTTTGGTTGGCCAAAAGCTCTAATATATTTTGATAAAATTCCAAGACAGCAATTTAAGCTGTAGGAAATCTTTTGATATGAAAATCACTTGGGAGATTTGCAAAACTGATTTTGGAAAATATTTACCAAAACCGAAAATATTTCTCTCTTATCCTTTGGAAAGTGATTAATTCAAAATTCAAGCTGAGATTTTTTTCCAGGTATTTCACGGCTATTTTTAAGGGGAAAAGATAGTCTTTTATCCTCCAAAATCAAATCCCTACAATATTAGAAAACTCTATCCTCATTGGATCTTTTAGCCGTTGGAATTCTCTGTGCTAAGCAAAAATCTCTCTTTGCTAAACATAGCTGATTTTATCACTTCTCCTTGTTTTTGACCGTTGGATTTTTTGTTTAAAAACTCAACATTTCACTCCCATTCATGAAGAGAAGAAAAAACGAGAAACATACACAACATACGCAAAAAGGGAGAAGTGCAAAAGTGGTTTTTCTAGTGAGAAGAATTTTTCGAGCTACTCTTGAGAAAAGAAAAACTGAGACAAGTTGTGTTTGAGCTGAGCTTTCAAGATATTGGCATACTAGGACCTCATTGTACCTTACATCTGCTTAAATCAGAAGCACCCCCGTAAGGTGTTTTGTAACCCGGATCTTGGATCAGAAAAGTGAGTGAGTGGTCCTCAGTCGCATGGACTTTGGACGTGTCCAATCTGGTGAGATTTGGACATGGTGTAACCTTTCTTAGAAAAGAAGGTTACGTGGTTGCAAGTTGTAACAAGGTGTGTTACATTTGTAACGTGTGAAGCCCGTTAGTGAAAGTGGTTAAATCCTACACGAGGTAGGTCGTGGTTTTTCACACCTCAGTTGGGCTAGAGGTGTTTTCCACGGAAAAATTGTGTGTGCTTTATTTCCGCATTTATCTTGTTGATTTTCGCCTTTGAGCAAATTGAAAACATCTGGTGCAAACAAGTCAGAAGGTTGTTTGTAATTCAAGAACAACCTCTGCAATCAGGAGGATGTTTGTCAGTAAGTACGCGAAAATCGAACACCACAATTCACCCCCCCTCTTGTGGGTAAGTACTCCTAAATTCAACAAGATACAATTAGTTAGGTCTATTGTTTTTTAAAGATATATCCTAAATTCAAAACTCCACTTTGACCTACATGAGTGCCGCTTTTCATCAACGAAAAACTTTAGAAATACTTAGGGCTGTCAAAATTCCGGGTCCGGGTCGTTTCGGGTACGGACAAATCGGACAATCGGACAAAACAATCATACCCAGGCCCTGTTCGGATTTAAAATCGGACAGGCAGACCATACCCGAACCCGGACCCGGTTGTCCGATGTCCGGACCCGGATGTCCGGATGTCCGATTTTGTCAAGCGAACCTGCCAAGTGCCAATTTGCATTCTACATTTGTCAAGCAAACCTGCCAATTTGCATTCTACATTTGTCAAGCAAACCGGCCAATTTGCATTCTACATTTCTACTCTTGCCTCCACAAATTTGTCAAGCAAAATAACCACACAAACTTCACACACTACTCTTGCCTCCACAAATCTAACCATTAAAACACAAAGTTCAACACCAAACCTGCCAATTTGAATTCTGTCAAGCAACAAGTCGTCCAAATAAACACACACTTCAGACCGGTTCTTCCTCCGCTTGTAGGTAGAAGCTGAAACACTTGCAGATTTGGTTGTCTCCTGTGTGTCTTCTATGTTCTACAAAACAGCAAAAAATAACGACATTCAGGCTTCAGCAACAATTTAATTTAATTACAATAATGCTACTTACAACATTAAATTAAGTATAAAGTGTAAAAAAAACTAACCACTTCCTGCGACTGTGAATCTGAGATGCCAACAGTGGCCATAAATATAATTATCTATTATGTACGCCACAAGCAAACGATAAGTAAAAGAACATCTACATAAGTAATAGAAAAATATTCATGAAACTGAGATTTTGACACCCTAAAGTACAACAAAATAGCAAGCAACGAAAATAGAGACCCCACAAACAGAAATCTTTGGGAGAAGGCAACGAAATTAAGCAAAAATTAGAGAACTGGCAAACAGATCTTACAATTTACAGTGAAGGAAGATTACGGTGACATATCTAGTAATTTTTGGGAGAAGACAACGAAATCAGAGAACCAATGAAAATTAAGCAATGAAATTAGAGACCCAACAAACAGAAATCGTTGGGAGAAGGCAACGAAATTAAACAAAAATTAGAGAACTGACAAACAGATCTTACAATTTACAGTGAAGGCAACGAAATTAAGCAAAAATTAAGCAATGAAATTCGACAACTAGCAAAAAGAAAGAGGCAACTTACTGGTAGTTTTGTTGCTCAACCCTCAAGCAGTCAGCCCCCAAAAAAACTGCCTCAGCAAAGATTACGCAAAGATTAAGCAAAAACAGACGAAGCCAAGCCACTTTTCAGTTTTTCTGAGCATTCGGCTACACGAACTTGTGAGGAACAGGAGAGAGAAAGTAAGGAGAAGGAGGAGAGAGAGAGTGTGTGGGTCGAAAATGTGAGGATTCAGCGCCTACCGGGTTCTAGTCTAGGGTTTTGCTCTAATTTTTTTCAATTTTTCAGCCAAAAATTCAAGGCCCGCTTTGCCTAAACCAGTAAAACTAGAAGCCCAAGCCTGCAAGCTTAGCCATACTCCAATCGGGTTCGGACAGTCCGGTTGTCCGAATTTGTCCGGACCCGAATTTTCTAATAAATTCGGACAAGCCGGACCCGGTTCCGTAAACTCGAACCCGACCCGGTTTGAATTCGGACACGTCCAAATGTCCGGATTTCAAATTCGGACGAAAAAAATGTGTCCATACCCGGTTTTTTTCGGGTCGGACAAATTCGGGTATTCGGGTCGGACAGTTTTTTGACAGCCCTAGAAATAGTAGACAAGGTTGCTGTCAATCTTACCTTATTTAAAAAAAGCTTTTGTCATCATTAGAGAAAAACAATTTTGTTTTTGTATATCTATACTTTATGATGACATGAAAATATACAGAGTTCCTATCCCCTTCTTGCAATCATCTTTCCTTGCTCCTTTCGGGGAGGGGGGAGGGGCCTTCCTAACCTCCATCTTGTGTTTCTTAAATGGATCTTGAATTTTTCTACTCATTATTTGCATGGATTTTATGGGTGTTTGGGGTGTCATTTTAGCGATCAATTTGCATGTTTGAGTATTTATACCGCTATTTATACTATTGTGCTTGGGCTTTGCATTTGTCAATTATATTAAGAAATTGATTACAATGCTTATTAGAACTGCTTTCCATAGGTAGTTTTATAATGGTCCAGCTATGGTTTTTCTACCCCTCCTCAGTGCATTACCATAAGTGTCACTCTTTATAGCTGAATGACCAGGTTGCCATAGGTATTCTCATAGCGAGTGGTAGAAGTTGACTTGCCACATGGATCATGTGGTAGAAGGACTGGCTTGCACTCAATACTCTCATTGCTAGAAGTTGCGTGGCCATAATTGCCATTATGGCTGAAAGTGTAGCTTCCCATGGCTGCTTGTAGCTAGAGTGGACTTACCACATGTGTTCTTGTGGCAAAGGAAAGTATCTTGCATGAGTATTCCATGGCTACAATTTCTTTTACAGCTATGATAGGCATTTTTTCATGGCTGTAGCTTCGTCACAATTATCACTTGTGCCATGGGGCTCATTTGAAAAATTCGATGGTAATGTAACATTGTCATGATAATTTAAAACTTGTGCCATGAATCCTTCCATAGGGCAGCTGCCAATTTGTTGTGATGAAACAAGGCTATTGATTTTGAGTTTATTGCTTACTTATTTGTCAATTAAAAAAGCAATAGTGTAGCACTTAGCCATTTGTTTATATATACACAAAAAAATATGGTCACATCTGTGCAGCTAATGAAAATGGGGCTAGAGAACCTATATCTTAACTTATTGAACTTCTATGCTCAAAGACAAATGATCCTCCCTACTAGCAGCATAACAAAGATAGCAAGGAAGGTTGAAATTGCTCATTTTGAATGGAACACGGGACCAACTTTAGCAGCGGAGCACATATGATTACAAGATGGTTTTCCTTGTTAGTTCTTCTATTCAAGCTACTATTGAAGGTGTCATTCTTTTTACCATGCAACCATCATAGATCCTAATAATCCATACATATAATTGATGAACTTTCTAAGGTGGAGACCTCAACTTGACTTAAATTATGAATGTTTGTGGCTAGTATGAAACTTATTTAGGAGATCTTTAACAGTTTTGAAGCTGTCATAAGAGCTATAACCTTACTGATGGTGAAAACACTATGGAATAGGTTAATTGTCAATGAAAACTAGGGTGATGTTGTAGACGAAGAGGTAAAGTAGACCAATGAATTGTAGAAGATTAGAATAGACATTCATTCATTGTTCCTAATACCACACATGTCAGCAATGGAGGAGTATTAGCCAATAACGGATCTGAAAGGAGAAGCCAACAATTTTCAAGTACATGCTTGACAATTGCAGCAATTATTGAGCTAATGCATGACAATGATATATGTGGTGTTTATCGCTCAAGAGGTGACGGCAAAGTGAATGAACACATCATGAAGCTGTAGAATGCTAAAGTTCATGAGGCAATTGTTTCCAGTTATGAGGACATCCTTTGCTATCTTTCCTTTAAATTTGATTGTCCTACGTATGTTTTTCATAGAGATTGCATGTGAGACTTTTCAAGAGTTAAAGACCATCGAGTTTGTAAAAATTACAGAAGATAGAATTCAAAGTTTGAAGACTTCTTCAAACGACTTTGAGAAAGAGAATATACAAGTGGGGTGGTTTTAAAAAAAGGTTACAAGAGTGCCACAGGCAAAGCACACAGTTCCCTAGTTTTTTAAAAAAAAGGTTGGATGAGTAATTACAAGAAAGCCAGGCAGCTACCTATTAAAACCATCTCTAACCTCCAAAAATTCAAGGAAAAATGCACTAGTGAAATCAAAATATTAAGTTCATTGAGGGAACAACTCAATTGTCTATATAAGGGATGTAGATGATGTATTTTGCAAAATCAATTTTCCTTCATAAAAGATTCTTGGTTATCCATTATAACATTAGGCAAGAGATACATTAATCTCATACACATCATATATGTTACACACTTGCACAATATGCTACAATATGAGATATGCCTATAGTAAGTAGGAATTCTTGGTTATTCAACCATAGGTATAAGAGTAATGACATGGAATATACTTATTTCAACATGTCATCACCTTTTAAAAAATAAAGAATCGTATGCTAACCTCTTTTTTAATCACATTTCATGCAACCCGAAAAATCTATTCCATAATCATCTGATTTAGGAATTTTTAAGCCATGTATAGATCGACCATCTTCAGCTTTGACATTCTTTTTCGTAAAACATAAAATTAACTTTTTTTGTTGTTCTTCCAAGATATGCCTTCGCAATTCCAAAATACTCCACTTTGTTGTACATGTCTAATGATTTTTACTAAGGAAACTATGAAAATATGAGCAGTGGTTTCTTTCAATCTCATCTTGATCATAACAAATGCTTCCATTATCATGTTGGATAGAAACAATTCTGTTTCTACATGTTTTATGCTTTATGATAACATGATAATATATCGAGTTCCTATCCTCTTTTCACAACCATATTCCTTACTTGTTTGATAAAAAACCTCTCCGTATCAGCATTCTTGAAATTTTTAAATGGATCTTGAGTTCTTTTCCTCACTAATTGTATGGATTTCATGAGTTTTTAGTTGCTATTTTAGGGAATTAGTGTGCATGCTTGAATATTGATGCCCTAGTTCTTCTATTATGCTTGAGTTTTGCATAAGGAAATTATATGTTAAAATTTACTGCAATGCCTGTTGAAATTGCATGTCACAACTATTTTTACAGTTCTAATAGTCTAGTTAAGGTTTTTTCCCTCCCCTCAGTGACCTTGCCATGAGTATCCGATCTCATTCTTGAACAACTAGATTGTCATGGGTATCCTAATGGCCAGAAGCAGACTTCACATAGGGCTCATGTGGTTCAAGAACTAGCTTGCCATGGGTACTCTGGTTGCTAGTAGTTGACTTGTTATGGTTGCCTCTGAGGTTAAACATATAACTTGCTATGATGCTTATGGCTAGATGGACTTGTCATAGGTGTCTCTGTCTAAGGAAAGTACCTTGCCATGGGTATTTTCATGGCTATAATTTTTCTTTTAGTCACAATAGCCATTTTTCTATAGTAACAACTTTGCAATCATTTGTGCTGTAGGGCTCATTTGAGAAATTCCTATGGCAAGATGGAATCTTCACAAGAATTTAGAACTTGCACAATGAATCCTTCTACAGTGCAAGGGAAACTTCAAGAGAAATAAGGCTATTGATTGCAAGTTTATTGCTTGCTCAATTGCTATATACGAGGGCAAGAGGGTAGCATTTTGCCATCTATTTATGTATACTGAACAAGAATCACATTTGTGCAGTTGATAAAACTACGACAGGACCCTCCATTTTAACTAATTGCACTACTATGCTCAAAAGCAGATGATTCGCCCTATTAGCAGCATAACAAAGATAACAATAAGGATAGAAGCTGGACATTTTAAACAGAACGAGGGGTCAACTTTAGCTGCAGACAAGAAGCACATGTAGCTGCAAGATGGTTTCCTTGCTGATTCTTCCATGGGAGATACTATTGAAGATGCTGGTGATTCTTTAATTTATATCGAATAACTATTAATGATCCTAATAACCCATAAGTACAAATGGTGAACCTATAAAAGTGAACACTAAACTTGACATAAATTATGAATGTTTATGACTATAGAACTTCTTTTAGAGACCTTTCAGTATTTCAAAGCTATCACAAGAGTTACAGCCTCACTTAATGGTGAAAACCCCATAGAATATGTAAGTAGTATTGAGAATTTGAGTGATGTTGTGGACAAAGAGGTGGATGAGGGTTGCGAGAGTCTTGTTAATGAAGACTAGAATATGGATTCAGTAATTGTTCATGATAGTACACCCGTCAATAATAAAAGAGGAGCATAAGCCTATAATGGACCTCAAGCGAGAAGCCAACAATATACAAGTTCAAGCTTAATTATTGTAGTGATTGCTAACTTGATGGATGATAATGATACATATGAGGTTCACCATGTAGGAGGTAATGGTTGGGTGAAACAATAAAGGGTGAAGCCATAGAACACTGAAGTCCTTAAGACAATTCTTTGTAGATATGGAGATATATTTGCTAACTTTCGTGCAAGTTCCATTGTTGTATGACCATTTTTAATGGAGCTTGTGTCTGAAACTTTTTGAAAGCTAAAGACCACCAGGTTTGAAAACTTATAGAAGATAAGATTCAAAGTTTGACAACTTCCATAGGTGGGTTTTAGAAAGAGAGGATCGAAGTTAAGTGGTTTTGAAAAAGTTTGGATAATATTCCATAAGCAAAGCAGAAAATTTCCTCGTTAAAACCATCTTCTAACCATAGAAAGTTCAAGGAAAAGTGCACCGGTGAAATCAAAACACTAACGGAACAACTCAATGTTCATGCGAGGGATCTAGGTGACACGCTCTTTCTTTTTGTACTAGTTTCACCAAATATGACCTAATCAAATATTATGCAAAATCCCTCCACAAAAGCTACTTGGTTATCCATGATAGCAACAGGGAAATAGCCATTAATTATACACACATCATTTTAGTGAAACACTTATCCAGTGCATTACAAAATGATATATGCTTATCGTCAGTAGGAATCCTAGGTAGTTCAACCTTAGGTACAAGAGTAATAGCAATGAAATTTAATTGTTTCAACATGTTACCATCTTTGAAGAAATTAAGAATGATAGTAGCAACCTCTTCTCCAATGTATTCCATGCATTTTGAAAAATCTACTCTTATAATCATCTAGTCCAGAAATTTTTGAGCCATGTATAGACTGTATTCCAGTTTTGACATCCTCTTTTGCAAAAGGTACCATTAGCGATGCCTATTGTCTTTCAAAGATATGCCCTACCAATTCCAACATACTCCGCTTATATGTTATGTGCTTCTTACCAAGGAAACTCTGGAAATATGAGACAAGGTTGTTTTCAATCGCAGCTCGATCATTAAAAAAATGCTTGCATCATCATATTGGATAGAAACAATTTTGCTATGTATGTTTTTTGCTTTATAACAACATGAAAACGTGATGAGTTTCTATCCGCTTTTTGTAACAATTTTTCCTTGTTCATTCTTAAAAAAAAAAAAAACTCCTTAACAACTACTTAAGCTTCTCACTGTTTGCATTGGTTGCATGGGTATTTGGATAGGGAATTAGTGCCTATGTTTGAGTGCTTATGTCTACGTTTTTACTATTTTACTTAGGTTTTGCATATTTTGAGAGATTTTGGGTGTGTGCGCACTTGTGCGCGCGCGTGTATGTGTAAGAATAAGCTAGTCTATTGCAAAGGGTTTTTCTTCTTTTGGGCATTTAAGGACATTCCAATCATTTTAGTTTTCTCTCACACAATGGTAATTTAAGCGCAATGATAAATTGATTGTCTGAGCATTCCACCAAAACTCATAAAGACATGGTAGGAATAGCAAAACTAGGGCTTTTCCATTCATTAATATTTTTCTTGGGGTATTTTCATCATTATACTAAAATTAAATACCTATGCATAGCTACTTACAAAGCTGCCTCCACTCTTTTTGCCCTCTTCCATTCATCTGCTACAACATAATGAAAGAGCTAATGCTTTGGTTATTCTCTCTCATTCCTAAAGGCAAGTTCGCTCACACCTTCAACTACATTGCTCAAGAAACAAGATGATTTTTGAGTCGTACAATTTAGATCTTAAATAGTTGATCTTCGTTGCCCATGTGAGACTTTATTATTAGAGTGTGTTGTTACCATTTGAGATATTATTACTCAAAAAGGAAAAAAAAAAAACTAAAAGGCCCATGAGGAGAGAGAAGAAGGAAGATAATAAGGCAAGAGGAATGAGGTTTGTTATTTACTTGTGTTCTAACATCAATCGTTATGATCATAAATCATTCTACATCAATGAGTGCAAATTAATTTATTTGTTGTATTATAAAGTCAATGTGCTAGATACCCATGTAGATGATTACATATATTATGAGTCTATGATATTTTCGTTCTTTATAACTTCATTTCTCTTACAATATGCAAGTTTATGTGTTCTTTTCTAATTTTTGTAATCTTATTTGTATACATATAAAATGGCTTTTCTTTTTCAATTTGGGTCTCTTGGGGTAACCTCCCTCCCTCCTCAAGGTTTTTCACTAAGGTCTTGTGAGTCTATGGCCAATTTGGAAGGGAAAACACTTAAGTAAGTATGGGGCACCAAACCTTTTATTGTAGTTATTGTTGTAGTTATCGCTGTCTTTCTGGTTAATTATGTATTAAACGCCTCCTGCCTTGGCCCTAGTATTCCAAATAAAAGTTATGTTGTAACTTATCAGTGCCATTTAATGTGTATGGATTATCTATTGTATATATTTCTATAGTCCAAAGATGTGAGATTTTAAGCGCTTGAGTATAATTTTGGAAAAGAAATTTAAATGTTCCTTTTGGTAATCCTCACTTATGGATTATAGGACCCATAAAAAGTTAATTTTGCATTATTTAGGGTATTAAAGAGTTTTTGCTAATGTAAGAATCTTAGACAGCTTTCTCCTTTGGTTTCATGTATAGTTTTCCATGCCTTTTTGTAACTCTTCGCAACTCTTTGCTACCCTTATCATTTCCTCACTTTGGATTTTGTTGCTTTGGTCAAATATGTTTATACTTATTGTTCTGATGTGATTTTGCCAAATTTGTCACTTTTTGCTTTTATATGTTTGCTTAGTTTTTATCTTTTCCTTTAATTCCTCCATCTATCTGCTTTTGGGATTACATTATTTTAAGCTATTCATGGATACCTACTAATTGCAATCTTCAATTATTTTTTCTTCATGGTTTAATATCGTTATTTTATTTGCTATCTCTACAAAAGGGATATTCCAATGATGAGTAACTAAGCATAATAACTAAATACCCCCTTATTTGGGTGTGTCCTTTCTCATTTTGAATCACCTGCAAGGAGGGATAATGCAAGCAATGCGAACAACAAAAATAAAGAAAAACTGTTATGTAACTACAGATGTGACAAGCTAGCAAAAAAATCTAGTACCTTCAATAAAGGATGCATCTAATCTAATATAAGAGTGTGTAACTCACATATCACTCAATTTCTTTATGAAGAAAACATTTCTGCTTTGAGTAAGTAACCCACTAACATATGCTACCAGGTCTTCTATTTGCTTATGTCTTCTATTTGCTTATGAACCATAACTTGCTCATGTTGCGTGACTCAACACTTAGCATATATAAACTTGATTGTGAGTGACATGGTGAAGATACATGTAAAACAGAATAATAGCCATGTGTTTACTTTAACACAATTCTCAATTTTTATTACATTAGTTTATATCATCGATTGTTTATTAATGTTATATATATATAATTATAATAATAATAATAATAATAATAATAATAATAATAATAATAATAATAATAATAATAATAATAATAATAGTTTGGTATAATGATTTTTGAAATCCAATTTTCTAGATAAATGTTTCTGCGACTATGTAGGTTTGGGTAATTATTTTTCAGGGTACTAATGTTTGGGTTATAATATTTTTGGGGGACAAATATTTCTATTTTTGATCCCCAACTTTCTAAAATTGTGAATTGGTCCCAAATATCCAAATATGATTATTTTTAGTGTTTTTTCTTCTTATGATGACTTTATTGGTACTACTTATCGCGATCTGCTAGTCAGATCATAAAGATTATATTTTCTATCATTAGTAGCCCACCATACTTAGCAAAATAATTAAAGTTTAATTAGACAGTTTTGACATTACCTGAACTTACTTGGTGTTAGACTCCGGCGTTCCTCTAGCTTTCGGTTTACAGAAATTGCTATCTCAACCCCACCTTCCTTAGATCAGGCATAACACAGATCCGTTTTATTTCCTATCTCGGGCTGTAGTCACTAATCAAGTTTTATATGTATTTTCTAAAGGATAGTGAGACTTTAATTAAGAAATTATAATATTTAAGACATATGGTTCAATTGAATAATATTCCCCACTGGGAAACTTCTTTTATTGAAAGTTTGAAAGTGAAAATATTATAATGAAAAGTCTTGAGAGAGACTTAAACTATTAAGATCATTAGAAATGCTTGTTCATAGAGAAATGGAGAATCCTGACTTCTCTTTTAATTAAGAATGCTCAAATGACAGTGTTCTTTCTCAATGCTCGACCTTTCCTTTTATAGAGAGGATGTGGGTACATAGGATGCCCTAACGCCTACAGGACATACTGCTTTTACACATGACTACAACATATTCACATGGCTATAGTAAACTGCCTTATTTTACATAGCTGACACTTGTCAAAATAGTACAATAATGGAGTAACCACTTTTTAGAAGATAACAAGACTAGTCATTATTGTTGAGATTCTGCATGCCTGCATCTCCAATTAAATTTTTCAGACCATCATTATCTAGATAATCATCAAAATCTTCATCGATTTGGAGATACTCTGGGTCCCATTTCTCAAATAATTCAAGAAGATATTTCTTTTCTTTTTCTAATAAGAATTTTCCAGCTCCAACATCAAAGACATAATCAAAGATATCTTCTAAGACTACTCCCTCCACCTCCATATATTCTTTAAACTCATTGTCATTGGCAAAAGTAGTGTTTTCACAATGCATCAACATTTTTCCTTGTTCAATTAATGCCCAACTTTAATGATAAATATTGTAAAAACCGATGTCTCTTACTAAAGTAGGATCTGTAACTAATTCTCGTCGTTCTGAAAACCATTCTTGTCGTTGATTATGGGAATCATCGTAATAAACCATCTGAACAAGATAATGGGCTGGTTTGACTTTTTTATTTTCATATTCGATTAGTGCACAATGTATCTCCAAATATAGGTATTTGTTATATGGAATTTTTGTTAGACCATTAGGAGATGGTAGAATCCAATGGATCTTTCTGAATATGCATTGCTGAAATTTAGTTAGTCTTGAGAAAAATGGGAACTTTGGGTATGTGATTTCCATGAAGTAAACTATCATTCCGTATTACCAGGCTTTAATGACGGGGTCATTTGGAGAGATTGAGTTTGCTGGGAAACTAACACCACCAACTCCAGACTTATCAGGAAAGTAGATCGTTGTACTCCAAGACTCCCAAATATCATAGGAATAATTATGATAATAGTCAATGCAGACTGCATACTATTCATTGAACCATTTTTCTAGAACATGGGAACTTATTTTTGCTTGGATATTATAAGGGCATTTAATTAACTTGTAACTCTAGAAGGGAAAATTTTTAGGCTATTAGGTAGGCAGAAGATAGTAGCTCAAAGCATGATCTACTTTTTATATGAAATTTCAAATTATCAATAAGGATTTTACTAGAAGGAGAAACCCGTTCTAGTAATAATGACATCTAATTATGAGTTTCCTCCTTTTCTGGCAAGAGTTCTGCTCTGATGATCACCATTTGTGAGTTCTCGAGCTAAAATGTCTGCCAGAGAATGCTTCGATCCCTGTATATGTTAAATAGAGAAGAAAAACTGGTGAAGCCATAATTGCTAACGCAGGAGTCACCCTTGTGCTTGCATATTTGATAAATTTTTTTTCACAAAACCAAGTATCCCTTTGCAATCAGTTTGAATAAGCAAAGGTTTTATCGCTAAAAAGATTGAGAACGTTTCAATTCCCCTTATAACTATAAGGATTTCTTTTTCCATCAAGGAATAGTTGCATTCTGCCTTATTAAAACTTCCACTGTAATAAATTTACAGAGTTTTTTTCCTTCTTTGATTTTAATTACTGCACTCCAATACTCATTGCTGGCATCTGTCTTAAGCACTAAATCATCTCCTTCATTAGGCAAATTAAGAACAGGAAGATTTTCACACGTTTTTTTAAAATTTTGAACAATCTTTATATCATTAGTGGTCCATGTCCGACTTACTTCTTTCTTGAGTTTCTGCTGTAATGGCTCTCTTAGTTTAGCTAAATCTTTAATGAAATCTGAAGAATAGATACGGCATCAGAAACCTTTCTAATTGCTTTCTATCTTCAATCTTTTCAAGAAAATTTTCTATTTTTTCCAAAATATGCTTTTGTAAGATGATCTATCCAGCTTTTATCTCTAGGCCTAAGAACTCAATTTCTTATTCAGTATAAATGCACTTATTCTTACCAAGTATAATACTGTGATCAATCCATCTTTGGGTGATAGCTAAGACATCATCTTTGTGCTGTTCTATTGTTTTAGAAAAGACAAGGATATCATTCATGTAAACTAAACAACAATGATTAAGGTCCTTAAAAATATTATCCATTCTTCTTTGAAATATTTGAGATGCATTTTTAAGACCAAATGACATTACTATCCATTCATAATGTCCTTATGGGATACTAAATGCAGTTAAAGGAATGCTTTCCTCATCCATTTTAATATGCCAATAAACACTTTTGCAATCCATTTTTGAGAACCAAGAGGCTCCTTGAATTCTATTGAAAAGGACAGTTTGGTTAGGAATATAATAACTATCAAAGACAGCATTATCATTAAACTTTTTATAATTTATTACCATTCTTGCCTTTCCTCTTTTTTCTTCTGCATGATTTCTTACCATGAAAGCGGGACTGATTTGAGAACTTTTACTATTCCTGATTAATCCGTTATCTAGAAGTACTTTGATTTGTTTGTCAAATTCCTGGATGTCTTGGTGTGTATACACCATTTGTTTGACTCGAATAATAGTATTGAGCTTTAACAACATAATTTTTGCAAATGTCTTATCTTTATCCTAAAATTTTAGTGGATTATCATAGTAGAGTTCTTTATAAAATTACTCTTGTTGTTTAGCAATTTGCTCTTTAATAGATAACTCAAGTACTGAGATTGTCAATGCTTTCTCATGTTGTGCAGGCATTACCTTTTCATCACGCTGGCTGCATGTAAACTCAATTTTCTAATAAGTGTAGGCCTTGCTTAATTTTTCAATACGAACTAAGTGGCCATTAATTGTGAATGTTATCTGGTTTATTGTCTGTGTACATGAAGAATATAATCTTTGAAAATTATTTTCAATAATCATATCATGAGAGGGTTGATCAGTAGTCCATAGAACTAGTATAATGCATTGAACTCTTCCTAATTCTATGGATAACCCTTCTATGGCTTCATTGTAACTCATAATGCTACTATCAGCTATCCTAACTTATAAATGATTTTTAGCTATTTCCATATAAACTCTAGAAATAATGATCTTTTCCCAAAGCATACTGAACAACCACTATCTATGTAGGCACACAACTCATATTTATTATATCCCTCTAAGCATACATTTATTGAGACATAGATGGTATTAGGATTTGCGTAGGTGAATTTATAGCATGTCTCCATGGTCATGTTTTCGACTAATTCATCCTCACAAATTGGTTTACTAATAGTTCTTGTTTTATATGCAATGACCTTTCTTTCTAGACTCATACTTCGGTCTACACTAGGTCTTGCAAATTCAAAACTTATTCTATTTATTTCACTAGTTATACTAATTGTATCATCTTCTTTAATTTCTTCTTTAGTTGATGAAAATCTTTCTCCCCATTCTGATCTTGTACTCATGCTTCTTAATAATTGGGGTTTTATGGTTATTTTACCATTCTCATCAATTCTTATGACATTTTTCTTGTGAATTTTTATGGGGTTGACAAAGCTAGATATCTATGAACGATCAATTTTTATCTCCTGTGGATTGGATTTAATCCTTTAAATCTTTTGCATAGGGGTAGAACTTTCAAATTTTTCTACCTCTATTATTGTGACCTTAGTCTTTGGATCTACAGTATTATCTAATTTATAGATAACTTTCTAAAATATCCTTAATAGATATCCTACTCTTTTCATATCCATTCCAACTGTTTTTATTTTAAGGGATAGGAAATTTTTAGCAAATTCATCTTTTAGACTCACATAATATCCAGGTCAACAATTGAATCCTATCGATCCATTGCATAAGTTGGTCTTAATCCCTGCGATAATTTGACTATTAAATTTAGTATGCCTAATACCACAGAGTAAGGCATAGAGCTCAATATCTTTGCCATAATATTGTAATAGAGTAATTTGAACATGGACGCTTCCAACATGAATATACCTATGCTTTCTATCTTTGTTATGCTTAAGGCTGTTTTCCCAATTAATGAGATTAACTTCCCCACATCATGCTCACAATCTTTGATTTCTAGATCTCCTTCTATCATCTCGCAAACATACTTGCTTTTTAATTAAAAAGTAGATTTTTTATAGATCATGTCCTTTTGGATTATGGGAAGGACCCAATCTCTTTTGACTTGCTCGTTATGATTATCTACAATAAACTCTTCCTCTTGAAGATCAACAAGACTAATCAAGTTACTTTCATCATATGACTTATTTCTTCATAATCACTTTCTTCATATTCATTGTCTAAGATAATTTCAAGAATCCCTTTGTTGTTATTTAGGGCTAGGTCTAGTGCCTCATCTTCCCTAAGCTCAATATAATCTAGGCTACTCAAGATTTCAATAAGCTTGTTATTCTTTCTATTTTTGCATTCATTAGCATAATGTCATACTTCTGCGCATGCCCAATATTTGCAGTTGCTTTTTCCTGCAAGACAATAAGATATTTTCCTAAAAAATCTTCCTTTTTTTAGGACTTGGTTTGTTATAATACTTTCTTCTATACTTCTCTCCCTTTTACTTATTAAAGCTCTTGTTCTCATAAAATTTTCTTTTTCTTCTCCTTTCAGGTTCTTTTTTTCATTAGTGAGGTAAATCCCAACAAGTTTGGAATTGCTTCTTAATTTTCTTTTACTTTTAGAGATCAAGACATTGATCATTGACCCATTTTCTTAAATAAGAGATTCTTGAACCAAGGGTGTAAAACCCCAGAAAATTCGTTGTGGAGAACCAAGGTCAGGATGGATCGACCTGGACCCGAGTCATGTCAAGGGAGTTTTGAATATCTATTTCGCTCAAGAAAAACCTTGGATTGACTCTTTTATGTTTTGATTTAGGTTGGTTTCAGTTAAATAACATTTTCTTTTTAGTACGTTATTTTCTATCGTAAACATCGCTATTTTCGGACCAACCTTTCGTTATTTTCCATAGCTTTTTGAAAAAAAAATATATTTTTGGACCGATCTTGCATTTCTGGACCGACCCCCTCTTCCCCCCCTTGGCGTGTATATATATAAAAAAATAATAATAATAATTAACCTACTCCTAGTAGGGGTAGAACTCCCCATTCACCCCACTTCCCTCCCTCCCTCTTAAATTCAAAAATTAACCTAAACTACCCACACCCACTCTTCCCATCTCATGCCTCACTCTCTCTCTCACGGCTCCCTTTTCACATCCTCCCTCTCTTTCTTCCTCCACCCTAGAACCACCATCACATACACCAAGCAACCACCAAGCCGCTGTCATCTCTTTTGCTTTCAAAACAAAGGAAAAAGAAGAGAAGATCGAGCATGTTTGAAGAACTTCACCCTTCTCCTCTTCTCTTTTGATTTTTGATCGTTTTAGTTGAAATCACAAGGTTTAATTCAAGTCTAATGTTTTCTTGCAGCTTTCTCGGCGTTAAATTTGAGTGAAGGCGGCGTTCCCATCGAATTTAACTCGAAACCAATCCAATGTATTTTGCCATGATGTTTTTTAATATCCTTTTAATTTTAGTTTTGGTAAAGAAGGGATTCTTTTTGCATGATTGGGTCTGGGTAAAGGTTTAATGATGTTGTTAAGAATGGATAAATTTTTGGTGCACCAAAACTGGGCAAAAACCGTGCATAAGAGAGAGGAGAAAAATACTTAGATTCATCCCTATTTTACCGGGACTTTGAAAGTTCGTGGGAATTAATCTAGTTGTTGCAAAATTCTGACATTTTTATGGTAGATGGATTGGAATGTGAATAGTTCGTGGGCTTTTGAATCAAGTGAATCGGAGTTATAATGAAGAACTTATGGCTGAAATACTAAACCCTATAAAAATCAAGGCTGTTGTTGTAGGTTTTGGTTTTGAAGTTTTTGACCTAGTTACTGTTCGAATTGGGAAATACCCTAAACATGAAAGTTGTAGCACACAAAATTATCCTTTCACGTTGAAGAAGAGGACAATTTTTGGAGGTTGGGAGAAAAAGTTATGAATTTTGGAAATGAGGTTAAAAACCTGGGCAGAAATTGGGAAGCTGAAACTGGGGCTGTTGCAACCATGGAATTGGGAAAATTCCCTAGGTCAGAATTGGTTGCTAAAAATCATGAAATTTATTGGGTGTGAACTTCTGGATACAACGAAAATTCCCATTTTGGAATCGGACCGTTTTGAGCGGCATAGCCCAAGATGCAATAAATTCTTCAAAGGATGGTCATGGGAAAATAGTCACTGATAGTTTTGAAATAACTGAGATTATGACCTAGTTTAGGATAGAACCAGGCCAAACCCCGAACATAGAAAATGTAGGGGACAATTTAAGGTTTTTGGATCGACCTAGAACACTAAATTTGGACACCGAAAACAAAAGTTATAGCTACTGAAATTCACACCCAGAATCTGGCCAATTGACCCTTAACTAGGGTTAAGGACGGGTTGAACTAAAAAGTTAGAGAAATGTTATTAAAAAAAAAAATTTTTTTTGAGAGGACCAAGATGTCCTAAATTAAATGTGGACTGATTGTGGACTATACATGGGCTAGAAGCGGATAAGTGAACCTATTGTTAAGTAACCGAGCCCGTAAACTGTACGGTAATCAGGTAACAATCATGCCCTAACCTTTCCCTGTGTGGCTCAACTGCGAATGTTTTGGAATGTGAGTAAGAATTTCTGGCTTTACTGTTCAAACTGAAGCAACACTGAATCATGAATTGAAAAATAAAAGGCATGATGGAAACAGTACGTTGTGTATGTTCCGAAAAATTGAAACTTACTATGTTGAGGAAGTCGAAACATAATGTGATTCGAGTAGAGACATAAACTTTCATTGTGTTGTTATAGGAAAGGTGCTTGAAATCGAATGAACTGATTGTGCTATGTTGACTCCAGTAAGGAGTAAGAATCTGTTAATTAAAAAGGACTGAATGGGGCGAGTTTCATGTGTTTGAATGAGTTAAAGGCCATAGCTTTCCCCGACTAATAAGTGCATGCATGTGAGCAGCCACGTGCTCGGTTGAGATGTGGGCCAGGTTATCGGTAACCACCTATGTTAGTGGTAGGCCAGGAACAGTTAAGCGGTAACCGCTTAAGTAGCGGTAGGTCAGGAATGAGTTAAGCGGCTGCACTATGACAAGCGCAGGCCATGAGACCCACTGGGGTTGCTCCCCCAAAACCGAATTGAAGCTGATGCATGTTGAACTGAACTGTGAAAGTGTGATTCTAAAAAGATAAGGAAGGAAGTGTGATAACAGCTTGTGTGCTTGAAAGATGCTTTTGCTGTCCCTTTCCCTTTAAAATGTTTTCAAAATGAATTTGTATGTGTGTTTGACTGTTAGGGGTGCTTGTTACTGAGCTTATCTCACGTTTATAAAATGTTTTGTTTTCAGGTGATATGAGTAGGCGAGAGGCTGGGGATGTCAAATTAGTGTGAGGCACAAATGCTGCAAAACTATAAGCTAGGGTTGGATGGTGATGAACAGTAGTTATTACTAGTTGTTATTTTTGGATTTGGTTGGATGTAATCTTCTTTGTATTGAAGATTTTCCCTTTGTTTGTTTTATAAGACTTGGTATCTAGCTTGGTATTTCCAAGAAAGAGATACGGTGGTAACACTCTACTAGGTTGAGCCGCTGCCTTTAAGGCTGCTTGGCCTTAAACATGAAACTAGAAATCTGGGGGTGTTACAAAGTAGAATCAGAGCCCAGGTTGACTGACCTGAAGCTCGCTCAAAAGATGAAAAGAGTAATAATAATGTATAACCCAAAGTCTAGTGGACATGAGGACTGCTCGGAGTGTGAGTGTAGGATGGGAAGGGAATGTGTTTATGCATGTCTTTACTTCTTATGTGTTGTATATGTCTGATATGGGTCTGTTATTGACTAGGATGAACAACGATCGTCACTGTGGGTGTATGAGACGGCAATGCCGCTACCAGAGGTTAGGAAAACCGCCTGGGGAGAGTTTGGAGAGCCAGCTAGAACGAGTGGAGATCTTCTTCTTTGCGAGATTAGTTGAGGTTCCTAATGATTGTTTGAGGTTTGGCCAGAACCGAACCTTCTTGTTCCTCCTAACTCTGTTAAGGGATCCTATGTGGCACTATAGGATCAACCAGTTACACCCAAAAAGGAGACCTATTGAAATTCTTAGGGGATGCTGTCTTTGTGAGTGGGAACCCATGGAAATGACCCTAAATGAGTTGGTGGATTATCTCATAGACGTAGGACCCTACAAGGAGCCACCCACCCCTAATTCTGAGGAGGCAACCCCACCACCATCCTTTGCAGAGGACACTGAGGAATCTGAAGATGAGAGAGAGCCAAGGGTTGAAGAATATAGAGAGGACAGTGAGGATGAGGGTAAATCAGAGGAAGACCCTGAAGAGGACCCCATGGAAGAGGACGAACCCGTGGAGGAAGATCCCGAGGAAGATCCTGAGGAGGATCCCGAGGAGGATCCTGAGGAAGACCCCGAGGAGGATCCTGAGGGAGACTCCGAGATCAGCGAAGGGCAACTGATGAGTGCTGAGGACTTCGAGGGAGACCAGGGAGAGGAAGAGAGGAATCACCCTGCCCAGGACGAGAAATCCAGTAGCTCGAGGGAAGTAGAGCAAAGGATAAACTCCTTATAGGGAAGAGTCGAGCGTGAGGTGGGAATAAACCGTTGGAAGTGAGGCAAGTGCGGTCGAATGTGTAGGGACACCTGCCCATTGGACAACCCCAACCACTGAGAGCTGGAAGCCTTAGGAGGCTGTTTTCTTTTTTTTCTTTTCCTTTTCTTTCCTTTTCTTTCTTTCCTAGCACAAGTAATAGTAGCGTTGTTTTTCTTTTGTTGTAATAAGGCCACTGTGGCTATTAGGATTAAGCATTGTGATGCAATGAAAGTATTGACATGGAAGCTGGATGGAAACTGAAAAATCTCATACAATGAAGTTGTTTTTGATGATTTAAATCCCTGTGTACCTGATTATCAAAGATGTATGCTACGCGGACGTACTGCTGGTGTGATATAAGACACCTGAATTTGATGTGATGTGCTCTGAATGTGATGTTATGCTATGAACAAGTTCTGAGAACTGTTATACAATGCACTGGCATATACGATGTTATTGAAACTTAGTAAAATATAGGATGTGAACTATTAGGAGAAGAACTAAACCTAAGTTATTTTCCCGAACAGGATGGCGGGAAACAACCACAACGATGAGTCGCAAATGGGACCTAACCCTGCAACAAGGGTCCTTATGGACCCGGACGTCCCCATGACTGCCTTTAGAGAGTGGCTGGAGACCCTACGCCCTCGGAATAGGAATGGGTCCCGCAGCCACATCGGTGAGACCAACCCGCCGTCGGGAGCAGAACTCACCAACGTGTTGCTGTTGGAAATGCTGCAAAAGCAAGGGGAGCAACTACGGCTCCAGAATGAGCAAATCCAAAGATTAATAGATGTTAAAGAGAAGAGAGCGGAAGAGGACAACTCGTACATGTTCAAACATTTCGCTAGCCATCACCCACCCGTTTATGATGGCACCCCTGACCCCAAAACCTTCGAAGACTGGATTAAGGGGATGGAGAAGTTATTTGATGCACTCCAGTGTCAAGAGGACTGGAAGGTAGGATTCGCAGCGTTCTACCTAAAAGACAAGGCCGACCTTTGGTGGGGTACGATGAGGGAGAGACAAAACGAGCCTGGGTTTAGATGGGGTAAGTTCAAGGAAATGATCAAGGATCATTTCTACCCCACCTCCCTCCAAAAGGTTAAGGAGAACGAGTTTATGCAACTGCAGCAAGGGACCATGAGCGTTCTCGAGTATGCCTCCAAGTTTATGGAGTTGTCACGTTTTACCCCAGCCTTCATAGCTGACGAAAGACTGAAGATGAATAGATTTGAGGCCGGGCTGAATCCAACCATTAAGGAGAGAATGTCGGTGCGACAGTATGTCTCCTACGTTGACCTGTATGACACTGCAGTCAACGTAGAAAGAGCAATGAAGGAGCGCAGTCCTTACTTCAATGAACAGAGGGGTACCAAGAGGAAGGGAGATAATCGAGGAACCTTCCAGACGCAGGAGCAGAGCCATAGACCCGTTGGGGGACAACACTCGGGTAGTCTCAACCGAGGGGGCCAATATCCCAACACCCGGCCCAAGGTGACCTGCAATGCTTGCGGAAAATCGGGGCATTTTGCCGGAGAATACTGAACTGTAAAGAGGTGCTTCCGCTGTGGAAGCCACCTACACCAAGTGCGAGACTGCCCACTCTCTCCACCCCCTCCCAGGCGAGAACAAGGGCGCAGTCAAGGGCAGGGATAGAACCAAGGGCAGGGCAGCGGCCCCAGTCGTCATATCAGAGCAGGAGAGGGCAGGCGGGCCACCCCAGTCAGTAGTATCGAGCACTCCAATCGGCTCAGTCTCAACCCTCCAACCCACCTCCCCAGGACGGTGGAGGTCGAGTTTATGTGATTCGTAAGGAAGAAGCTGAGAATGCTCCGAATGTGATGACGAGTACGTTTTCTTTCTTAACTCAGTCTGTAGAAGTCTTATTTGATTCGGGCGCCACACATTCCTTTGTTTCTGCTAAACTAGTTGAGATCCTGAAGCTAAACCCTACTCAAAAATCCTCTATGCTGTCTGTGATGCTCCCTGATGGGAAAACTGTGTCGTGCGAGGAGCTATATGAGGGTCATCCTGTGAAAATGTATGAATGTGAATTCCCAGCGAACCTGTATAAGTTTGAGTTGACGGACTTTGGGATTATCTTGGGAATGAATTGGCTTTCTAGGTATCAAGCTCAAATAGACTGTTCTAAATGAAAGATCACCCTGAGAGGGCCTAATGGAGAAACGGTAGTGCATAGGGGCCAGAGGCCCAGAATGTGAATAAAGTTGGTGTTAGCATTAAGAGCTCACAAGCTGTTGGGCAAGGGATGTGAAGGGTTCCTGTGTCACGCAGTCAAAACCAAGAGTGCGGGCCCTTCCTGAGAAGACATCCCTGTAGTGAGGGAATTCCCAGACATATTCCCCAATGAAAATCCTAGAATGCCACCTCTTAGAGAGGTGGAGTTTTGTATAGACCTGACCCCCAAAGCCACCCCTATTTCCAAGGCACCTTATCGGATGGCACCAGTTGAGCTTAAGGAATTGAAGTCACAGTTGGAGGAACTTTTAGAGAAGGGTTACATCCGCCCTAGTACGTCTCCACAGGGAGCCCCGGTCTTATTTGTGAAGAAGAAGGATGGGACCTTGAGGTTGTGTATAGACTACCGGGAGTTAAATAAGATAATGGTTAAGAACTATTATCCCCTGCCCAGAATAGACGACTTATTTGACCAACTTCGGGGCGTGGGAACCTTTTCCAAAATTGACCTCCGATTGGGGTACCATCAACTCCGAATCAAGGATGAGGATATACCCAAAACGGCATTTTGTACCCGATACGGCCACTATGAGTTCGTAGTGATGCCGTTCAGCCTCGCCAATGCACCAGCGACATTCATGGACCTTATGAACAGGGTCTTTAAACCCTACCTGGATAAATTTGTGGTCGTCTTTATTGACGACATTCTTTTCTATTCGAGAACTCCGGATGAGCACACTCACCACCTACAAATAGCCCTGGAAGTGTTACGGAAAAACGAGTTGTATGCTAAATTCTCGAAGTGTGAGTTTTGGTTAGAGAAGGTTGCTTTCTTAGGTCATGTAATTTCTAGTGAGGGAGTATCGGTGGACCCTCAAAAGATTGAAGCGATTACAAACTGGCCCAGACCTAAGAACCCCACAGAAGTAAGAAGTTTTCTGGGTATAGCGGGGTACTATCGTCGATTTGTACAAAACTTTTCAAAGATCGCCACCCTGCTTACCAATTTGACTAGAAAGATCACCAAGTATAAGTGGACGGAAAAGTGTGAGGAAGCTTTTCAGGAGCTTAAGGAGCGACTCACGAGTGTGCTGATACTAGCCCTACCTACTGCGAATCAGGATTTTGTGGTGTATAGTGATGCCTCCAGGAATGGATTGGGATGTGTATTAATGCAAGATGGTCGTGTTATAGCGTATGCTTCACGACAGTTGAAGACACATGAGCGGAGTTACCCGACCCATGATTTAGAATTAGCGGCGGTGGTATTCGCTCTCAAAATCTGGAGACATTACTTGTATGGTGTTCGCTGTGAGGTGTTTACCGACCATCAAAGTCTGAAGTAATATGAGGCAGACTAGGTGGCTTGAATTCCTAAAAGACTATGACATCCATTTCCAGTATCACCCAGGAAAGGCTAACGTGGTGGCGGATGCATTGAGTCGTAGGCTGTACCTGACCTTGAGTGGATTAATAACGCTTTCGGATGATCTGCGTAGGGAATTTAGGAGGTTAGAGCTTAATGTAATTACCCCAGGAGCTAAACCTATGCTTTACGCCCTGGAGGTACAACCTACCCTCATAGAAGAAATTCGAACGGCACAGGCCACCGACCCTAAGCTCGAGCGGATAAGAGATGAGATATTGGTAGGAAAAGCACCTGAGTTTGTAATCCATGAGGATGGTACCATCCGATTCCACAATCGGGTGTGCGTCCCAGCTGTGGAGGAGTTAAAAAGGAAAATCCTGGACGAGGGGCACAATACTCCACACTCGGTACACCCTGGGGGTAATAAGCTGTATAAGGACCTGAGGCAGATGTTCTGGTGGAGTAATATGAAGCGGGAGGTAGTGGATTATGTGGCAAGGTGCCTGACCTGCCAGCGAGTGAAGATAGAACATCAGCGGCCGGTAGGACTTTTACAGCCGCTGGATGTCCCTGAGTGGAAATGGGACTCCATATCCATGGATTTTGTCGTAGGTTTGCCGTTGACTCAACGGAAACATAATGCGATTTAAGTCATAGTGGATAGGCTAACAAAGTCAGTGCATTTTATTGCCATACAAAACACATGGACCTTGGCTCAACTGGCTCGAGCATACCTCGAGGAGATAGTGCGGTTGCATGGGGTACCTAGCTCCATAGTATCAGATCGAGATACCCGATTCCAGTCGGGATTCTGGTAAAAACTACAGGAAGCATTTGAAACGTTGCTACGCTTTAGTACTGCATTTCATCCCGCAACCGATGGCCAGACGGAACGTACCATCTAAACCTTGGAGGATATGCTGCGTGCTTGCGTTTTAGACTTTAAGGGCGTGTGGGACAAGCAGCTAGCCCTGATCGAATTCTCTTACAACAATAGTTACCACGCGAGCATTGGTATGGCCCCGTACGAGGCTTTGTATGGGAGAAAGTGCAGAACCCCGCTCTGTTGGCAGGAGATTGACGAGGCCTTGACTATAGGACCGGAGTTAATCCAAGCCACTATGGACAAAATAAAGTTAATTCAGGAACGAATGAGAGCTGCCCAGAGTTGCCAGGAAAGTCATGCCGATCAGAGGCATAGACCCCTTGAATTCCAGGTTGGGGATCAGGTATTTCTTCGAGTTTCTCCAATCAAGGGTGTTGTAAGATTTGGGAAGGCGGGGAAGCTTAACCCGAGGTACATCAAACCGTATCCGGTTGTACAAAGGATTGGAGAGGTAGCCTACCGACTAGAGCTACCGACTGAACTCCAGAGGGTACATGATGTGTTCCACGTGTCGCAGTTGCGCAAATATATACCAGACCCCTTGCATGTCATTGAACCCGACCCTATACAGCTTCAGGAAGACTTATCATATGAGGAATAGCCTGTTCGAATCCTAGATCGACGGGAAAAGCATCTTTGGAAAAAGATGGTGCCCCTGGTGAAGGTCCTTTGGGCCAACCACGAAACATCAGAAGCCACCTGGGAGCCGGAGCAGGAGATGCGAGACAAGTACCCCCATTTGTTTCCGTGATCAGGTGTGTAGTGGCTTCGAGGACGAACCCTTTTAAGTGGAGCGAAATGTAAAACCCTGAGAATTCTGAGTCAGACGGAAAGTCAGATTGATGGTGTCAGGGTGTCACGACCCAGTGAGGTTTCGAGGACGAAACTTTTCTAAGTGGGGTAGTATGTAAAACCCCAGAAAATTCGTTGTGGAGAACCAAGGTCAGGATGGACCGACCTGAAACCGGGTCATGTCAAGGGAGTTTTGAATATCTATTTCGCTCAAGAAAAACCTTCGATTGACTCTTTTATGTTTTGATTTAGGTTGGTTTCAGTCAAACAACATTTTCTTTTTAGTACGTTATTTTCTATCCTAAACATTGCTATTTTCGGACCAACCTTGTGTTATTTTCCATAGCTTTTTGGAAAAAAAAATGTATTTTTGGACCGATCTTGCATTTCTGGACCGACCCCCTCTTTCCCCCCTTTGGCCGTGTATATATAAAAAAAAAAATAATAATAATAATTAACCTACTCCTAGTAGGGGTAGAACTCTCCACTCACCCCACTTCCTTCCCTCCCTCTTAAATTCAAAAATTAAGAAACCTGTATAAATCAAGGCTGTTGGTGTAGGTTTCGGTTTTTAAAGTTTTTGACCTAGTTACTGTTCGAATTGGGAAACACCCTAAACATGAAAGTTGTAGTACACAAAATTATCCTTCCACGTTGAGGAAGAAGACGATTTTTGGAGGTCGGGAGAAAAGGTTATGAATTTTGGAAATGAGGTTAAAAACCTGGGCAGAAACTAGGAAGCTGAAACTAAGACTGTTGCAACCATGGATTTGGGAAAATTCCCTAGGTCAGAATTGGTTGCTAAAAATCATGAAATTTATTGGGTGTGAACTTCTGGATGCAACGAAATTTCCATTTTGGAATCGGACCATTTTGAATGGCATAGCCCAAGATGCAATAAATTCTTCAAGGGACGGTCATGGGAAAACAGTCACTGATAGTTCTGAAATAACTGAGAACATGACCTAGTTCGGGACAGAACCAAGCCAAACCCCAAACATAGAAAATGTAGGGGACAATTTAAGGTTTCCGGATCGACCTAGAACACTAAAGTTGGACACCGAAAACAAAAGTTATAGCTACTGAAAGTCGCACCCAGAATCTGGCCAATTGACCCTTAACTAGGGTTAAGGATGGGTTGAACTAAAAAGTTAGAGAAACGTAACTAAAAAAAAAAAATTTTTTTTTTTGAGAGGACCAAGATGTCCTAAATTAAATGTGGACTGATTGTGGACTATACATGGGCCAGATGCGGACCAGTAAACCTATTGTTAAGTAACCGAGCCCGTAAACTGTACCGTAACCAGGTAACAATCATGCCCTACCCTTTCCCTGTGTGGCTCAACTGCGAATGTTTTGGAACGTGAGTAAGAATTTCTGGCTTTACGGTTCAAACTGAAGGAACACTGAATCATGAATTGAAAAATAAAGGCATGATGGAAACAGTGCATTGTGTATGTTCTGAAAAATTGAAACTTACTATGCTGAGGAAGTCGAAACATAATGTGATTCGAGTAGAGACATAAACTTTCATTGTGCTGTTATGGGAAAGGTGCTTTAAATCGAATGAACTGATTGCACTATGTTGACTCCAGTAAGGAGTAAGAATCTGTTAATTAAAAAGGACTGAACTCTAGGAGAGGTGCGTGGAAATGGGAGGAAGCCTAACTCCAGTCGACGGCCTGAAAAGAACCGCCCTCCATATGAGCCAAGGCCTCGATGTGATACATGTGGCAAACTCCATAATGGACCTTGTGCAAGATTAACTGGGGCATGCTTTGAGTGTGGAGAAATTGGGCGTTACCAAAACCAATGTCCAAAGAAAGTACAGGAAAACATGCAAGCCAATCAAAGGACTGAACCAGCAAGTAGGCAAGGCGGTATTAATCCCCAAGCAGGAAATGACTCCACCAATCTCATAGCTCTATGACGTGAATGAAAGTTGGTAAGAAATCTTCCTTTTAAGTACTTTCATTTATATAAGTATATATGGATTTATTTTGCATCATGTGACCAAAGCGTATAAGTTTCGAGGATGAAACTTTTTATAAGTAGGGGAGAAATGTGAGATCCAAAGTTTTGTCGTACTTGCTTAACGAATATTATGCCTGTTGGGTTAAAAAATTTTATTTTAGTATCCGCCAACCTACAACTGCCATATTGCCCAAGTTATCGATCTATCCAACTTCAGAAACCCAAAAATAAATTGTCTAAAGTTGTATAACTTGAATAGCCTTTGATTTTTTGAAGCTCCAACCAAAGCGATTCCCAAATACGATCAGATTGTTGAACCCTGGTAATAGTTCTGTAATTTACTAAATCGATCCTTAATATAATCAAAGGGCCAGTAAGCTGACCAACGATTATATTTAGGAACTCGGTTTAAGATTAGAGGCCCGGGTATTCGATTATTAATACAATAGGTTGAAGTTTTGTGGTAGAATTGAATCAAAAAAGAAGGGGGAGAAGGGGATTAAAATTTATCACACGCGTGAACCCCCGTGCCTGCTTCTTCTTCCTCCTTCACGCGTGACCCGACACCCCCCTTCTCTCTGCCCATTCTTCTGCTTCCTCCACCATTCGCAGATCTTAAGCTCTACACCTGCCTTCTCTTCTCTGTTCCTCGCTGCCACGCCGCGCCTCAGGCCTGACCGAACCTCAGGCGACGCCTACCAGGTGCCGGCGTCTCCCCCTGCGCGTGGCCGAACCCATTTCAGCGCATAATCGACTGAACACCCGGTGGATTTCGCACATGCAGGTGAGAATTCGAGCAACCTTACTTCTATAAATTGAATCCTTGCTTGAGTTCCCTTCAATTCGTGCTAATCGTGCCTACGTACTTCAGAAATTGTGAGTTAGGGTTTTAGGTTTGGTGGTGTTCGAACCTCACGCAAAGGCAGCAGATTTTCTGGGTGTGTGTTCGAATTTAGCTTCAATCTAGCCAATTGCACGCATATAGCTTGGATTCGAGGTGGGTAAACCGTTAATCCCTCCAATTTTAAGGATTTCAAATAATAATTATATGAATCAGTTTACTAAATTGGTAGATTGGATTGTTGTTGTATGAATTCGATTGTATGTGTGGACAAGCAAACGAATTAAGCTTTTGTTATGCCAGGGTAAAACCAATCTGTTCTTGAAAGGTTGCCTGATGTTTTAAAATGGTGGCTTTCATGATTTAGAACTGCACATAACTCTCTAAAGTTGCTTTCAATTTTCATATCAAACCAGTTAGTATTGAAGATCGTTTGGGATACAAGAGGGTGGTTTAAAAGTAAAAGAAGTCTTTATTGTTTTGGTGTACATTCAAGCCTGGTTTTAAGAAGTTTACAAATACTAACTATTTCATTCGAACAAACTTGGGTTACCTAGTCTAGGGTTAAGGCGTTTGAAAACCCACTACTTCATAAGTTGGCCTCAAGGTAGATTTTGGTCAAACTTGAGTCTTTATGAAGTTTCGAGTCAAGAGGTAGTAAAACCATTACGTTTAAAGAAGCATTTACATAGAAGATTTATAACGTGATGTTTGCCTCATAAACAAGCCAAGTGCTTTAAGTTTTTGAGTGATAGCGAGTTTGGGAACATTTTAAGCCTTTAGTTTATTTTTACACCCATCTTGAGTTTCAAAATGGAATTTTCAAATGAATCTAGCTTGCATTTATTGCTAACTAAGTATCTAAGTTTCAAACGAGTTTCGATTTACGATTTAGCAGACATATTACATTTAAAAGAAGCTTTTAGCTAAAAACTGAAGTCGTTTTATGAGTTAGCAATCGTTTTACATTTATACAAAGCATTTAAGTTAGAAAACTAAGTCGTTATACGATTTAGTAAACATTTCACGTTTATAAAAAGTCTTTAAGTTATTTATGAAGCCGATTTACGTGTTAACAGACCTTATTTCGTTTATAAGAAGCCTGTAAGTTTAAAACGAAGTCGTTTTACAAACTAACAAACATATTACGTTATTAAGTAGCTTCTAAGTTGAAAATGAAATCGTTTAACGATTTAGAAAACTTATTACATCTATACGAAGCGTCTAAGTTGAAAACAAAGTCGTTTTACAGTTTAGCAACCCTATTACATTTATACGAACCATTCGAGTTAAAAACTAAGTCGTTTTATGATTTAGTAAACGTGTTATGTTTATAAGAAACTTCTAAGTTTAAAGTGAAGTCGTTTTAAGTATTAACCAACTTATTGCCTTTATACGAAGCTTTAAGTTTAAAAGGAAGTCGTTTTACGAGTTGATAAATGTATTACGTTTATACAAAGCTTTTAAGTGAGAAATGGAGTCGTTTTACAAACTAGCAAACGTTTTACGTCTATAAGAAGTTTCTTAAGTTAAAAACGAAGTCGTTTTACGATTTAGCCAACTTGTTATGTTCGTACGAGGTATTCAAGTTAAAAACTAAGTCGTTTTACAATTCAGTAAACGTATTACGTTTATAAGAAGCTTTTAAGTTTAAAGCAAAGTTGGTTTACATGTTAGCAAACTTATTACGATTATGAAAAGCTTTTAAGCTATTCGCGAAGTCGATTTATGAGTTAGCAAACTTGGCTTGTATCATGTTCATCCTTTTGCGTTTGAAAGATTAAAATGAGCGTAAAAAGGGCATCTGAAGGTGATTATTTACGAATCCTAGCTTTGGAGTACATGCTGGTTAACTACCCAAGTTTTGAATCGTGAGTTAGTAGACTCACCATGATTTTTAAGAGGCTTTTCTTGTTGTTTGTCTAAAAGCTAAAGTTGCAAGAGGATTACGTTTTTATGTTATGAGTTCAAAATATAAGCACATATATATATATGAATAAGTATAAGTATGCTGTTTACTAAGTATGTATGTGTATGAATGTTATAAGTTTCTAAGACATATATATGAATAAGTATAAGTATGTATGTGTACGAATGATTATGTTATGTTATGGAGGAGCTACTCTAGAAACTTTAAGTTTAAGTCTGAGACCCAGGGATGGTGGCTTAGTTTCCGCCTGGTATCACATAAGTTATGTTATGATAGATTCAGGGATGGTGGTTTGATTCCCGCGTGAAGTCTAAGTATGAAAATTACATCTCAGCATAGTATGATGTCTGTCCAGATAGGCGTATGTTGTCGCTCGAGTTTGGCCGACTCGGGATGGCAGTAACAAAGTACCTCTAAGAGTCTAGTTTCCTCATTTATGTGAATAAGTTACTATGTATGATTTTCGGTAAGTGAAACTTATGTGTAAAACCCCTTTTATGCTATGTTTCTAGGTTTACGTAACTTTATTATGTTAAGTCAATGCATTACGGTTTCTTTGAAAGTTAAGTTTTTTTTTGGTATGACTATTCCTTTGCTCGGTTTGTGGTTCGAATATGATGTATTACGTGAAAGCTCTTCAACTAAAATGAATTACAAAAAGCTTTCGTAAGTTAATATGTATTTTAAGTATGTTTTGGAGAGAGGGTTTACTTACTGAGCGGTGGTTGCTTATTCCCATTACTTTTCCCTTTTTTCCCCAGATCGACAGACATGGGACTGACGCGTGGCGTGCAACAAGGATGGACTTGCTTGGGTTGATTATGACATGATTATGTAATGTTGATTATGTTTGTAAGGTTATGTAATTATCTATCTTCTTGTGAGGTTTATGAAAAATAGAAAGCTCTGTATACTCCCGGCGGGTGGCCCGTAGAGTTGTGGACTCCGGCGTGTAGCCGTTGAGTTGTTGGTGTTATTTAGTACCTTTATGTATTACAGGGATGTAACGTAAGACTTTAAGCCTGAAAAACGGTCAGATATTAGGGGAAACTCTGTCCGTTTTGCCTCAGAAATTAAGAAAATCCTAACATTCCTAGCCCTAGGGTTAAACTCAGGACCAATTATGTTATAGTGGCTTAAGTTTTAAATATTAAGTCTCAATAGGTTATGTTTCAAATAGGTTTAAGCAAGTTGCCTTAACAGTCTTTCCCCAGGGGAAGGCCGTGGCGTGTAACACGACCCGGTGAGATCGGGGTGTTACATTTGGTGGTATCAGAGCAAAAGAAAATGAGATTTGACTCGCCGATATGTTTTATGGGCTAAGTGTTATGTGTTATGTGCTATGTGTTATGTACTATGCGATGTATGTTATATATTAAGTGTTAAGTGGTTAATTGTTGTAACCTTACTAGGAGGGGGTTGATGGAAATTGCTCTATGGGTAACATATGTATGTGATGCACATAAGTAACCTGGAGTCTTATTACGAGTGCAGGAGTTAAGATAGTATACGATATGTCGGAAGAGAGGCAAAATCCTCCTCCACCTCCGCCTCCAAATGATGGGATAGAGATGCTAATTAAATTTCTGAAACTTAAGCCACCTACGTTTGACGGAGCGCCAGACCCAATTCAGTATGAGCACTGGAAGAGGAAGATTGAAGGATTGCTTGAAGTCATGGAGTGTCCTGCCAATTATAAGGTGAGGTTCACAGCTCACTTATTTGAGAAAGATGCTAGTTTTTAGTGGGATACCGTTAAGCCAAAAGAAGGTGAACAACCACTAACTTAGGCGCAGTTCAAGGGATTATTAGATGAAAAATACTATCCTAAGGAGGTGAAATGGGCTAAAGAGCAGGAATTTTTGGACTTAAAGCACGAAAAAATGCCAGTTATTGAGTATATGTCTAAGTTTAATGAATTGAGTAGGTTTGCTCCTCATCAAGTGGTGAATGAAGAAATGAAAATGGAACGGTTTGAGAGAGGCCTCAAAGCTAAGTTAAAAACAAACATGGCTGCACTAACCTTTCCAAATCTCCAAACGATGTACTAAAAAGCCATCAAAGTGGAGCGTGTTATAGATGAGTGTGAAGCAGTTGAGATAGCTATGCAACAAAAAGGGAAGCGCGAAGTTGAGAGTTCTCAAGGAGAGGTGCATGGAAATGGGAGGAAGCCTAACTCCAGTCGACGGCCTGAAAAGAACCGCCCTCCATATGAGCCAAGGCCTCGATGTGATACATGTGGTAAACTCCATAATGGACCTTGTGCAAGATTAACTGGGGCATGCTTTGAGTGTGGAGAAATTGGGCGTTACCAAAACCAATGTCCAAAGAAAGTACAGGAAAACATGTAAGCCAATCAAAGGACTGAACCAGCAAGTAGGCAAGGCGGTATTAATCCCCAAGCAGGAAATGACTCCACCAATCGTATAGCTCCATGACGTGAATGAAAGTTGGTAAGAAATCTTCCTTTTAAGTACTTTCATTTATATAAGTATATATGGATTTATTTCGCATCATGTGACCAAAGCGTATAAGTTTCGAGGACGAAACTTTTTATAAGTGGGGGAGAAATGTGAGACCCGTATTTTTATCGTACTTGCTTATCAAATATTATGCCTGTTGGGTTGGAAAATTTTATTTTAATATCCGCAAACCTACAACTACCATATCGCCCAAGTTATTGATCTATTCAACTTTGGATCCCCAAAAATAAATTTCCTAAAGTTGTGTGACAAGGCAAGCCGTCGATTCCTTAAGGCTTCAACAAAAGCAATTCCCAAAACATGATCAGATTGTTGAACCCTGGTTATAGTTCTGTAATTTACTAAATCGATCCTTAATATAATCAAAAGACCAGTAAGCTGACCAACGATTATATTTAGGAACTCGGTTTAAGATTAGAGGCTCGGGTATTCGATTATTAATATAATAGGTTGAAGTTTTGTGGTAGAATTGAATCAAAAAAAGGGGGAGAAGGGGATTAAAATTTATCACACGCGTGAACCCCCCGTGCCTGCTTCTTCTTCCTCCTTCACGCGTGACCCGACACCCCCCTTCTCTCTGCCCGTTCTTCTGCTTCCTCCACCATTCGCAAACCTCACGCTCCACACCTGCCTTCTCTTCTCTGTTCCTCACTGCCACGCCGCGCCTCAGGCCTGACCGGACCTCAGGCGACGCCCACCAGGTGCCGGCGTCTCCCCCTGCGCATGGACGAACCCATTTCAGCGCAGAACTGACTGAAGACCCGGTGGATTTCACACATGTAGGTGAGAATTCGAGCAACCTTACCTCTATAAATTGAATCCTTGCTTGAATTCCCTTCAATTCGTGCTAATCGTGCGTATGTACTTTAGAAATTGTGAGTTAGGGTTTTGGGTTTGGTGGTGTTCGAACCTCACGCAAAGGCAGCGGATTTTCTGGGTGTGTGGAGTTCGAATTTAGCTTCAATCTGGCCAATTGCACGCATATAGCTTGGATTCATTGGATGAACCGTTAATCCCTCCTATTTTGAGGATTTCGAATAATAATTATATGAATCAGTTTACTAAATTGGTAGATTGGATTGTTGTTGTATGAATTTGATTGTATGTGTGGACAAGCAAACGAATTAAGCTTTTGTTATGCCAGGGCAAAACCAATCTGTTCTTGAAAGGTTGCCTGATGTTTTAAAATGGTGGCTTTCATGATTTAGAACTGTACATAACTCTCTAAAGTTGCTTTCGATTTTCATATCAAACCAGTTAGTATTGAAGATCGTTTGGGATACAAGAGGGTGGTTTAAAAGTAAAAGAAGTCTTTATTATTTTGGTGTACATTCAAGCCTGGTTTTAAGAAGTTTGCAAATACTAACTATTTCATTTGAACAAACTTGGGTTACCTAGTCTAGGAAGTGAGATTCTGAAAAGA
>JAKOGI010000959.1:245000-353107 GCA_029747015.1 Carnegiea gigantea
TTTCATTTGGAATTTTAGTTGTCGAAAGCTGCTTTTACAATACACTTGCCCTTGGTGCAATACTGGGCACTGCTCGCTTAAGTGCTACAAGGTATGTGTTTTATTACTCTAGACTACAATTTTTGAAATGTACTTTAGGTTCAATATGAGTGTTTGTCTTTATAATCAAGAACCTAGAAGTGACAAACTGTTAGTTGGTAATGGTAATATTTAGCTATGCATGTGTATCTAACTTACGGATTTGAAGGTGGATTGCTATAGTCATGTTTGTCATGGTTTTTACCCTTTCTCTGGAAGTTGCCCTAAATTAGTACATGCATCAAAATTTAGGACAAAGGACATGTTATAAGTCTTGATTATTTTGATGGATCAAAATAAATTTGGGGGTTGATGCTATGCGTTGGGCCATAACTAGGGGAAGTGGTTAGGGGTCCAGAAGAATACGATATTCTACTTCTCATGTTATGATGCATAAGAAAAGGGTCTGAGAGTGCCTGACATTCTCTTTTTTCTTCTAATTTTGATTGCACCATCCAACTTTTGGATGGGAATACTATTTTCTTAATGCATGTTGAATGCAACTCAAAAAGTTATCCCTTGTATTATATGGGCAAAAATACTTTCAAGCATGAAAATAAAATTCATTTTAGAGAATGTGAGAAAAATAGAATTAAGACCTCTATTAGGGCCTAAAATCTTCTGTTATTGTCGTTAAGGATATAAAGTTATGCTTTCAAGTACCTGAGAGGGTACTACATGGTTGTGAGAACCTAGTAAGAGTACTTTCTGAAAGAATACTTTAAAATGGAAATATATTTAATACATAAGTAAACAATTCACTTATGCAAAAAAACCCCTACTATTTTTTGCCATAAAGTCGAAAAAGTGATTTTGTCAATTTAATCTTATCGTGCTCGTCCTTTGTTATACTAATACCAATACTACTACAATTACTAGTACCATGTAAAAACTTATATATTAATGTTTCAAAGCATGCACATATAATTTAGACCCTAAATTATATGGAAATTAGCTTTAAAATAAAATATTATAAATAAAGATATTATAAACATATTAAAAGAAATAAAAATTAAGATATGACTGGTCTGCATGTGCATGAAGTTCCTCATTTATGAAAATGGATTATAATAAATAATATTAATTGATTCATATACGTCTCGACATCTTACTGCAATTCTCGACCTCAAAAAATGATTTATTTTTTCTGTATATCACTAATAGTAGCTTCAGCTTGTCTATTCACATGGGACACACTTAAATTGCTAACGTTATTGACAAATCTAATGCCCCATTTGATCATTCATGTAAATGACCCAAACAAAGAGCATGTATTTAATTTAACACAATTGTCAATTTTTATTACATTAGTTTATATCGTTGATTGCTCATTAATGTTTTATATACATATTACATACCTCTTTCCATTTTTATCTTGAATTATTTGGAAGAATTTTTTTAAAAAAATGAAACTTCAATCTATTTTATATGTATATATGTATATGTATATCTATATGTATATGTATATGTGTATATATATACATACATACATACATACATATATATATATATATATATATATATATATATATATTGTTGTATAATCCCGCAAGTATACGGTTGTCGTCGCAATACTTGAAGGTGTCGATCCTCAGGGATGAGTCATGCGATTAGGTTACCAAAAGTTCTAAGCTAAAGTAAACTAAATAGCTCCAATGTTAAGATATTCCACAAATTGATAGACCAAATGAACAAGATACATTCATAAAATAATCTAACTTGCAGGGAATCCTACTAAATAAAGCTGAAGAAAAAAATTGTAAATAAATCAAGCCACCAACACTTAGTTGTAACTATGTCATGAATTTGAGTACATGAGCAGAGGAGAACGAAGCAGAGGGGAAACAAACTCAGCACAGCAAATGAGAACTTAGGGCAATTCGAACCAAATTCCAGCAAGTCAGAACTTGGGCACAATGGAACAGAGGCAACGGAGAACTGAAACGAAGCAAGAGTAATTCAACTCCAAAGCCTAAAATCTCTCTCTTAAACTGAACAAGAACATGAGGGAATTATAAATTTCTTTGGAATTTAGACAACCAAATCCAAAGTTCAATGAAAACAAGGAAACGAAAATACATCTATTTTCCCCCTAATCTGCTCTACTCTCTCTCCATTGCCCTTCGAATTTTTTGTAGCCCGTGACCGCAGCTCTTCACCTACCCTTGAAACCGCCACATTAATGGAGCCGGAAATTGAAAGAGGAGAGAGAGAGACTGAGTGATGGATGGGAAGATGAAGCCGAGAGGTCGCGGGGCTGGCTCTATTCATGGCCCTGTTATCTGTGTCGTGAATTGAAGAGGAAGAAGAACGAGAGGGGATGGGGCTGGCTGGGGATCACGTGCCTCGCACGTGGTTGTTTAAGTGGGAAGGCAGGCTGGTTGGGGAGCACAGAGCCCAGCCCGTGAAAAGGAGAAGAAGAACACAGCAGCTGGGCCAGCCCAATTGTGGGAGAAAGAAAGAGAGAAGAGGGAGATGGGGTTGCTGGGATCTGGGCTTGGGCTGCGAACTGGGAAAGAGAAGGAAGAGAAAAGAATGGGCCGGGAAAGCACGAAAGGAAAAGAGAGAAAAAGAAAAAGAGGGAAGGCAGACCGGGCTTCTGGACGCATGGGCTTCAGAGCTGGGCCTCATCTGGGCTGAGGCACCTTCTTCTTCTTTTTTTTTTCGTGCTTTCTCATTTGATCCAAACTTAGCACTTATTTGAATAAAAATGTATTTATTTTCTCCAAGTTATTTCCAACTCCTACAAAATAAACAAAAACATCATAAAAATTTAATTTAGCAATTTATTTAGAGCAAATATTAGATGATAAAAGGGTATAAAATATCATAATTTTGGATTGAATAAATACCCCCACACCTAAGTTTTGCTCGTCCTCGAGTAAAACAAAAATAAAAATCCTAGAAAAAAAAAGAAAATAAAATCCTAACTCGAAAATCTTTTCTTCTTTTTTTTTCAAAAAAATAATTTGTACAAAACTGGGGAAAGATATATACACATTCTAATCAACTAAAGCACCCATGTGACAAACATATTAGCCTGCATATAAACAAAATGTACACATCAAGACTCCGTACCCCATGAATGACATCAAAACACAAACTTTTTACCCCACTTGTACACTAAAGCTTTGAATCCTTCCCTGTGCTCGTGTGCATGTGTCTCATCATCCTAAGGCTCAGACTTACCACAATCAAACTCAATCCCACTTGACTGACACAAATTACATTACTCAATTATTGTCATTGGAAGCGAGCTTTCCCAGTAGCAATATTGCCTCAAAGGGTACCACCCAGTAGCGCATGCCTCAAAGGGTTACTTGTCATTTCAAATTTCATTCATTTTTTTTCAAATTCTTCTTTTCAATTCTCTTTTTTTTTTCAGTTTGTCTTTACCATTTTTTTCAGCATTTTTGTCTCTTTTTTTTTCTCTTGTTTTTCAAGACAAAAATCAAAGTAATTGTGTCTAATAAGTGGGAGAGCCGATCATGAAAAACTAAGACCTTAAGACAATGAGGATGAAAGAAATAGGGATTGGATCACACAGTGATAATGAACAGATGGGGTTAGAATTAGGGCTAAGAATGACACACCGAGGATGAAGGCCTAGCATGCACATTACAAGCTAAAAATCAAAGTACAAGGGTATTTAAGTTGATCAGAATAGTACTAAACTTCCCCAAAATAAAACAAAAAAAATCTCTTTTTTATTTTTTATTTTTTATTTTTGGGTTTTTTCAAAATTTCCCTACCCCCACACCTATTTCGAGCAATGTCCTCATTGGGAGTAGAAAGAAACATAAAACCACAAAATAAAACTAAAAAGAAAACAAAGAAAAACAAGACTCACAAAGACACGACTCAAAAACATATATACAAAAAGAAGAACAAAAAGAACCAACTATACAAAAGAAAAGAAAAAGGGAAAAAGAGAAAAAGAGTAAAAGAGAGAAGGGATGAAAAGAGGTTCTTAGCAAACCAGGTCGGGTGCTAGGTACACCCGAGCTATCATCTCAACACATCACTGAGCAGGACTCGGCTCGCGGAGTATCAGACACTCCACATCTTTCTTGCTAGGCAACTCTAGAAATTGCTTCAATTTTTGGCAATTCACCTTAAAAGTAGTATCACCGTCAGGGTCCTGAATTTCGACTGCACCATGGGGAAAAATACGTGAGACAATGTAAGGATCAGTCCATCGGGACCTTAACTTTCCTGGAAACAAATGAAGCCTAAAGTCATATAAGAGCACTTTCATGCCTGGAGCAAACTCTTTTCGAAGGATACGTCTATGATGAAACAACTTCGCCCTTTCTTTGTACGAACGAGCACTCTCATCCGCCTCGACTGTAAGCTCATTCAGCAGCAGTCTACGCTCTTCACCAGCCTCAGTCAAGTCATAGTTCAGTGTCTTAATGGGCCACCAAGCTCTATGTTCTATTTCCATAGGGAGATGACAAGGTTTACCATAAACAACCCTATAAGTTGACATACCTAAGGGAGTTTTGAAAGCTGTCCTATAAGCCCAAAGAGCATTTACGAGTTTATCAGCCCAATCCTTTCTATTCCTGCTCACGGTCTTTTTAAGAATCTGCTTAATTTGCTGATTAGACACCTTAACCTGACTACTGGTTTGGGGATGATAGGGAGTAGCAAGTCTATGGACAATGGAATGCCTCTTCAGCAAGGCATCAAAAGACCTATTATTGAAATGGGTGCCCTGATCACTAATAATAGCACAGGGCATGCCGAATCTAGTAAAGATGTTCTCCCTTAAGAACTTTACAATAACTTTAGCATCATTAGTCCTAGAAGGGATGGCTTCAACCCATTTAGACACATAGTCCACAGCTAGCAAAATATACTCTTTCCCAAAAGAAGAAGGAAATGGCCCTATAAAGTCTATACCCCACACATCAAAAACTTCCACCACCATGATAGGACTCAGTGACATCATATCCCGCCTGCTGATTCTACCCAACTGCTGGCACCTAGGCAACTCTTACAGTACTCAAAAGCATCCCTAAATAGAGTAGGCTAATAGAAACCGCATTGAAGAACTTTGGCTGCAGTCTTCCTACCACTAAAATGCCCCCCACATGCCTGGTCATGACAGAAAGAAAGGACACTTCTCACCTCATGGTCGGGAATGCACCTCCTAAACATTTGATCAGAACAGTACTTAAACAAATAAGGATCATCCCAAGCAAAGAACTTCACAAGGTGAAAGAACCTATCCCTATCATTCTTAGTCCAACTCTCAGGAATCCTACCGGCAACTAGATAGTTAACAATATCAGCATACCAAGGATCGGGTGGACAGCATACAACTGCTCATCAGGGAAGCACTCAGAAACAGTTGACTCACTCTCTCTATCAGATAGAATCCTAGACAAATAATCAGCTATAAGGTTTTCAGAACCTTTCTTGTCTCTGATTTCACAATCAAACTCTTGCAGAAGCAATATCCACCTAACAAGTCTAGGCTTAGCATCCTTCTTAGAAAGAAGATGCTTAAGGGCAGAGTGGTCAGTATAGACAATCACATGAGACCCAATCAGATAAGGTCTAAACTTCTCAAACCCAAAAATTACAGCCAAAAATTCTTTCTCAGTCACAGTATAGTTCAGTTGGGCATCATTCAAAGTGTGACTAGCATAATAGATCACATGGGGCTTTTTATCTACATGCTGTCCTAAAACAACCTTAACAGCATAATCAGAAGTGTCACACATCAATTCAAAAGGTTCTCCCCAGATGGGAGGATGAAGAACAGGAGCAGAAGTTAAGGCCTCCTTATGATTAGAAGATGCCTCAAAACATTCATCAGAAAAATGAAAAGGCACATCTTTAGCTAGCAAGTTGGACAAGGGCTTTGCAATCTTACTAAAGTCCTTAATGAAGCGATGATAGAAGCCAGCATGTCTAAGAAAAGACCTCACTTCTTTCACACAGGTGGGAGGGAGAAAAATTTGACTTTGAATTGGGAGAAATGCCATTTTATGGTTAAAAAGAGAATAGTCCTAGGCCATGCTGAAAGGTAGCAGGGGCATTGCACAGTCCAAAAGGCATACGTCTAAAGGCATAGGTTCCAAATGGGTAGGTAAAAATAGTCTTCTCCTGATCCTCAGGAGCAATAGAGATCTAGGTATAGCCAGAGTATCCATCTAAAAAGTAATAGAAGGAATGCCCAGCCAACCTCTCTAACATCTGGTCCAAGAAAGGAAGGGGAAAGTGGTCTTTTCTAGTGGCAGCATTCAATTTTCTATAATCTATGCAAACATGCCACCCAGATTGCACACGAGTAGGGACTAACTCGTTCTTGTTATTCCTAATCACGGTAACCCCGGTCTTCTTAGGAACAACTTGAACAGGGCTAACCCATTTACTATTAGAAATTGGGTAAATGATCCCATGGTCCAACCACTTCAGCACTTCTTTCCTAACCACTTCCTGAAGAGTAGGGTTCAAACGCCTTTGACGGTCACGATCGGGCTTAGCATTATCCTCTAGATGAATCCTATGTTACACAATGGAAGGACTAATGCCCTTAACATCTCCTAAGGTCCAACCCAAAGCTTCCTTGTTCTCTCTAAGTAGGGCAATCAACTTAGTCTCTTGGTCCCCATCTAAGTCAGAAGCAATAATGACAGGCAAACATTCATTGGGGCCCAGAAATGCATACTTAAGAGAATCAGGAAGGGGTTTTAGTTCAAGAGCAGGAGGGAAAATAGTTTCAGAAGCAGATTTAGAAACAGTAGTGAGCAAACAATCAGCAGTAGAGCATAAATCATCAAACTCAAAAACATCATACTCAGGCTCATCATTCACAAGAAAGGACTCATACTCAACAGCAAACACATCATCACAAGCATCATCAAGTATAGAATCCTCTACTCAGTGAAGAGTAAAGAACTCCATATCATCAAATCCAGAGGGCTGTCTTTGCAGATTAAAAATGTTCAACTCTAAAGTCATGTTACCAAAAGATAGTCTCATCATGCCATTCCTGCAATTAATGAGGGCATTGGCAGTGGCCAAGAAAGGACGCCCTAGAATCACGGGGATTTGACTAGTAAAGTTAGACACCGTCTCAGTCTCAATCACAACAAAGTCCACAGGGTAAATGAATTCACCCACTCGGATTAACACATCCTCAACTATCCCTCTAGGCAATCTGGTCGACCTATCAGCTAATTGAATAACCATCTTAGTAGGCTTTAGCTCACCTAACCCTAGCCTCTCATACTCAGTGAAGGGAATCAAGTTGACACTGGGCCCTAAATCAAGTAAAGCTCTATGAATGAGCTGGTCCCCTATAATTATGAAAATAGTAGGGCAACCGGGTTCCTCATACTTCACTGGGATATGATGAGATAAAATAGAACTCGCACTAGAGGCTAAGAAAGCCTTCTTAGAGACATTGGTAGCTCTTTGGTTGTGCACAGATCCTTTAAAAACCTAGCATATGGAGGCATCTGCTGAATAGCATCGAGCAAAGGAATGTTGATCTTGACTTGAGAGAAGGTCTCTCTCATCTTCTCAACATGGGCTTGGTCTTTCTTCTTAAGCCTATAGGGAAAAGGAGGTAAAGGCATATGGACTTTCTCAAAAGAAGAAGGAGAAGAAGAATGACCCTTAGAAGGAGAAGGGTCAACTGACTCAGAAGAGTCTTTCTCCTTGGACTCCTCTTTTTTAGACGGTGACTCAAGAGGATGGTGAGAATCAGAATCATTGGGGACACCATCAGTAGCATCCCCTGACTCACTGGATGAGCCAGTCTCTGGAAGTGAAGAAGAAGAAGAAGATTTCTCAACGAATTGGTGAGGATACCTACAAGGCTCATTGGGACTTCTAACCTGGTTATCAATCTCGCGACCAGAACGGAGAGATATCACTGCATTCACTTTCCTCACAGACTCACTAGGGTTACCAGAAGGTGAAGAGGTGTGACCCTTAGGATTCACCTCAGGCCGACTTGGAAAAGTACCTGGCTCCCTAGAAGATGATGCTAACTGGGAAAACTGTTCAGTCATCATTCTCATCATTCTTTCCATGTTAGCATTAATCATTCTCTCCACATTATTATTAATTCTCCTCTCCATTTTATCAATATCACTGTAACCAGGAGGAGGTTGAACTTGAGCTACAGGAGGTGGAGGTCTAGGTGCATTAGGTACACCTAGAAAAACCGGTCTCTGAAAGGAACTAGAAGGGTGAGAGACGGGCTGGGAGTTAGGAACCGCAGCATTTGGCCTATTACTCCAAGAGAAGTTAGGGTGATTTCTCCACCCTGGATTGTAAAAAGGAGAGAAAGGGTCGTTCTTAGGTCTTTAAAAGGCCATACTCGCTTGCTCTTGCCCAGTTGCTAACTGGTGAGCAAAGTAGGGACAAGCACTCAATGAATGATCTAAGGCCTGACAATGAGAGCAAGACACTGAAGAAGTCTGGGGTAACTGAGTCATTTGTGAAGTCAATCCCTTCAACATGTTTTCCAAAGCAGCAACTTTAGACTCTAAGTGACTCACATCAGAAATAGAATGTAACCCACTCCTAGCAATCCTCAAACCTAAACTGTCATCCCGAGTGGTTTCCCACTGCATAGTTTTCTCAGCTAAGTCCTTTAAAAATTCCTAAGCATCTGTGGCGCTCTTAGAAAGAAAACCACCCTGACACATAGATTCTACCATGGTCCTCGTCTGTTGGTCAAGTCCTTCATAAATAATCTGGCACAAATGTGCCTGGTCTAGATCATGATGGAGACATTGGGCCAATAAATTCTTGAACCTATCAAAATATTTTCAAAATGATTCCCTATCGAGTTGCACAAATTGATTAATTTCATTCCTTAGCTTAACAGTCTTGGCATTAGGAAAATATTTTTTTAAGAACAATTTCACAAAATCATTCCAAGAAGTTACAGAATTAGCTGCCAAGCCATACATCCAACATTTAGCAGAATCTTTTAAAGCAAAAGGAATTAATTTAATGCGCACAACATCAATGGGAATATTAGGAAAATGCATCATAGAACAGACTTCTTCGAATTCCCTCAAAAACAAATAAACATCCTCTAAACCAGTGAATTTAGGAAGCATCTGAGTATAGTGAGGTCTTAATTCGAAGGTCACATTGGGTCCAAGGTCAGGTATAGTGAAGCAAGATGGCAAAGCGGTCCTAGGAGGGTAGAAAATCTCACTCAAAGGTCTTTCTTGTGCCATTTCTTCTAATTCAAGCTTGGGTTCAGGTTCGGGTTCTAAGTTAGGGTCAGGTTCAATTCTCGCAAGTCTATGATTTTCAGGATTTCTAATCCAATCAGTCATATAAATCCCACACCCTCACCAAAGATTCAGTTTTTTGATTTTTTTTGATTTTTTTTGACTTTTTATTTTATTTTATTTTATTTCTTTAGTTCAATCGCAAAATAGCAAAATGAATGATAAAACTAAAAACATTATTAAAACAAAAAATAAACAAAATAGAAATCAAAAGCACAAACACAAAGGAACTAAAAGAAAATAAGAACTAAAACTACACCTAAACACCCTAATTCTAAAAATAAAATTAAAACAGAAAATAAGACTCCTCAAATTTAAACTAAATATACAGCAAAATCTACACAAAAACAAAGGACATAAATATAATTTTTCTCGAATTTTTTCTATCCCTGATTAGTGCAGAAAAATGCAAACAGAATATTAATTCTAAAATTTATAGAAAAATCATGACAGCTCAAAAATTCTAGAAAAATTCACACACACTCTAAAAATTATGTGAATCTAGGAAAAATATTAAAACAGCAAAAATCACACCAGAATTTCCCCAAAAAATTCGAACAAAATGTTGAATGTAAGAAAAAATCTGCACTGAATTTTTTTTCTCTGGATCAGTTCTGCTTTGATTTTTTTGCTGCACAAAAACCAAACTAATGAGTGCTGTTTTTCAACAATGAAAGCATCTAAAAATTAAAATTAAACTAATCCTAACAAAAATAAAAATCAAAATCAAAATCTAAACTAAATTCAAAATTAAAACTAAACTACCAAACAAAAAGAATGACTCAACGAAAACTAAAACGAAAACGACTTTAACGACTTTAATAATCAAACTACAACTCGATGTAACCAAATTTCACAACGCCATTCCCCGGCAACGGCGCCAAAAACTTGTTGTATATTCCTGCAAGTATACGGTTGTCGTCGCAATACTTGAAGATGTTGATCCTCAGGAATGAGTCATGCGATTAGGTTACCAAAAGTTCTAAGCTAAAGTAAACCAAACAGCTCCAATGTTAAGATATTCCACAAATTGATAGACCAAATAAACAAGATACATTCATAAAATAATCTAACTTGCAGGGAATCCAACTAAATAAAGCTGAAGAAGAAAATTGTAAATAAATCAAGCCACCAACACTTAGTTGTAACTATGTCATGAATTTGAGTACATGAGCAGAGGAGAACGAAGTAGAGGGGAAACAAACTCAGCACAGCAAATGAGAACTTAGGGCAATTCGAACCAAATTCCAGCAAGTCAGAACTTGGGCACAATGGAACAGAGGCAACGGAGAACTAAAACGAAGCAAGAGTAATTCAACTCCAAAGCCTAAAATCTATCTCTTAAACTGAACAAGAACATGAGGGAATTATAAATTTCTTTGGAATTTAGACAACCAAATCCAAAGTTCAATGAAAACAAGGAAACAAAAATACATCTATTTGCCCCCTAATCTGCTCTACTCTCTCTCTACTGCCCTTCGAATTTTTTGTAGCCCGTGACCGCAGCTCTCCACCTACCCTTGAAACCGCCACATTAATGGAGTCGAAAATGGAAAGAGGAAAGAGAGAGACTGAGTGATGGATGAGAAGATGAAGCCGAGAGGTCGCGGGGCTGGCTCTATTCATGGCCCTGTTATCTGTGTCATGAATTGAAGAGGAAGAAGAAGGAGAGGGGATGGGGCTAGTTGGGGATCACGTGCCTCGCACGTGCTTGTTTAAGTGGGAAGGCAGGCTGGTTAGGGAGCACAGAGCCCACCCCGTGAAAAGGAGAAGAAGAACACAGCAGCTGGGCCAGCCCAATCGTGGGAGAAAGAAAGAGAGAAGAGGGAGATGGGGCTACTGGGATCTGGGCTTGGGCTGCGAACTGGGAAAGAGAAGGAAGAGAAAAGACTAGGCCGGGAAAGCACGAAAGGAAAAGAGAGAAAAAAGAAGAAGAGGGAAGGCAGACCGGGCTTCTGGACGCATGGGCTTCAGAGTTGGGCCTTATCTAGGTTGAGGCACCTTCTTCTTCTTTTTTTTTTTTTCGTGCTTTCTCATTTGATCCAAACTTAGCACTTATTTCAATAAATGTATTTATTTTCTCCAAGGTATTTCGAACTCCTACAAAATAAACAAAAACATCATAAAAATTTAACTTAGCAATTTATTTAGAGCAAATATTAGATGATAAAAGGGTATAAAATATCATAATTTTGGATTGAACATATATATATATATATATATATATATATATACATATATATATATATATATATATATCAATATATATACACACACATATATATATATATATATATATATATATATATATATATATATATATATATATATATATATATATATATATATATATATATGTATAAACAAAGTAGAACCCCCTACAATTGTGACAGGTGCCATTCTGAATAAATGTCTAACAAAATGAATAATTTTTGCGGTTGTATTTTTTTTAAAAAATACAAGTTAGTCAATTACATCTAAAAGATTTTCTTTTACAAAATTAAATATTATAAAGTTAATTATAATTTTTAATATTTTCTATCTAACCCAAAAAGAGATAATATTTAATTGTAATAGTGAATTTAATATATTAGCAACTCCACTATCAACATTACCAAAATTAATGCATCATATTACAATGAAAATAAATACAACAATTATGGATCATCTATTGTACATATTTGGGTCTAATTTTCTAAAACATGTTTGGTAGCCAATATGGAATATTATAAAAACACATGGTTATGTACACATAATTTATATCTTATTTACTATAAATACACAATTATTATATATCAAGAAAAAAAATAAAAGATATTTGCTTTTCATTATTATTATTATTATTATTATTATTATTATTATTATTATTATTATTATTATTATTATTATTTTCTTAACTCTTTGAATATAAATGTAAATACAAGTATAGAATATTAGAGATTCTAGATACAATACATTCTTAGTTACGAATCCCTATTTACAAGATAATGACACTTATAGATTATTAAAGATCGATATTTATTTCATAGCTGACTAGTTTTCCTCCAATATCATGTTTAACTAACCTTTTTCTTTTGAAATTTTAGGTATCGAAAGTAGTTTTTGCAATACACTTGCCCTCAGTGCAATAGTAGGCACTGCTCGCTTAAGTGCTACAAGAGGTATGTGTTTTATTACTCTGCATCAATTTCTGAAAGCTATTTTGGGTTCAATATAAGCGTTTGTCTTTGTGAAAATAAGAAACTAGAAGTGACAAACTATTAGTTGGTGATTGTAATATTTAGCTATGCATGTGTATCCAATTTATGCATTTGAAGGTGGATTCCTATGATCATGTTTGTCTATTTTTTTTACCTTTCTTTGGAAATTGCCCTAAATTAGCACCATGAACCAAAATTTGGGATAAAGGGCATGTTAGGCATCTTGATTATTGTGATCGATCAAAGTAAATTTGGGAGTTGATGCTATGGCTTGGGTCATAGTTGGGGAAAGGGGAGATTAAGGAGAATACAATGTTCTACTTATCATGTTATGATGCATGAGAAAAAGGGGCCGAGAGTGCTTGATGTTTCTCTTTTTCTTTTAATTATGGTTGTCCCCCTTAACTTTTGGATGGTAATACGATTTTCTTATTGCATGTTTGAATGCAAGTCAAAAAGTTATCCCCTATATTATATGGACAAAAATACTTTAAAGCATGAAAATAAAATTTGTTTTAGGGAAGTAATGCTCGTGTTCCTTATTTTTCCATTAAGCCGATTGTGTTACTTTTTTACGTTACAAAATCGTATTTTATTAATTATGTGAGTTAAATTATTATTGATGTGCTTACGTGTGATAATTTAATTAAAAACAATATTGTTGTCGCTATTAATATTATTTTTATTAGTTTTGAAAATCTTTCGATGATTTTCAGTAAGCATTGATAATGGTTATTAATGAGTACTAAATCGAATAGGAACTCGATTACGATTAGGTTGTCAGCCCTAGAAGTAATTTGATCTTTATTAAATCAAACCTAGATATATTTGGGAACGAGTAATCGATGAAAGGTCGTATTATCGGTTTGGTTTTGGAGTTCGGGATACGAATTAGACTGGCGGTACCAATCACTAACAGCTTGGAACCAAAAAAAAAAAAAAAAAGGAGGGGCAATTTGGTAAAAGGCACCTGGCCCCTTTCTTTCCTCCATTTCGCGATCCCCTCCCTGATGCATCTCTCTCTCTCTGCTGTGCCTTCTTCTCCTTCATCTCCTCTATCATCATATGCAGCCACCAAGCTCCCAAAACCACCAATTTTCACTCAGCCCAGCCTAAAATTTCCCCAGATTTCATCTCCATGTCATCAAAAACCTTTAGCTATGAAATCTGAGCAAAAATTTGAAGAATTCACCACGTTTCTGATCAAAATAGGCGTCGAATCAAAGCCCCAAACACCTGTTAGAGCTTGGCCGTGCAACCTTGGTTCGAGTTGCTTCGGTTGTTCTATAAATTGGGAGTAAATTCGTAGCTTCAAACAACTAATTCAACCTCAACTCAGCGAGTGAACTTTGGGTCGAAATTGGGGGTCCGAATTGCATGAATTAAGCGTCGTTTGGGGTCTGGTCGTGCAGTCAGCAAGCAAGGATCGAGGATTGAGGTTTCCAGCGCTCAAAGTCGAGCCCAAAGCCCTTAGAACGGGTCCTAAGCTTGGAGTCCAGGTAGGAATTTCTCTACTCCTAAATTACTATTATTTTCGATGAATTTAACTAAATTTAGTTAGTGCATGTCGATTCTGAGTTTAGTAATCAGCTTGGGTGAAATTAGAATCGAGATTGAGAAATTATAAGCATGGTGCTGATTTTGGGTTATTCGCATGTTGAATCGTTGCACAATTCTACTAATTGGTCAGTTCTGGAGATTGTACAAAATATAGAATGTTGTCTTAATGCTGTTATTGCATCAGTTTATTAGTCCTAAATTCTGTTTTGAAGCCTAAGGGTGCCAATCGGTGATTTAAGGTATTGGTGAAGCATGCTGATTTCTGTTAAAATGTTATCGCTAAATCAGTGCGGTTATGCTTAAATTCTGTTTATGGCCAATAGTAAGGATGCTCCGCTTATATATGATGGTTTCCTGAATTGTTGATTTGTTTATAACATTATCGAACCGAGCTTAGTAGTTAGATGGTTCGAGGTGGAACTATTGAGAGATTTGAGGCTCTTGTGATCGGTGTTATGTGAGGAGGGAGCCTGGGCTGTGATTGATCGTAATCGTGTAGATTGCGAGGCCATGTGTGGCTTATTGGATAGACTCTGCCAAGTTAAGCTATGATGTGTTTGAATGTGCTACTTTTGAACCTCTTCCCTCTTGATGTTGTTTAAGTGATGCTATGTGAATGGTTTATGAACTTTAGAAATCTTAAAAAGGGTCGTTAAAAGTGTGTTTCCCTAATTTCAAATGTTTCTAATTGTTCACCAGTTGCCTATTAACTTGTAAAGATATTTGTAGCCTAAAAAGATCCTAAGTCGTCGAACTACTCAGTGAGTCACTCAACTAAATGGTCGATAGGTCTGGGAAGATAAAAAGCAAATTAGTAACAAGGTTGAAAATGTTTTAAGGCTTTAGTTTGTTTAGGCATCCTTCTTTGAGTTTTAAGAAGGGATTGAAACGAGCTGAAAAATGGCATCTGAGGATTTTATTACGAACCGAGTTTGAATTAAACGCTAACTAAGTACTTTAAGTTTCAAATGAGTTTCGATTTATGAGTTAGCAAATTCATTACGATTATAATAGGATTCTATACGATTTTAAAGGCTAAGATAGTGCTAGGCAATTGGCCAGACCTTGAGGGTAGAAACTGGATGCAGGATAAGGCGTGAGCTGTTCCCCTAAAGGTAATGTTCAATCATAAGTGACGCGTAATAAAAACCTTGAAGGGGGACTGGATACAAGATAAGGCGTGAGCTATTGACCCCACAGAGGATAATATCGAAGCTAGAGCTACTATACAGAGATGCGTTTTGGCCAAATGTTATGATACATGTACCCCGGGGATAACATGAGTTGTGAGTAATGATCTCACTTAAGGTGAGTGTAGATCTCCCCTAACCAGCGCATCATGACGATTTTATGCTAAGAGTATTTTACTAATAAATAAGAAAAACAGTTGGCATTTTGCCAATTTAAGTATTTCTGAAAAAGAAAGATTTTAAGGGCCATTAAGAAGCCAGTTCGAATAAGATTCGAAAATCTTATAAGGGTTATTAGAGGAACAATAAAAGGAGATTTCTTTTTAAAGAATATAAGCCTCAAGAGGCAAAGTAGAGTGTTTCCAAGAAAAAGAAAGACAGTTTCCTTGTATACTTTATGAATGAGATTCCAAGTCTAGTTTAAATGAAATTTCAAATGAAGTATGGTTATGTTCTAGTAATGCATCGAACATTTAAGCTTTCATATGGGCATATCCTGCGAAAGAAAGTTTCTTACCAAGTCTTTCTTACCAATATGAGTATTTCAGAAACTTTTAGAAAGAATTATGAGCGTAGAAGAAGTTAATGTGATTTAGAAACTATTCTTGGAACATATCATAAGTCACTGCGTTTTCAAAAGTGTGTTTGAAGGTATCTTACTCAATCCGTGTTGCTTACTTGATTATGTGCTTAAATGCTTGTTAGTAGAGAAGTTTGGATAGTAAGGGCTTGGAAATGAGTTCGAGTGGCTAGTGTGAAGTTTATGAGCGGTAATCTTTCCTTGGGGACTACGATTGCCTAATATGATAGTAATGTATAAATGTGTGATATGTAGCTATTATTGGTATTATTGCCTACAATTGTTTTGGTTTTAAGGAGTCAAGGAATTTTCACTAAGTGTGTGGTTGCTCATCCCATTACTTTTTCCCCTATTTCTATGGTTTTCGTTATGACAGGTAGAAGTCCATTTACTTATGCTAAATTGGGGTGTACCCTCGCTTGAAAAGGTGTCATATATGCGTACATATAGAAGTGGACTTGCATGTCAAATAATATAATATAATTTATCTTTAGAGTTGTAAATGTATGTAAAGTACTCTAGTTCATGTAAAGCATATTGTTTATAAGTCGCTCTGTATGGCCATGTGGGCTAACCATCTGATTAGTCAGTTGTCTTCCTAGCTGAAGTTAGTTATATCTTAGGACGTAAACCCCAGTACTCAAGACGTGTGATCCGTGAAGTTGTACCTTTTATTTCCTTCTTTATTATTGAACTTTATGGTTTTGGTATACTTTGGTGAGTGACCCGTAGAGCTGTGGACTCCGATTTATAGCCGTTGAGCTTATTTTAAAGTTTTATATGCTTTTATTCAATACAAGGATTGATTGTAAGCCTTTTGGCCTGTTAAATGGTTAGTTTTCAGGCGAAATTCTATCAGTTCCGCCCCAAAATTTAAGTAGGATTTAAGAAGTCGTTAGCGCTCCTAGCCCTAGGGGTTGAGGGTGCTACAAATGGTATCAGAGCAAGGTCTTGCGACCATAGGCCGTGACCTGAGTCTTGCATTCATATAGTTAGATAGGAAGGTGTTCATGGTGATGTGATTATGCCTGCTTTTGTGTGTAAATGTGGGATTTGTGTGAATGTTGGTGCATTTAGCTAGTTATATGCGACTTGAGTGAGCTTATTGATTGAATGAATGAAGCATTTGCTAGGGTGTAGGCCAAGTTACTTGTATTTTAGGAACAAGCTAACTGCTAGCTCAATCGAGAGTTGTTTTACATATACACCTTAGCGATTTAAATTAAAAGTTTCAAGTGTAATTGGTTTGAACTCAAACAACTGAGAATGTTTCAACTCCAACCTCATTCTTGCCTCTTAAGTACGATCTGCTCCTCGGGCCCGATAATAGAGTGAGCAGACGCTCTCAATGGTCGGTAGGGAATGAGTTAGAAGCAGTTAAACCATCCTCCTTTTAAAACATAGAGGCTTCAAAAGTTAAGACCATTCCTAAATAGTGAGTTAAGGTTTTTCTTTTGTATAAAAGACCTTTCTAATTCCATAGTTAGGCCTTACTGTTGTGTCTGAAAACTCGCAGTTGCTTTACAATGAAATTCAAGTCGTTCTTTGAACATAAGTTTCTATGTGTAACTAGATGTATCTAATACTTTAATGCCAAGATACAATTGTTGCTTGATGTGACTTGATTATCCATATGATTTAAGTTTTGTAATTTATGGCACGGCATGACCTCTGACTCGTTATTTACATTCCGTGAATTCTATGATTTCATGTTATAGCTGAATAACCGCATACGCGCGTATTTAAAGTATGATACAATGACCATAGGAACTTACATTAGCTTATTGCCCTTGTATTCTATATTGACCAGAGTAACGCAACGGAAGCGTGGTGGGCTTATGACCCACAGGCCTCAGGATTCATCTATGAGCATAACTCTTCACTCATATGAATCTATGACCTAGGAGGCAATCAATTCCAAATAGGGACCTTAGGGAAAGTCTTTCCACCATCAAAACCATCAACTTACATTCTTGCCTTAGCATTTTCTTTTAAAGTTGTACCTATCGATATGTTATGCTAGTTCATGCTATTCGTGATTCTTGATCTTCAGTGCTCTGTTGTTGACTCTTCGTGATATCAATGTGATTTTGAGTTCTACTTCAAGGTCCATCGATGTTAATATGACATATTATGATGTCTCTGCTACGTTAGTGTGATGTAGTAGCTTACTAGTTAATTGATTTAACCGTAGATTGATTTAATATCTCCATGTTATTAAGTGAACTTGATTAAATTAACCCCTTTCATATGACTTTGACATGTCCTATTTAAGTTTCCATGAATGAAAGGCCTAAAAGTTAGTAATGATTGACGTATAAACTTAGGAATGTCAATTGCATATGCTTTTATTTTGTAAATTACTTGCTGTATGCATATTAGACGATGTCATGTTGCTTATGATTCCTAGGCTTGAGAATGCTGAATTGCTGATTCTATGCGGTGCCATGGTACCTAAGTTATGTTATGTGGTGCTATGTGATGTCCTTGTTACTCTAATGTGTTATAGGAATCCCTATGTTAACCGTTGTGATCCTAAAATTGACTTGAATTCATGTTTTAGAATGAAACTACCCTTATATGACCTCGAGATGTCATTGCCAATTGTCTAACCTTAGATTTCAATTCATAACGATGCATGTACATAGAGTTGTCGCTCTGGATTGAGTCTAGATAATTGAAAATCCATGTTCCTTTTTAAAACAAGCTTAATATCGTTTTCCATGCCAACTCAATTGCCCCTCTTCTATGCGATTGCCCTCGGCGCCTAAACGGAGTGAGTAGCCGCTCGAAGAGGATTGGCGAGGAGGAGACTGGATACCATATACCTTTTTTCGGTTTCAATTGATTGTAAACGAGATTTTAGATTTTAGTGTAATTTGTGTAGATTGTGTCAAGTGTGTGCACATCTTAGGTACAACTGAACTGAGTTTTGGAATTTCGAGGACGAAATTCTTTTAGTGGTGAATATTGTAACCCCCGCGTTCCTTATTTTTACGTTGAGCTAATTGTATTGCCTTTTTACGTTACAAAATCGTATTTTATTAACTATATAAGCTAAATTATTATTGATGTGCTTACGTGAATGATAATTTTATTAAAAAGAATATTTTTGTCGTTATTAATATTATTATTAGTTTTGAAAATCTTTCGACGATTTTCAGTAAGCATTAATAATGGTTATTAATGAGTGCTAAATTGAATAGGAACCCGATTATGACTAGGTTGTCAACGTTAGAAATAGTTCGATGTTTATTAAATCAAATCTAAATAGATTTGGAAACGAGCAATCGATAAAAGGTCGTATTATCGACTTGGGTTTAGAGTTCGGGATACGAATTAGACTAGCGGTACCAATTATTAAACAACTTGGGACAGAGAAAGAAGAAAAGAGGGGTGATTTGGTAAAAGGCACCCGGCTCCTTTCCTTTCCTCCATTTCGCGACCCCCTCCCCGATGCATCTCTCTCTCTCTGTTGTGCCTTCTTCTCCTTCATCTCCTCCATCACCATGTGTGGTCACCAAGCTCCTAAAACGACCAATTTTCACTCAGCCCAGCTCGAAATTTCCCTATATTTCACCTCCCCATCATCAAACAAACCTTTAGCCATGAAATCTGGGCAAAATTTTGATGAATTTGCCACGCTTCTAGTCGAAACAAGCCTCGAATCAAAGCCCCAAACACCTGTTAGAGCTTGGCCATGCAACCTTAGTTCGGGCTGCTTTAGTTGTTCTATAAATTGGGAGTAAATTCGTAGCTTCAAACAACCAATTCAACCTCAACTCAGTGAGTGAAGTTTGGGTCGAAACTTGGGGTCCGAATTGCATGGATTAAGCGCAGTTTAGGGTCTAGTCGTGCGATCAGTGAGCAAGGGTTGAGGATTAAGGTTTCCAGTACTCAAAGTCAAGCCCAAAGCCCTTAGAACAGGTCTTAAGCTTGGAGTTTGGGGGGAGATTTCTTTACTCCTAAATTACTATTATTTTCAACAAATTTAACTAAATTTAGTTAGTGCATATTGATTCTGAGTTTAGTAATCAGCTTGGATGAAATTAGAATCGATGGTTGAGAAATATAAGCATGGCGCTGGTTTTGGGTTTTTCGCATGTTGATTCGATGCACAGTTCTACTAATTGGTCAGTTCTGGAGATTGTAGAAAACTATAGAATGTTATCTTAATGCTATTATTGCATCGGTTTATTAGTCCTAAATTCTGTTTTGAAGCCTAAGGGTGCTAATCGGGGATTTAGGGTATTGGTGAAGCATGCTGATTACTGTTAAAATGTTATCACCAAATCAGTACGGTTATGCTTAAATTCTGTTTATAGCCAATAGGAAGGATGTTACGCTTATATAAGATGGTTTCCTGAATAGTTGATTTGTTTATGACATTGTCGAATCGAGCTTGGTAGTTGGATGGTTCGGGGTGGAACTATTGAGAGATTTGAGGCTTTTGTGGCCGGTGTTGTATGAGGAGGGAGCCTGGGCTGTGATTGGCCGCAATCGTATGGATTGCGAGGCCATATGTGGCTTATTGGGTAGATGTGTTTGAATATGCTAGTTTTGAACCTCTTCCCTCTTGATGTTGTTTGAGTGATGCTATGTGGATGGTTTACGAACTTTAGAAATCTTAAAAGGGTCATTAAAAGTGTGTTTCCTTAATTTCAAATGTTTCTAGTTGTTCACTAGTTGCCTATTAATTTGTTAAGATGTTTGTAGCCTAAAAAGATCCTAAGTTGTCGAACTACTCAGTGAGTGACTCAACTGAATAGTCGATCGGTGTGGAAAACTAAAAAGCAAATTAGTAACAAGTTTGAAAACATTTTAAGGCTTTAGTTTGTTTATGCATCCTTCCTTGAGTTTTAAAAAGGGATTGAAACGAGCTGAAAAATGGCATCTGAGGATTTTATTACGAGCCTAGTTTGAATTAAACGGTAACTAAGTACTTTAAGTTTTGAATGAGTTTCGATTTACGAGTTAGAAAATTTATTACGAGTTAGAAAATTTATTACGATTATAAGAGGATTCTATATGATTTTAAAGGCTAAGATAGTCCTAGACAATTGGCCAGACCTTGAGGGTGGAAACTAGACGCAGGATAAGGCGTGAGCTGTTTTCCCCAAAGGTCATGTTGGGAACTGGATGCAAGATAAGGCGTGAGCTATTCCCCTAAAGGTAATGTTCGATAATGAGTGACGCGTAAGAAAACCTTAAGGGGGGACTGGATGCAAGATAAGGCGTGAGTTGTTACCCTCACAGAAGATAATATCGAAGCTAGAGCTACTCTGCTGAGACGCGTTTTAGCCAAATATTATGATTCGTATACCCCGGGGATAACGTGAGTTGTGAGTAATGATCTCACTTAGGGCGAGTGTAGATCTCCCCTAACCAGCACATTATGATTATCTTATCCTAAGAGTATTTTCCTAATAAATAAGAAAAGTAGTTGGCATTTCGCCATTTTAAGTATTTTTGAAAAGAAAGATTTTAAGGGCCATTAAGAGGCCAGTTCGAATAAGATTCGAAAAGCTTACAAGGGTTATTAGAGGACTAATCCAGAATAGATTTCTTTTTAAATAATATGAGCCTCAAGAGGCTAAGTTGAGTGTTTTCAAGGGAAAAAAAAAAAAGAAAGCTTCCTTGCATATTTTATGAATGAGATTCTAAGTCTAGTTTAAATGAAATTTCAAATGAAGTATGGTTATATTCTAGTAATGCATTGAACATTTAAGCTTTCAAATGTGCATATCCTGCGAAAGAAAGTTTCTTGGCAAGTCTTTCTTACTAATATGAGTATTTCAGAAACTTTTAGAAAGAATTATGAGCCTTGAAGAAGTTACGTGATTTATAAACTATTCTTAGAACATATCATGAGTCACTGCGTTTTCAAAAGTGCGTTTGAAGGTATCTTACTCAATCCGTGTTACTTTATTATGTGCCTAAATGTTTGTTAGTAGGGAAGTTTGGACATTAAGGGCCTAGAAATGCGTTCGACTGGCTAGTGTGAAGTTTATGGGTGGTAATCTTTCCTTGGGGACTGCGATTGCCTAATATGATAGTACTGTATAAATGCATGATATGTGGCTATTATTGGTATTATTCCCTGCAACTATTTTGGTTTTAAGGAGTCGAGGAATTCTCACTAAGCGTGTGGTTGCCCATCCTATTATTCTTTCCCCTTTTTCCAAGGTTTTCATTGTGACAGGTGGAAGTCGATTTACTTATGCTGAATTGGGGTCTACCGTTGCTTGAAAAGGTGTCATATATATGTACATATAGAAGTGGACTACGTGTTAAATGATGTAATATAATGTACCCCTAGAGTTGCAAATGTATGTAAATAAAATACTCTAGTTCATGTAAAGCGTATTGTTTATAAGTCGCTCTATATGGCCATGTGAGCCAACCGTCCGATTAGCCAGTTGTCTTCCTAGCTGAATTAGTTGTATTTTGGGATGTAAACCCCAGTACCCAGGACATGTAATCTGTTGAGTTGTATCTTTTATTTCCTTCTTTATTATTGAACTCTATGGTTTTGGTGCACTTTGGGTGAGTGGCCCGTAGACCTGTGGACACCAGCATGTAACCATTGAGCTTGTTTTAAAGTTTCATATGCTTCTATTCAATACAGGGATTGATTATAAAGCTTTTAGCATGTTAAATGGTTAGTTTTTAGGGAAAATTTTGTCCATTCCGCCCTAGAATTTAAGTAAAATTTAAGAAGCCGTTAACGCTCCAAGCCCTACGGGTTGGGGTTGTTACATATGGTATCAGAGTAAGGTCCTGCAACCACAGGCTGCGACCTAAGTCTTACATGCATATAGTTCCATAGGAACGCGTTCATGGTGATGTGATTATGCCTGCTCTTGTGTGCAAATGTGGATTGTGTGTGAACGCTGGTGCATTTAGCTAGTTATGTGCGACTTGAGTGAGCTTATTGATTGAATGAATGAACCATTTGCTAGGGCGTAGGTCGAGTGGCTTGTATTCTCATGAACAAGCTAAGTGTTAGCTCAATCGAGAGTTGTTTCACATATACACCCTGACGATTTAAATCAAAAGTTTCAAGTGCAATTGGTTTGAACTCAAACGATTGAGAATATTTTAACTCCGAGCTCATTCTTGCCTCTTAAGTACGTTCTGCTCCTTGGGCCCGATAATGGAGTGAGCAGACGCACTCAATGGCTGGTAGGGGAGGAGCTAGAAGCAGTTAAACCATCCTTCTTTTAAAACATAGAGGCTTTAAAAGTTAAGACCCTTCCTAAATAGTAAGTTAAGGTTTTTCTTTTGCATAAAAGACCTTTCTAATTCCATAGTTAGGCCTTACTGTTGCATCTGAGGCCTTGCATTTGCTTTACAATGAAGTTCGAGCCGTTCTTTGAACATAAGTTTCTATGTGTAACTAGATGTATCTAATACCTGAATGCCAAGATGCAACTGTTGCTTGATGTGACTTGATTGTCTAGATGATTTAAATTTTGTAATTCATGGCACGGCATGGCTTCTGACTTGTTATTTGCAATCTGCGAATTCTATGATTCCATATTATAGCTGAATAACTGCATACACACGTATTTAAAGTACGATACAGCGACCATAGGAACTTGCATTTGCATATTGCCCTTGTATTCTCCATTAACCAGAGTAGCGCAATGGAAGCGCGGAGGGCCCATGACCCATTTCCACAGGCCCTAGGATTTATCTATGAGCATAACCCTTCATTTGTATGAATCTATGACCTACGGGGCGATCAGTTCCAAGTAGGAACCTTAGGAAAAGTCTCCTAACCATCAAAACCATCAACTTGCATTCTTGCCTTAGCATTTTCTTCTCAAATTGTACCTATCGATATGTTATGCTATTTCATGCTATTCGTGATTCTTAATCTTTAGTGCTCTGTTGTTGACTTTACGTGATATCAATGTGAATTTGAGTGCTACTTCAAGTTCCTTCGATGTCAATATGACATATTATGATGCCTCTGCTACGTTAGTGTGATGTGGTAGCTCATTAGTTAATTGATTTAACCTTATATTGATTTAATATCTCTATGTTTTTGAGTGAACCTCATTAAGTTAACCCCCTTCATACGACTTTGACTTGTCTTATCTAGGTAGCCATGAATGAAAAGCCTAAAAGTTAGTAGTGATTGACGTATAAACATAGGAATGTTAGTTGCATATGCTTTCGTTTTGTAAATTACTTGCTGTGTGCGTATTAGATGATTTCATGTTGTTTATGATTCCTAGGCTTGAGAATGCTGAATTGTTGATTCTATGCGGTGCCATGGTGCTTAAGTGATGTTACGTGGTGCTATGTGATGTCCTTGTCACTCTAATGTGTTATAGGAGTCACCATGTCAACCGTTGTGATCCTAAAAATGACTTGAATTCATGTTTTAGAATGAAACTACCCTTATATGACCTCGAGATCTCATTGCCCAATTGTCCTAAATTTAGATTTCAATTTATAACGATGCATGTACGTAGAGTTGTTATTTACTATGCAGATTCAGTCTAGATAATTGAAAATCCATGTTCCTTTTTAAAACAAGCTTAATATGGTTTTCCATGTCAACTCAATTGCCCCTCTTTTATGCGATTGCCCTCGGCGTCTAAACAGAGTGAGTAGCCGCTCGAAGAGAACTGGCGAGGAGGAGACTGGATACCACATGCCTTTTTCCGGTTTGATTAGATTGTAAACAAAATTTTGGATTTTAGTGCAATTTGTGTAGATTATGTCAAGTGTATGCACATCTTAGGGATGACTAAACTGAGTTTTGGAATTTCAAGGACGAAATTCTTTTAGGGGGAAGATTGTAACGCCCATGTTCTTCATTTTTACGTTAAGCCGATTATATCGCCTTTTTACGTTGCAAAATCGTATTTTATTAACTATATGAGCTAAATTATTATTGATGTGCTTACGTGAACGATAATTTTGTTAGAAAGAATTTTTTTATCGCTATTAATATTATTATTATTAGTTTTGAAAATCTTTCGACAATTTTCAGTAAGCATTAATAATGGTTATTAATGAGTACTAAATCGAATAGGAACCCGATTACGATTAGGTTGTCAACCTTAGAAGTAGTTCGAGGTTTATTAAATCAAACCTAGATATATTTGGGAATGAGTAATCGATGAAAGGTCGTATTATTGATTTAGGTTTAGAGTTTGAGATACGAATTAGACTAGCGGTACCAATTATTAAACAGCTTGGGGAAAAAAAAAAAGAAGAAAGAAGGGGTAATTTGGTAAAAGGCACCTAGCCCCTATCCTTTCCTCCATTTCGCGACCCGCATCCCCGATGCATCTCTTTCTCCCTGCTGTGCCTTATTCTCCTTCATCTCCTCCATCACCATGCGCGGCCACCAAGCTCCCAAAACCACCAATTTTCGCTTAGCCCGACCGAAAATTTCCCCAGATTTCACTCCCGTCATCAAACAAACCTTTAGCTATGAAATCTGGGCAAAAATTTAAAGAATTCGCCACGTTTCTGGTCAAAAAAGGCCTCGACCGAAGCCCCAAACACCTGGTAGAGCTTGGCCATGCAACCTTGGTTTGTAATAACCCGACCCTAACCTATGTTTACTTATTTAAACCATGTTTCTTTATTTAATTAATCATGTTTATTCATTTAATTTATCATGTTTATGGATTTAATCACTCATAGTTATTTGTTTAACCAAATCATGTTTATTAATTCAATTGCATTAAATTTGTATATTTACCGAATTACCTTGTGTCATTTAAATTTTCTGCTTTTATTTATCGTATTTTATCATCCCAGTTGAGTGATATTTCATTTGGGTCTTATTTTGCAATTTAAGTTTCATTGATTTGTTAATTCAAGTTTTGTTGACTAATTAAATATCGAGTGAATCGATAGTAGGCCTCAATAATTATGGTTTAAGGAATTATTATTATTATTATCATTATTATTATTATTATTATTGTTGTTGTTGTTATTATTATTATTATTATTATTATTATTATTATTATTATTATTATTATAACCTTGCAAAAATTTAATTTTGAGTTATACAAAATCGTTATCATTACGAAGCGTTTTATTCCCGAACCCAATCTATTTTGGCTATTTTGAAACCCAACAAGTTTGCCTATTAATCTAACTAATTACCATGTTAAACTTAACCATGGTTAGCAAAAAAAAGGTGGCTTTACTAGTTAAAAACTCAGCCAAAGAGAGTTAGATTAGTCACCATAATATAACTCTATCTAAAGCATTTTCTCTCTCCCCTTTCTCCCTCTTCACGGCAGCAGCTACCTCCAGCCTGTTTTGGCTAATTTTCGGCCACTTTTTCGGCCAGCTCCGGCGATCTCTGACCCCTCTCGATATCCTAATACTCAAGCTACTATCTTGCATCATCAAAACCACTAAACCTCATCTCCATCTCTACTTATTCTCAATCAAAGTGAGTAATCTTGAAAATTTGATCTTGTTGGTTTTGATTTTTATTTTAGTTTTGATTCTTGTTTTGATGTTTGTGATCATTGATGATGATATTTTGGTAAGAAATAAGAGTTATGTTAGTGTTGATCATGGTGAAGTTGAGCTTGAATCATGCTAGGGTTTAGGGATGATCATGTTCATGCAAGTTTAAGTTAAAATCATGTTTATGGATTGATTATGATGATTATTTTGTATTTGATTTTATAATATTTAGTTTTACTAATGATTATGATGATGTTTTTGGTGATTTGGAACGACTTCAAGTGAGTATTTATGCGAAAAAGGAAGAGACAACTAAACCAGTGAAGGCTGGAAATTTCAGGAAAACAGAGCAGACTTCGGGATTAAACTGATAATGATCAGGCTATGGAGAAATTATGCTTTTTGGTAGGTAGATATTTCGGGATGTTAGCTTTCAAATTGCTTTTGAATCGTCTTAATCCGAGGTCTGTGAAAAACGTTATGATTGTTTTACCAAAACTATGCAGAATGGACCAAAAACTAACACACTTGTATTTTAGCCCCATTCTGGAAACCCTCTTATGGGAATCATGTTTTGTGTTTCAAATGAAAGTTTTTTGAGACTTCTTAAGCTTTTCATATTGGGATTTTAGGTCTCCATTTGAGGTCTAGGGTGAAAGTTATGAATTTTTGAAATGAACTAACCTGCTTTGGCGCAAATTGGGATGTTATTGCAATTTTTGTGCAGCGTATACTTGGAAGAAAATTCAGAAAATTGTGCTGTAGATTGTCCATATTATTTTTGAATTTTCTATAAGATTTCATGAATTTTGGTTGAGTATTTTGAGTTTGATAATTTTTGAAAGCATTTTGAGTAATAGTGTAAAGAGCAATAATAAAGATTGAGTGAGAGAGATTGATAATGCATTCATTTTGTGTATTTGGGCCAAGTAAGGTCACTTAAGTGGGAAATGAATGTTTATAGATAGTCATGGAACTCTTAGCTTGATTAATGAGAAAGAAGAAGACAAGTATATAATTTGGGAGCTTATTTATGAGCTTCGAATCAATTATGGATTTTACAAAGAAAATACCAAGCTTAGTGAGCTTAACAGATTCTTTTGAGTTCAATGATTTATTTGGGGTGGAATTCTATATCTAATGGATTCACAAATGAAATATGAGAAGTGGGGAGAGTGGTGACTCAGAAATCATATTTCTCAGACCAAGTTATTGCAGTTTATGCTATTTTGAATTTAGATATATCCCTCTTGGCCTCAAACCTCTATTACTTACTCAATTTAGAATGTATCAAATGTATTTATCATGCCAATCTAGTGTACTCGCTGTTATCTTGAACCAAGTTATACATCAGCGAGCCTTAAAACCGTATCAACAACCTATTTTAGAAAAGGCCACAATCACTCTCTCAAATGTCACCATCAAGGCCTTTTCCTTTGTAATCTCATTTATCTTATTGTGAACTATTTTACTTTCATTTACTTTATATCAAATTTAATTATTTTCATCAATTCAGTTTTGAAGTTATATTGAAATACCCAAGTTATGTATACCATATAATTACTCAATTTCTGCTACACATACTTTTCCTTACTCAATTGTGTGAGTAAAGATTATTTACTAACTACACATACTTACAATGACATTTATGAAATAAAGTTGAGACCTAGTTATCGTTTCCCGTTATGCATAAGTGTTATCAAGTCAGAACATATTTATCAAGGCAGATGACATTTATGAAACAGCTGACTTGCATCAAGTTAGATGACTTTTTTAAAGACTCAAGGTACGTCCATTACCTGTATCTTGAGAAAGCAGAACATGTTTGTCAAATTACAACTCTTAATGAGTTTATCAATGAATTAGTTTATACAGTGATTTTCCATTTAACTTGTGACCCCGTTAGTTATCATTTATAGGGCGTCAACCCATCATTTACCCACGCAGCTTTAGGCTAACTCTTGATCGGATTGGCAGGTGTATACCTATGTATAGATCATATCATTACAAGGGGTTTACATTCAAATAATAATGAGCAATTCAGTTTCATATTACTTTCATTTTCATTGTTATTGCGAACTAAATGAGTTGTAAAAGTGGGTACCGATCAACAGTGTTTATATGCTCATTTCACAATACAGAAATGCATGTACTGAGTTTTTGCTTACATTTTCGAATTGGTTTCATGTTTTCCATTTTAAGTGATAAAGTATCACATGTTTCCCCTTTTAGCAAGCCCTTTTGGAAGTCATCAGATACTCACAGTGGATTAAGCATAGCATGAATATTGGAAACGACCTCAGGATCAAGTTGGATCTATATTTAATATACTTGTATAGTGTGGAGTGCAAGTTATCACGTGGTATGATTAAGTCGATGGTTTTGAAGTTAAACTATTATGGACTTTAGTCTTGAAGTGTTTCAGTTAATAGATTTTGTGATTGTGAATATGAGTTGCAAGATTAAATGGTTTCAGTGAGCCTTATCCTTATCAAGACGGCAGTAGCACCTTCTATTATTAAGTCTTCCGCTGCAGTTCTCTGCAAAATCATGTCATTAGCATCTTGGGGGTCACATGATTCTAGCTGCTTGGGTTGTTCTCTAAATTGGGAGTAAATTCATAGCTTCAAACAACCAATTCAACCTCAAGTCAGTGAGTGAAGTTTGAGTCGAAACTGGGGGTCCGAATTGCATGGATTGAGCGCAGTTTGGGGTCTAGTCGTGCGATCAGTGAAGAAGGGTCGAGGATTGAGGTTTCCAGCACTCAAAGTCGAGCCCAAAGCCCTTAGAACAGGTCCTAAGCTTGGAGTCTAGGTGGGGATTTCTTTACTACTAAATTAGTATTATTTTCAACGAATTTAACTAAATTTAGTTAGTGAATGTTGATTATGAGTTTAGTAATCAGCTTGGGTGAAATTAGAATCAAGATTGAGAAATTATAAGCATGGTGCTAATTTTGGGTTATTCGCATGTTGAATCGATGTGCAATTCTACTAACTGGTCAGTTCTGGAGATTCTAGAAAAATACAAAATGCTGTCTTAATGCTGTTATTGCATCAGTTTATTAGTCCTAAATTCTGTTTTGGAGCCTAAGGGTGCTAACCAGCGAGTTAAGGTATTGGTGAAGCATGCTTATTTCTGTTAAAATGTTGTCGCTAAATTAGTACGGTTATGTTTAAATTCTGTTTATGGCCAATGGTAAGGATGCTACGCTTATATATGATGGTTTCCTGAATTGTTGATTTGTTTATGGCATTGTCGAACCGAGCTTTGTAGTCGGATGGTTCGAGGAGGAACTATTGAGAGATTTGAGGTTCTTGTGGTCGGTGTTGTATGAGGAGGGAGTCTGGGCTGTGATTGACTGCAATCGTGTGGATTGCGAGGCCATGTGTGGCTTATTGGGTAGACTCTGCTAAGTTGATTTATGAAGTGTTTGAATGCGCTACTTGTGAACCTCTTCCCTCCTGATGTTGTTTAAGTGATGCTAGGTGAATGATTTGTGAACTTTAGAAATTTTAAAGGGTCTTTAATAGTGTGTTTCCTTAATTTCAAATGTTTCTAATTGTTCACTAGTTGCCTATTAATTTGTTAAGATGTTTGTAACCTAAAGAGATCCTAAGTCGTCGAACTACTCAGTGAGTGACTCAACTGACTAGTCGATAGGTCTGGGAAGCTAAAAAGCAAATTAGGAACAAGTTTGAAAACGTTTTAAGACTTTAGTTTGTTTATGCATCCTTCTTTGAGTTTTAAAAAGGGATTAAAACGAGCTGAAAAATGGCATCTGAGGATTTTATTACGAGCCTAGTTTGAATCAAACGCTAACTAAGTATTTTAAGTTTCAAATGAGGTTTGATTTACGAGTTAGCAAATTTATTACGATTATAAGAGGATTCTATATGATTTTAAAGGCTAAGATAGCACTAGGCAATTGGCCAGACCTTGAGGGTGGAAACTGGACGCACGATAAGGCGTGAGCTGTTTCCCCCAAAGGTCATGTTGGGAATTGGATGCAAGATAAGGCGTGAGCTGTTCCCCTAAAGGTAATGTTCGATAATGAGTGACGCATAAGAAAACCTTGAGGGGGGACTAGACGCAAGATAACGCGTGAGCTGCTGCCCCCACAGAGGACAATATTGAAGCTTGAGCTACTCTGTTGAGACGCGTTTTGGCCAAATGTTATGATACGTATCCCCCGGAGATAACGTGGGTTGTGAGTAATAATCTCAGTTAGGGCGAGTGTAGATCTCCTCTAACCAGCACATTATAATGATCTTATGCTAAGAGTATTTTCCTAATAAATAAGAAAAGTAGTTGGCATTTCACCATTTTAAGGATTTCTGAAAAGAAGGATTTTAAGGGCAATTAAGAAGCCAGTTCGAATAAGATTCGAAAAGCTTATAAGGGTTATTAGAGGACTAATACGAAAGAGATTTCTTTTTAAAGAATAAGAGCCTCAAGAGGCTAAGTCAAAGGTTTTCAAGAAAAAGAAAGAAAGCTTCCTTGCATATTTTATGAATGAGATTCCAAGTCTAGTTTAAATGAAATTTCAAATGAAGTATGGTTATATTGTAGTAATGCGTCGAACATTTAAGCTTTCAAATGTGCAAATCCTGCAAAAGAAAGTTTCTTGCCAAGTCTTTCTTGCCAATATGAGTATTTCAGAAACTTTTAGAAAGAATTATGAGCCTCGAAGAAGTTAACGTGATTTATAAACTATTCTTAGAACATATCATGAGTCACTGCATTTTCAAAAGAGTGTTTGAAGGCATCTTACTCAATCCGTGTTGCTTGCTTGATTATGTGCCTAAATGCTTGTTAGTAGGGAAGTTTGGACATTAAGGGCCCAGAAATGAGTTCGAGTGGCTAGTGCGAAGTTTGTGGTCGGTAATCTTTCCTTGGGGACTACGATTGCCTAATATGATAGTACTGTATAAATGCGTGATATGTGGCTATTATTGGTATTATTGCATGCAACTGTTTTGGTTTTAAGGAGTCAAGGAATTCTCACTAAGCGTGTGGTTGTTTATCCCATTACTCTTTTCCCTTTTTCCAAGGCTTTCATTGTGATAGGTAGAAGTCGATTCACTTATGCCGAATTGGGGTCTACCCTTGCTTAAAAAGGTGTCATATATGTGTACATATAGAAGTGGACTTACGTGTTAAATGGTGTAATATAATGTATTCCTAGAGTTGTAAATGTATGTAAACAAAGTACTCTAGTTCATGTAAAGCATATTGTTTATAAGTCGCTCTGTATGGCCATATCAGCCAACCATCTGATTAGCCAGTTGTCTTCCGAGCTGAAGTTGGTTATATTTTGGGATGTAAACCCGGGTACTCCGGACGTATGATCTGTTGAGTTGTATCTTTTATTTCCTTCTTTATGATTGAACTTTATGGTCTTGGTGTACTTTGGGTGAGTGGCCCATAGAGCTATGGACTCCGGCGTGTTACCGTTGAGCTTATTTTAAAGTTTTATATGCTTCTATTCAATACAGGGATTGATTTTAAGGCTTTTAGCCTGTTAAATGGTTAGTTTTTAGGCAAAATTCTGTCCGTTCTGCCCCAGAATTTAAGTAGAGTGTAAGGAGTCGTTAATGCTCCTAGCCCTAGGGGTTGGGCTTGTTATAGATGGCATCATAGTAAGATCCTGCAACCACAGACCGCAACCTGAGTCTTGCATTCATATAGTTATATACGAACACGTTCATGGTGATGTGATTATGCCTGCTTTTGTGTGCAAATGTGGGTTTTGTGTGAATGTTGGTGCATTTAGCTAATTATGTACGGCTTGAGTGAGCTTATTGATTGAATGAATGAACCATTTACTAGGGTGTAGGCAGATTGGCTTGTATTCTCATGAACAAGCTTAGTGTTAGCTCAATCAAGAGTTGTTTTACATATACACCTCGGCGATTTAAATCAAAAGTTTTAAGTGCAATTGGTTTGAACTCAAACAACTGAGAATATTTTAACTCCAAGCTCATTCTTGCCTCTGAAGTACGATCTGCTCCTCCGGCCCAACAATAGAGTGAGTAGACGCACTTAATGGTTGGTAGGGAAGGAGCTAGAAGTAGTTAAACCATCCTTCTTTTAAAACATATAGGCGTTAAAAGTTAAGACCCTTCCTAAATAGTGAGTTAAGGTTTTTCTTTTGCGTAAAAGACCTTTCTAATTCCATAGTTAGGCCTTACTGTTATGTCTGAAGACTTGCATTTGCTTTACAATGAAGTTCGAGCTGTTCTTTGAACATAAGTTTCTATGTGTAACTAGATGTATCCAATACATGAATGCCAAGATGCAATTGTTCCTTGATGTGGCTTGATTAACCAGATGATTTAAGTTTTGTAATTCATGGCACGATATGACCTTTGACTCGTTATTTGCATTCCGTGAATTCTATGATTCTATGTTATAGTTAAATAACTGCATATACACGTATTTAAAGTACGATACAGTGACCATAGGAACTTGCATTCGCATATTGCCGTTGTATTTTCCATTGACCAGAGTAGCGCAATGGAAGCGTGGTGGACCCATGACCCACAGCCACAGGCCCCAGTATTCGTCTATGACCATAACCCTTCACTTGTATGAATCTATGACCTAGGAGGCGATCAGTTTCAAGTATGAACCTTGGGGAAAGTCTCCCCACCATCAAAACCATCAACTTACATTCTTGCCTTAGTGTTTTCTTCTCAAGTCGTACCTATCAATATGTTATGCTAGTTCATGCTATTCGTGATTCTTGATCTTCAGTGCCCTGTTGTTGACTCTACGTGATATCAATGTGATTTCGAGTGCTACTTCAAGTTCCATCGATGTCAATATGACATATTATGATGCCTCTGCTACGTTAGTGTGATGTGGTAGCTTATAGTTAATTGATTTAACCTTAGATTGATTTAATATCTCCATATTTTTGAGTGAACCTGATTAAGTTAACCCCCTTCATACCGCTTTGACTTGTCCTGTCTATGTTGCCATGACTGAAAGGCCTAAAAGTTAGTAGTGATTGACGTATAAATACAGGAATGTTAGTTGCATATGCTTTCGTTTTGTAAATTACTTCCTGTATGCGTATTAGACGATTTCATGTTGCTTATGATTCCTAGACTTGAGAATGCTGAATTGTTGATTCTATGCGATGCCATGGTGCTTAAGTGATGTTACGTGGTGCTATGTGATGTCCTTGTCACTCTAATGTGTTATAGGAATCACCATGTCAACCATTGTGATCCTAAAAGTGACTTGAATTCATGTTTTAGAATGAAATGATCCTTATATGACCTCGAGATGTCATTGCCCAATTATCCTAACTTTAGATTTCAATTCATAACGATGCATGTACATAGAGTTGTTGTTTACTATGCAGATTGAGTCTAGATAATTGAAAATCCATGTTCCTTCTTAAAACAAGCTTAATATGGTTTTCCACGCCAACTCAATTGCCCCTCTTCTATGCAATTGCCCTCGGCATCTAAATAGAGTGAGTAGCCGCTCGAAGAGAATTGGGGAGGAGAAGGCTGGATACCATATGCCTTTTTTTGGTTTCAATTGATTATAAATGATATTTTGGATTTTAGTGCAATTGGTGTATATTATGTCAAGTATGTGCATGTCTTAGGTACGACTGAACTGAGTTTTGGAATTTCGAGGACGAAATTCTTTTAGAGGGGGAAGATTGTAACGCCCGCGCTCCTTAATTTTACATTAAGCCGATTATATTGCCTTTTTACATTGCAAAATCGTATTTTATTGACTATATGAGCTAAATTATTATTGATATGCTTACGTGAATGATGATTTTATTATAAAGAATATTTCTGTCACTATTAATATTATTATTATTGCTTTTGAAAATCTTTCGACAATTTTCAGTAAGCACTAATAATGGCTATTAACGAGTACTAAATCAAATAGGAACCTGATTATGATTAGGTTGTCAACCTTAGAAGTAGTTCGATGTTTATTAAATCAAACCTAGATATGTTTGGGAACGAGTAATCAATGAAAGGTCGTATTATCGAATTGGGTTAGAGTTCGGGATACAAATTAGACTAGCGGTACTAATTATTAAACAGCTTGGAACCCAAAAAAAAAAAAGTAGGGGTAATTTGGTAAAAGGTACCTGGCCCCTTTCCTTTCCTCCATTTTGCAACCCCCCTGCCCGATGCATCTATGTCTCTCTCTGTTGTGCCTTCTTCTTCTTTATCTCCTCCATCACCATGTGCGACCACCAAGCTCTCAAAACCACCAATTTTCGCTCAGTCCATCTGAAAATTTCCCTAGATTTCACCCCCGCCATCAAACAAACCTTTAGCTATGAAATTTGGGCAAAAATTTGAAGAATTCGCCACCTTTCTAGTCGAAACAGGCCTTAATCGAAGCCCCAAACAGCTGTTAGAGCTTGGCCATGCAACCTTAGTTCTAGCTGCTTCGGTTGTTCTATAAATTGGGAGTAAATTCGTAGCTTCAAACAGCCAATTCAACCTCAAGTTAGTGAGTGAAGTTTGGGTCAAAACTGGGGGTCCGAATTGCATGGATTGAGCGCGATTCGAGGTCTGGCCATGCGGTTAGTGAGGAAGGGTCGAGGATTGAGGTTTCCAGCACTCAAAGTCGAGCCCAAAACCCGTAGAACGGGTCCTAAGCATGGAGTCCAGGTGGGGATTTCTATACTCTTAAATTACTATTATTTTCAATGAATTTAACTAAATTTAGTTAGTGCATGTTGATTCTGAGTTTAGTAATCAACTTGGGTGAAATTAGAATCGAGATTGAGAAATTATAAGCATGGTGCTGATTTTCGGTTATTTGCATGTTGAATCTATGCATAATTCTACTAACTGGTCAGTTCTGGAGATTGCAGAAAAATACAGAATGTTGTCTTAATGCTATTATTGCATTAGTTTATTAGTCCTAAATTCTATTTTGAAGCCTAAGGGCGCTAACTGGTGAGTTAAGGTATTGGTGAAGCATGCTGATTTCTGTTAAAATGCTATCGCTAAATCAATATAGTTATGCTTAAATTTTATTTATGGCTAATAGTAAGGATGCTACGCTTATATATGATGGTTTCTTGAATTGTTGATTTGTTTATGACATAGTCGAACGAGCTTGGTAGTTGGATCATTCGAGGAGGAACTATTGAGGGATTTGAGGCTCTTATGATCGATGTTGTGTGAGGAGGGAGTCTGGGCTATGATTAACCACAATTGTGTGGATTGCGGGACCATGGGTGGCTTATTAGGTAGACTCTACCAAGTTGAGTTATGAAGTGTTTGAATGTGCTACTTGTGAACCTCTTCCCTCTTGATGTTGTTTTAGCGATGCTATGTGAATGGTTTGTGAACTTTAGAGATTTTAAAGGGTTGTTAAGAGTGTGTTTCCTTAATTTCAAATGTTTCTAATTGTTCACCAGTTGCCTATTAATTTGTTAAGAAGTTTGTAGCCTGAAAAGATCCTAAGTCGTCCAGCTACTCAGTGAGTGACTGAACTGAATAGTCGATAGGTCTGGGAAGCTAAGAAGCAAATTAGTAACAAGTTTGAAAACGTTTAAAGACTTTAGTTTGTTTATGCATCCTTCTTTGAATTTTAAAAAGGGATTAAAATGAGCTGAAAAATGGCATATGAGAATTTTATTATGAACCTAGTTTGAATTAAATGCTAACTAAGTACTTTATGTTTCAAATGAGTTTCGATTTATGAGTTAGCAAATTTATTATGATTATAAGAGGATTCAATATGATTTTAAAGGCTAAGGTGGTGCTAGGCAATTGGCCAGACCTTGAGGGTGAAAACTGGATGTAGGATAAGGCGTGAGCTGTTTCCCCCAAAGGACATGTTGGGAACTGGACGCAAGATAAAGCGTGAGCTGTTCCCCTAAAGGTAATGTTCGATAGTGAGTGACGCGTAATAAAACCTTGAGGGGGACTCGACGTAAGATAAAATATGAGCTGTTGCCCCACAGAGGACAATATCAAAGCTCGAGCTACTCTGCTGAGGTGCATTTTGGCCAAATGTTATGATACGTATACCTCGGGGATAATGTGAGTTATGAGTAATGATCTCACTTAGGGCAAGTGTAGATCTCCCCTAGCCAGCATATTATGATGATCTTATGCTATGAGTATTTTCCTAATAAATAAGAAAAGCAGTTGGCATTTCGTCATTTTAAGTATTTTAAAAAAGAAAGATTTTAAGGGCCATTAAGAGGCTAGTTCGAATAAGATTCGAAAAGCTTATAAGGGTTATTAGAGGACTAATACGAAAGAGATTTCTTTTTAAAGAATATGAGCCTCAAGAGGCTAAGTCGGGCATTTTCAAGAAAAAGAAAGAAAGCTTCCTTGCATATTTTATGAATGAGATTCCACGTATAGTTTAAATGAAATTTCAAATGGAGTGTGGTTATATTGTAGTAATGCATCGAACATTTAAGCTTTCAAATATGCATATCCTGTAAAAGGAAGTTTCTTGCCAAGTCTTTCTTTCCAATATGCATATTTCAAAAACTTTTAGAAAGAATTAAGAGCCTTGAAGAAGTTAACATGATTTATAAACTATTCTTAAAACATATCATGAGTCACTGCGTTTTCAAAAGTGTGTTTCAAGGCGTCTTACTTAATCCGTGTTGCTTACTTGATTATATGCCTAATTACTTGTTAGTAGGGAAGTTTGGACATTAAGGGCCTAGAAATGAGTTCGAGTAGCTAGTGCGAAGTTTATGGGTGGTAATCTTTCCTTGGGGACTACAATTGCATAATATGATAGTACTATATAAATGCGTGATATGTGGCTGTTATTGCAAAAAATGACTCTGAGGTACCCCACTTTCTTTGGAAATAATTTTTAGGGGACTACGTTTTTAGAATGTATTCTAAAGTGCACAACATTGTTAGGTAATTATTAGGGGGGTACATTCCGGTGATAAATGTGCAAGTGCCGATGGGTATTTGGCGGGAATTGCAAAGTGAACCTAGTGTTCCAATTTTGCCCTTGCAAAGGCTGAAACTGTAACGGTAACCTTCATCTCTCCTCTCATTAAAACCTCCAATCTCCCCCATCCTTGAGCCTACATTCTCTCTCCTCCCCTAGTTCCCATCTATCTCGCACAACTCTCTGTTCTTCTCCACAGCCGAAGGACGCCATTGAAGCAGGGAGAAAAAGTAAGTGTATGATTAATTTTTTTTTTTTTTTTGGTTGGTCTCTCTCCTAATGGGAGCACTGGGTTGTGGTCTGACCTTCAAAGGTGGGCTTAGTGCTAAGTAACCGTAGTTGGGCATGAACTCATTCTGTTTTGATGAAGGAACTCAAATCTGAAAGTGATAATGCAAGCATCAAGTTCATCAAGGAGAGGTGACCATGAAGAAGCAACTGTCATGTGCCCAAGGTGCAATATTGAAGGAATACGAAAGGTATCACAATCAAGCCAAAACCCAAGCAGAATGTATGCCAAGTGTTTGAGATGTGAGAAGTTTTTAGGATGGGTGCATGAAGCTAATTCAAATCTGGAGAGAAGATTGGTAAGTGAAATTGAGATAGTGAAGCATGAGCTAAGGGAGTTGAAGATGATGTTGAAAATAGTAGAAAAGGGCAAAGTATTCTTGCTATGTTAGAGATTGGTGTTATTGTATTGATTGCACTTGTTTTAATATTGTAATATGTGGTTGTTATGTAAGCCTGTAAGGTTGATTGTCATGGTTTTGGAGTTGATTGGGAAGAAGCACATTGTACTTGAAACTGAGCATGTTTTGGTGCAAGTAGAAGAAGCTGCAATTACAATTCTGAATCCAATTTTGAACAGAAACTGCGTTTACATAGAAGTTCTTATCAACAATGACAATTATATAAATATATTCTGGTCATCCAACTGAAATTGCTTATACAACATATAAAATACATCTAAAATAGTCATCCCTGATACTATATAAGTAGCTGGCCAAATACAATACAACCACCAACATAAGTAGCTTAAACAAGAAGCTTATTACCAAGCATCTGAAATACATAAATTCTGAGTTAAAGAGCTTGGCTGGACTGAGTTAGAACCCCTGATGCTGCTACTGTTGATGTGGAAGCTTGGCTGAGTCTTTGGATCTTTCTTAGCCTCCTAACTGGATTGCCAGTCTTCTGTCGAGGCTTCTTCCTGTATTGCAATCTACCATATTCATCCCTTGGTTGCCCACATGTGAGGCTATTGTGACCCAATTGCTTGCACTTCTTGCACCTCTTAATGCCACTCAATTGGATGGTGGACAATTATGGAGGGATGGGAAGTCTGCTTTCCCTTCTTTTGTGCTTCTCTGGACTTCCCATCTTCCTAAGCTCAAAAGGGGGATCCAAAGCAGGTAGTTCACTCTCCCCACAGAAGCATGAGTCAAGAATAGGGTGTATGATACCATCATAAAGCTTCCTATAACTCTCAACATTAAACGATGGACAACAATAGTCATCCAACTTGTGGTTTAGGCTAAGAATGCACCTGGCAGCATGCTTACAGGGTATGCCACTAACTTGCCACCTTTGACAGTCACAGTAATGATCTGCCAACTTAACAGTGAAATTTGTGGATCCCTCTCTAACATCAAACTCCCCCCTCCCAGCTGGCACTAAATTACAGCAGTTTCTGGATTCGAGCTCAACTTTCTTAAGCTTTTTCTCCACAAATGGGGTCACTTTTCCATCCCAATCAACTGAAATTTGAAGCCTCTTATCAAATCTAGCCCCAGTAAGCTTTCTAATCTCTTCCAACATGGTGTAGGTTGGCTTTCCCCTATGCTTCACAATTGCATTATTGAAACTCTCAACAAAGTTGTTTGTGTTATCATCTACTTTTAGGGTCTGGTCAAATTTAAACCTTGCCCAATGTTCCAATGGCTCATTGTCTCTTAACCAATGAAAAGCAGAAATATCCTTATCCTTAATTTTATCCATGGCCTTTTTGACAACAAATTCCGAGTATGCATTGGCAACAATGTAAAAGAAGTAATGAAACCAAGCACCTTCACCATTTTAAGGGGAGGGGAATAAAAGATATGTTAACTGAAAGCAATGGAAAAGAAGTAACCAAACCACAAACTGTAATAGGCACATACCAAGGTAGAGTGAGGCAAAGTTCTTATAGAAGTGGAGGACACAAATCCTCCTTGAAGCTTGAGGCATGACATTCTTCAATGCTTTGATTATGCCCTGCATCATAAACACCAAATTATGTAAGTAATTGACAATTGCACCAAAAAAAAAAAAAACAAAAGCAATGTAGTTAACTGGTACCTTGTGCCTTGTGCCTGCCAGAAATGATTGTGTACTTAGAATTGTCCTCCCTTGCATCCAGTGTAATTGCTAAACCATGCAAAAAAAAGCTCCACTCCTCTTCATCCTCTCGAGGTACAACTCCATAAACTAAGGGATATTGCCCATTGTTCCTATCTAACCCCATAGCAGTGATGAGGATACCCTTGTATGGCCCTTTCAAGTGATAGGCATCAATGCCAATGAAGGGCCTACAGTGCTGTTTGAAGGCAGTAATGGCTGACCCTATACAAATCTGATATCTCTTAAAAGATGGATTTCTGCCAGGGCCCTCATCTTTCCAGTTGATGAAACATAGAGAGTTAGGATTTTTTTCCTTAAACACCCTCATATAGTTTGGCAATACCTTGTATCCTTCATCATGCCTACCTTCAACCACATTTTTCATTAACTTTCTAGCCCTCCAACAAGTGTAATCAGGCACTGCTACTCCAAACCTCCTCATCAGAGTTTTTTGCATTGTCCCCTTATCCATATTAGGGTTGTCCTTAAACTCATCCAGCAGCTTAGTTGCAACCCATCTGGATGAGGCATGCTTATTGAACTGTATATTGGAACACTTGTGACCCTCATTCAAGGACCTAATGATCTAAGTACACTTATCCACAAGCACAGCTGCATGGATTTTGAATGGACAGTCATTGTTGATACACCTCTGTGTGTATCTACTCCTAGTGTTCTTTATTTTCCTTAAACTAATGCCATGTTGCACACAGTAGTCCTTCATCACAGTCAACAACTCTTCTTTACTTGTGAAGATGTCACCAACAGCCAAGCTTACAGTCCCATCCCTATTTCTACTCCACAACTTGCCTTGCCTGAATACCCTAGCCATTTTGTTCACAATCAGTAAGTTCTCACCCACATCATCATGAAAGCTACCATGTCCTATGGTCATACGCAACTGAGTATCATTCTCTAAGTCAACATCATCTAATGACTCATTTTCATCCTGTAAATCATCATCCTCATCTAATGAGAGGCTGTCAAACTCCTCAGACCCATCTGATTGCTACTCCCTAAAGTCACTATCCTCATTGTCATCATGGTCACTTTCTTCATCAGATGCTTGCCCCAAATTCTCCTCCACATCACTGTCAAACACATCAACCTCTCCTATTTGTGGTTGGCATAATGAATGCACATCAAAATCATGCAAGCCCTCTAAATCAACCCTTACTATCCCCAAATCAAAGTCCTCCCCTGGTTCTGAAGTACCAACTGGGGGTGCATATTTGCTGAGAGGGGCTGTTTTCCTTTTTGAAGGGCTGGGCATACCTTGTAATGTACTGACAGGTCTTTTAGGCCTACATATTTGAGAGGGGCTATTATGTGCAGCTAAAGTTTGAGATAGACTGCTTCTAAGGGTTGGAGTTGGAGACTTAGGGGTTGTAGGGGTAGTTTGAGATCTTATCAGTGGCCTTCTGGGGGTGCATATTTGCTGGGATGGGCTGTTTTTTACCGCAGCAGTATGAATAGAAGTTCCAGGAAGGGTTGCAGTTGGAGAATTAGGGTTCTCCTGGGCAATTTGAGATCTAGTCACAGGCCTTCTAAGGCTACTAAGAGCAGATGCAGTTTGGGAGGTTGGGGATTCAACAGGTTGGGAGGCCACTCTTTTAGGAGGTGAGGTTGGGCTTGGGCTTTTTGCAGTAGGAGTTGATAAGGGAGTAGATTTTAAGAAATAACTGCTTTTGGATTTTGTTGAAGTGCAGTGTAGGGCCTGATCAATTTGTAGTGGTGTGATAGGCTGCTTTGCTAGCCTTGGTCTAGATCTCCTAATGGGCAACTTATAAGGTCTGTTTACAGTCACTTTGGGTTGACATTTTGAAGATTTTTCACTGGGATTCACTTTCTCAGTTGAAGGGGTAACTATCAAATTATCAGCCCATGCCCTGGCTTCACTAAGTGAAGGCTCACTGTCATTTTGGGCTTGGATTTGAGCTTCAGATTGGTTTTGGGTTGGGCCTTGGTCTTGGGCTTGAGGTTGGTTTTGGGTTGGGCCTTGTTATTGGCATCTCTGTTTGATTTCATTCAACCTGTCCAAACTTTCAACAACCTTCTGTAAACTGCTGGCCTCAGGTAGGTCTATGATGTATAAAGGTATCACAACATTCTTTTGCATTTTCCCCCAATGACTAGTCAAACTAACCCAGTCAGAATCTGTGGTAAGTGGCCACCTCTGGTTTTCTCTACCAGGAGGATGCCATCTAAACCCAGGAAACTTAGGTAACTGCACTCCATTTTCCATGGCTGAAGACCTCACATTCCTAAACAAATCTATACTTTGATACTTATCAATACTAATATCCTGGACCGAAATTATTCTATCCTTACAATGAACTACCAAACATCCGCCACCCCGTTAATACAATGGGAAGTTGTTATAATCATGCCAACTATACTAAACTATCACTCAATTAACCACATCAACTCATTCAAACAATAGGACATCCAATTGAACAGCCAACATTGCAAGCATTAACTTTCCAAGAATAAAAAACAGAGCATAGAAGATAGGGCATGAACTACTAATTTCATGACCAAGTTAACATAGATACAGGCAGATTATGTGGTAGTTTATAAATATTCAACACAATCAACAATACAAGTACCAAAATCGAAACCCTAACTACTTAATTAGGCTTTTCATGCCCAACTAGTTTCATAGACCCTAACCGACCAGACCCAAGCAAACCAACTTCAATTCTTCAATACATCGTATTACAACTACAGGTTTCTCAATTAATCATATCAACAGCAATGAAAGCATGAATTTGTGAAACAATTGATGCAACCAAACATCGAATTGCATAGAACTTAGGGTTTCAGTAACTACTTACCATTCTTCGATTTCCACCTGCAAAGTACCGATCTCTTCAGTTCTTCCTTCTTCCTTCAACGAAGGTGTTCAGTTTCAACAATGGCTTCTCAATCACGGACAGAGAGAGAGAGAGAGAGAGAGAGAGAGAGAGAGAGATGATGATGATGATGAAGCAGTTGCAGGGTTCTCTGAAGACCGAGAGTTACAGTGCTTTCCTTCACACTTCGCGGGGTTAGATTCATGGGCATTTATGTCATAAATTTAATATTCATCGGCACTTGCACATTTATCATCGGAATGTACCCCCCTAATAATTACCTAACAATGTTGTGCACTTTAGAATACATTCTAAAAACATGGTCCCCTAAAAATTATTTCCAAAGAAAGTGGGCTACCTCAAAGTCATTTTTTGCTGTTATTGGTATTATTGCCTACAACTATTTTAGTTTTAAGGAGTAGAGGAATTCTTACTAAGCGTGTGGTTGCTCATCCCATTTCTCTTTCCCCTTTTTCTAAGGTTTTCATTGTGATAGGTAGAAGTCGATTCAGTTATGCCGAATTGGGGTCTCCCCTTACTTGAAAAGGTGTCATATATGTGTACATATAGAAGTGGACTTGCGTGTTAAATGATGTAATATAATGTATCTCTAGAGTTGTAAATATATATAAATAAAGTACTCTAGTTCATGTAAAGCATATTGTTTATAAGTCGCTCTCTATGGCCATGTGAGCCAACCATCTGATTAACCAGTTGTCTTCCTAGCTAAAGTTAGTTATATTTTGGGATGTAAACCGCAGTATTCCAGACGTATGATCCGTTGAGTTGTATCTTTTATTTCCTTCTTTACTATTGAACTTCATGGTTTTGATGTACTTTGAGTGAGTGGCCCGTGGAGTTGTGGACTCCAATATATAGCCGTTGAGCTTATTTTAAAGTTTTATATGCTTCTATTCAATGTAGGGATTGGTTGTAAGACTTTTAGCCTGGAAAATGATTAGTTTTTAGGTGAAATTCTGTCCATTCCGCCCTAGAATTTAAGAAGTCGTTAACGCTCCTAGTCCAAGGGGTTAGAGGTGTTACAGATGGTATGCGAGAAAAATTGAGTTAAGACCTCTATTAGGACCTAAAACATTTTATTGTTGTCCATTAAGGACCTAAAGTCGCATTTATATGCTTTCAAGGACTTGAAGAGAGTACAACATGCCTTTGAGGACCTAGTAAGAATGGTTTTTTTTTTTTACAAGAATACTTTAGAATATAAATCTATTTAGTAGATAAGTAAACAATTAACTTATGTAAAAAGGCCCCTACAACTTTTTGTCATAAAAATCAAAAAAGTGATTTTATCAACTTGATCTTCTCTTTCCCCTCCTCATGGTTATATTAATACTGATACTACTACTATTCCTAGTAGCATATAAAAACTTATATATTAATGTTTTAAAGCATGCACATATAATTTACATCTAAATTAATTAGAAAATAGCTTTCAAATAAAATATTATAAATATATTAAAATAAATAAAAATTAAGATTAGACTTGTCCCATGCGCATAAAGTTCCTCATATGTGAATTGAATTATATTATATAATATTAATTGTTTCATACGCACCCCTACGTCTTAGCCCAATTGTCAACTTCAAACAATGATTTTTTTTTTCCCCATGTATCTCTAATAGCAGCTCCATCATATCTATTCACATGGAACACACTTAAAATGCTAACGTTATCGACGAAATAATGTCCGATCTGATCATTCATGAAAATGAACGAAACAACTCCACAAATACATTAAAAAGATAATATCTACGGAATATCTATGCCTAAATAATAATTTGGGAGGTTTAGTTACTCGCAACCTATCTCTAAACCTAAATAATTCAGTACAATTATAAATACTTCACTTTAAAATGAATTAAATTATATTTACGTTATCATAATTAATATGTTATTAAGTGCTATTTTTCATCTCCACAAGAGTATTGTAACATACTAGTTTGTCCTTTGCATGGGTTTTTGAAATTTATGTTTTAAATTGAATTCCACCATAAGTATAATATTCATAGTACGCTTGGGTTGATGATTATATATTAAAAAGATTTCATTAATTGTAATGAAAACTTAATTTCATTTAATCATGAGTGAGAATTGAAAAAAACCTGGTTGAGAAAAGAAACATGAAAAAAATATTTAAAATGCAAAAGCATGGATAAATAACTATTATGGCAACCAAACAATAATTGCAAATAAAGTCAAACAAATACTAAAAGAAATTGCACAACTCATAGCAACTTATGTATTTGAGAAAATTATTAGACGGAGGAAGAACAAATGAAGACAAATGCTACACTCGGGGGAGTAATTCTGATCCCACTATTATTTATGTTCTACTATCATTACAAATTGAAAACAGTTTTTTAAAAAAGGAATGAAAGGAAACTTAATGAAAGAAGAAAAAGACCAAAAGAGAAAGATAGAGAGAGAAGGAACGATAAAGTTGACCAACTCAACCACGTAATGCCCCTTGTATACGCAATTTCCTATACCCTAGGTTTAATGGATGATTTTTTTATTTGCTTCACAATTTATTGGTACAATTAATAGGTTAATATATTACAACAACAACAACAACACTTTCCAGTGTGGGTCCCGTTTTCGCGGGATCTGGGCAGATCCAACTGTAGGCAGCCTTACCTCAACCGGCATGACTGCCAGTTGAGAGGTTGATTCTAAGAGACTCACAAAACAAGATTTTGTGAAAATATTTCATAGGAGAAGGATTTTGTGGAAACATTTTATAAAAGAACGATTTTGTGAACACATTTTAAATCACGGATAAGCATCACGGAGTTGAACTATAGAGTATTAAATCAGGACAATAACTATGTAAACCTTAGTACCACGGAGTAGGGAAAGGTACCATACCTTAGGCAACAGACGTAGATAAACAATGTTTCTCCTTAGAGGCAGGTACTACCTGTATACAAACACAATATCCGAAAAATAACAACCAGACATAACATAACGCAAATGAAAGATAGCTACGAAGCCACCTCTCTTCGATCTAAGATCTTAATCCTATCCCGCTATAGTCTCCTATCCTGAGTCATGTCTTCCGTCAGCCTGACAACTTTCAAATCCTCTCTAATCACCTCGTTCAAACTCTTCTTTGGTTGCCCCCTCCCCCTTTTCCTTTCGGGGATGTTAATCCTCTCACATCGCCTCACTGGAGCGTCCACACTCCTTTTCACATGGCTGAACCATCTGAGTCTTGTTTCTCTCATCTTATCTTCGATAGGAGCAACTTTAACTAAGTCTCTAATTACTCCATTACTAATTTTATCCAATCTCGTATAACTACAAATTCATCTAATCATCCTCATCTCTGCTACCATTAACTTTTAGACCTGCATCTTTTTTAAGAGGCTAACACTCCGCACCATACAAAATAGCAGATCTAACTACCATACGGTAGACCGTACCTTTTAGTCCTACAGACATTCTCTTATCACACAGCACACCTGGAGTGATCTTCCATTTAATCCAACCTGCTTTTATGCACTGGTTAGTATCTTCGTCAATATCCCCTTTCTACTAAATGATCGAGCCTAGATATTTAAACTTCTTGACCTTTGGTGTCGCCATCCCCTCAATGGTGACTACTCCCCTCCCATCTTCCCTACCGCTGAAACAGCAATGTAAGTACTCCATTACTAAGGATAATATATTAAATTGAGTCATATTAAATTTTGACTAGAATAATTAATATTTTAAAGGTATTTAAAAAGATTGTAACTTATAATACATATGTGAAAACAAATAACCTTTTATATACCTTATTAGTTAGTCTCCTCATTAAAGACTAAGTTCTAATTGTCTTATACTAAATATCAAGTTTTAAATGCCAAAAGAAATTAAATAGAATTTTAGGATCCCTTTAAAATCCACCCTTAAAGCCCAAAAATAAGTACATATAGATGATTAGTAACATTAAAGAAAAATAGAATATAGAACTTCTCTAAAAGATTCCAATCAATAATTAAATTTCATGGAAAAATCCTTTTGTTGTACTATATTTGCCCGAAATACCCAGAAAAAGAAATAGAATTACCATTGTCAATAATTTTTAGAATTAGAGTATTACATGAATGACTTATGCATTACGTAAATGTTACAAAATATGTAGCTACGATAACAAATTTCAAACTCGGTTTAATTCTATTTAGAAAACTTCTTAGACTTGATAACTCCTAATTTAATACCAAAACAGCTTTTTAATTGCTCCTTTATCAAAATTAATATTAAATTCTATAAATAATAGCAGTATTAGCAATTTATATGCCTTTCACTATGCATTTACAACCGTATTATTCAAAATACGATGGAGAAATGATTCATAGCCACAAAGATATACCGAAATATGATAGTACAATTGTTATAATTTTTTAATTAATTATAGTCTATTTTTAATATAATCAACTAAAATTGAGATTGCTAATTGTTATTATTAAGTCATACAAACATTTAGAATTAGAATTGTTAAAAAAATTTCCATGCATCACACAGGTTACCAAAAGTCAGTTATAAACATGAATTAGGAATTTTATGTACATCTAAACAAATCTTTCTTGACAGTATGAGCATTTATGAAGCCCCCTAGACAAATTACGATGATGGCAATATGTTTAAACATGTTATCGACGTCCAGGACCTAAGGTATTAATTTTTTAAAAAAGAAACAAAGATCATTTGTGTGTAATATGTAGAGTGTATTGAGTATGGTAGATAATAGCTATTATTCAAGAATTTGGGAGAATTTTTTTTAAATTTCAATTAAAGAGTTAAAATTGTACCTGAAAACAATCAATATTGTGTGTCATGATTTGCTTTCAAAATGAAGAAATGTTATGCACATCTTGCTAAACAAGTCTTTCTCCTATTTATTATTGGATTACGTTGTTCCTATAATATATTTACAATATTTTTATTTTTTAAAGTTGAAAATGGTATGGGCATGATTTATATTTAATATTAACTTACAATTTTTTATTATTATTGTTGTTGTTATTGTTATTATTGTTGTTATTATTATTATTATTATTGTCGCTGTCATCATCATCATCATCATTTCAAGAAGAGAAGTTTAAGTTAATAAAAAATAACTTTTTCAATTTTATGACAAAAAATAATAGGGTAGCATTTTGCCATATGTTTGCACATACAGAACAGGAATCACATTTGTGCACTTGACAAAAGTAAGGTAGAGGAACTGCACTAATTTGCTCAAAGACAGATGATTCCTCCTATTAGCAACATAACAAAGATAGCAAGGAGGATAGAAACTGGACATTTTGAACAGAACGGAGGGTCAAATTCAGCTATAGACAAGAAGCACATGTAGCAGCAAGATGGTTTTCCTGCCAGTTCTTCTGTTCAAGCGATTATCGAAGATGCCGTTGATTCTTTAATTTATATCGAATGGCTACCAATGATCCTAATAACCCACAAGTACAAATGGCAAGCCTTTGAAAGTGAACACTGAACTTGACTTGAATTATGAATGTTTGTGACTAATATAGAACTTCTTTTAGAGACCTTTCAGCATTTCAAAGTTTTCATAGGAGTTACATCCTCACTTAATGGTAAAAACCCTATAGAATATGTCAGTAGTGATGAAAATTTGTACGATGTTGTGGACAAAAAGGTGGAAGAGGGTTGCGAGAGCCTGTTGACGAAGACTAAAATAGGGATTCAGTAATTGTTCCTAAGACCACACACATCAACAATGAAAGGGGAGCATGAGCCTATAATCGACCTGAACGAGAAGCCAATAGTATGCAAGTTCAAGCTTAACTATTAGGGTGATTGCTAACCTAATGGATGAAAATGATACATATGAGGTTCACCATGTCGGAGGTGATGGCCGAGTGAATTAGTACAGGGTGAAGCCATAGAACATTAAAGTCCTTAGGACAATTCTTTCTAGATATGGGGACATCTTTGCTAAGTTTCCTTTAAGTTCAATTGTTGTATGATGGAACTTATATGGGAAACTTTTTAAGAGTTAAAGACCACCAAGTTTGAAATATCATAGAAGATAAAATTCAAAGTTTGAAAGCTTTTATAGATGAGTTTGAGAAAGAGAGGCTAGAAGTTAAGTGGTTTAAAAAAGGTTGGATGAGATTCCATAGGCAAAGCAGACAATTCCCTTATTAAAACCATCTTCTAACCTCAAAAAGTTCAAGGAAAAATGCACCAGTGAAACCAAAACACTAAGGCAACAACTAAATGTTCATGCAAGCGATCTAGGTGACACATTCTTTCTTTTTGTACTATTTCACCAAATCCGACCTAATCAAATATTATGCAAAATCCCTCCACAAAAGTTGCTTGGTTATCCATGATAACATCAAGGAAACAGACATTAATCACATACATATCATTTAAGTTAAACACTCATGTAGAGCATTACAAAATGAGATATGCCTATTGTCAGTAGGAATCCTAGGCAGTTCAACCTTAGGTACAAGAGTAATGGCACTGGAATTTAATTGTTTCAACACGTTACCGTCTTTGAAGAAATTAAGAACGACACTATCAATCTCTTCTCCAATGTATTCCATGCAGTTTGGAAGATCTACTCCTATAATCATCTGGTCTAGGAATTCTTGAGCCATGTATAGACTATATTCCAGTTTTGACATCCTTTTTGTAAAAGGGACATTTAGCGGTGTCTGTGGTCTTTCAAAGGTATGCCCTACAAATTCCGAAACACTCCACTTTAATATATGTTCTGTGCTTCTGACCAAGGAAACTCTGAAAACATGAGACAAGGTTGCTTTCAAACTCAGCTCGATCATAAAATGCTTGCATCATCGTATTGGGTAGAAACAATTTTGTTATGTCTTCTGCTTTATGACTACATGAAAATGCGCTGAGTTTCTATCCCCTTCTTGTAACAATTTTTTCTTCTTCCTTCCCCCCCCAAAAAAAAAAAAAAAAAAAAAATCCTTGACAACCCGCTTAAGCTTCTTCTTAAGTAGATCTTGAGTTCTTCTTCACAATGTTTGCATCGATTGCATGAGTATTTGGACTGGGAATTAGTGCGCACATTTGAGTGCTTAAATGTATGTTTTTACTATTTTGCTTAGGTTTTGCATATTTTGAGAGCTTGCATGTGTGTGTTTGCACATGCGCATGTATGTGTAAGAATAAGCTAGGCTATTGCAAAGGGTTTTTTTGGGCATTTTAAGGGCATTCCAATCATTTTAATTTTCTCTCACGCAATGGCAATTGAAGCGCAAGGATAAATGTATTGCCTAAGCATTCCACCCAAGCTCATAAAGACATGGTGGGAATAGTAAAACTAGGGCTTTTACATTCATCAATGTTTTTTGGGGGTATTTTCATAATCGCACTAAAATTAAATACCTATGCATAGCTACCTGCAAAGCCACCTCCACTCTTTTTCTCCCTCTTCCATTCATTTGCTGTCACATAATGAAAAAGCTAAGACTCTATTTATTCTCTCTCATTCCTAGAGGTAAGTTCGCTCACACCTCCACCTCCATTGCTCAAGAAACAAGATGATTTTTGAGCTGCAAAATTTGGACCTCAAAGAGTTGATCTTTACTATCAAATGGAGAGTGTCACTATGGTCCAAAGCCTGAAAGGAGTAGAGTCCTCATCGTCATATGCTCCTAAAGTGCTAGCTTGGAATTTTGGCGCCATCCCCCTTTTGCTACCTTAATGCGAAGGAATTGTTACAAGTAAAGTAGAGAATGCAATTGTAGATTTTGGATTTTTTCTTCATTGGTGGCAAATGGGTGATAGATATTGGAGACCAATAAAATTTTATGAAATGTTAATTTAAAAGTGAGGTTTTGCATTATCTAACCAAAAGCGTGAGAAGTGGAATCACGCATGGCCCAGATTTGCTGACAATTCTATCCCTAGGTGTTGTGGTCTTCTGTACATACCTGTTTTGCGCGATGATCACATGCGTATACTATTTTGCCTTTTGTTAGGCGTTTGTTGTCCTTGTGAGGCGTTATTATCAGCGTTTGTATTGTTAGCCTTTGAGATATTATTACTCAAAAAGGAAAAAAACTAAAAGGCCCTTGAGGAGAGAGAAGAAGGAAGATAATAAAGCCAGAGGAATTAGGTTTGTTATTTACTTGTGTTACGACATCAATCTTTATGATCATCAGTCATTATACATCAATGAGGGAAAATTAACTTATTTTGTTGTATTTTAAAGTCAATGTGCCAGATACTCACGTAGATGATCACAAATGCTATGAGTTTGTGATATTTTCTTTCTTTATAACTTCAAATTTGCAGTTTCTCTTATAATATGCAATTTATGAGGTTTTTAATTCCTTTCATCTTGTTTGTATACATATAAAATGACTTTTCTTTTCTCAATTTGGGACTTTTGGTCTAACACCACTGCGCCTGTAATAACACAACCTTAATCCATATTTATTTATTTAAATTTTATTTATTTATTTATTTAATCATGTTTATTCATGTTAATCATGTTTATTCATTTAATTAATCATGTTTATTGATTTAATCACTCATGGTTATTTGTTTAATCAAATCATATTTATTAATGCAATTACACTTAATTTATATATTTACCGAATTACCTTATATCATTTAAATTTTTCTCTTTTATTTATTGTATTTAATCATCTCGGTTTGGGGATATTTGGATCTGATTTTACAATTCAAGTTTCATTGATTGTTAATTCAAGTTTCGTTGATTGATTAAATATTCGGCGAATCAATAGTAGGCCTCAATAATTATGGTTTAAGAAATTATTATTATTATTATTATTATTATTATTATTATTATTATTATTATTATTATTTTTATTATTATTATTATTATTATTATAACCTTGTAAAAACTTAATTTCAAGTTACAAAAATTCAATCGCATACGGTTTATTTCCTTTCCCGGGCCCAAACCGTATAAACCAATCATAGCCCAACAAGCTTGCCTTGTTAACTATTATTTAAACTTAACCTTAATCTTAACCATTGTTTGCCAAAAAGCTACTTTATGGAAGGTTAAATATTAGCCAAGTATGTTGATTCATTTCTAACCAAGCAAGACAACACACACATATTTCTCCCCTTTCTCTCTCCTACCCCATGGCCAACTACAACAGCCACCTTTCAGTCACCAGTCAGCCACCCTCTGGCCTCCAAGGCATCCACCAGCCATCTCCACACCCCCCTCAGGCATCAAACATCTCTTTCACCTACTTTTCTTCAAGTAAAGTGAGTAACCCCTAACTTGATCTTGATGTGTTTTTGGTTTTTATGATTGTTTTAGTTATGTTTTATATATGCTCTTGAGATAAAAATAGATGTTATTATATAAATTTTATTTATTTTTGGGATATTGATCATGGTGGGGTTGAGCTTGAAGCATGTTAAGGTTAGAGTTTTGTCATGATCAAGTTAGCATGAGTCAAGTGATGGATTTGTATTGTTTTGTATATAATTTTGTAATTTTTAAGTCGCATTGATGATTATGATGATGATTTTGGTAATTTGGAATGATTTTAAGTGAGGATTTATGTGAAAAAAAAGAGGAGAAAGCAAGAACAGTGAGGACTGTAAATGACAGAAAATACGGATGACTTTGAGATTAAACTGGTAATGATTGGCCTACTGACAAATTATGATTTTTGGTGGGTACATAGGTCAGTGAGTTAGATTTCAAATGCCTTTTAAATCGCCTTAATCCGAATTCTGTGGAAAACGTTATAACTATTTTTCTAACTGTGCAAGTTCAACAAAAATTGACACACTTGTGTTTTAACCCTACCTTGGGAACCCTATTGTTGGAATCATATTTTGTGTTGTAAATGAACATTTTTTAGAACTTTTTAATCTTTTCATATCGGGATTTTAGGTTTTCATTTGAGGTCAAGGGTGAAAGTTATGAATTTTTGAAGTGAACTGACCTGCTATGGTACAAATTAGACTGTTATTATAATTTCTGTGTAGTGTATACTTCGAGAAAAATTCTAAAAAATTTACTGTAGATTTTCCATATTATTTTTGAATTTCCTATAAGATTTCATGAATTTTGGTTGAGTATTTTGAGTTTGGTAATTTTTGGAAGCATTTTGAGTAATTGTATAAAAAGCATTAATAAAGATTGAGTGAGATTGATCATGCACTCTTTGTGTGTTACGGGCCAAGTAAGGTCATTTAAGGGGGAAATGAATATACATGAACTTTCATGGAGTTTTTAGCTTGATTAATAAGAAAAAAGAAGACAAGTATACAATTTGGGAGCTTGTTTATAAGCTTTTAATTAATTATGGATTTTACAAAGAAAATATCAAGTTTAATGAGCTTAATTGCTTCTATTGACTTCAGTGATTCATTGGGGTGAAATTCTATATTTAATGGACTTATGAATGAAATATGGGAAGTGGGGAGAATTTTTAACTTAGAAACCATTTTTATCCGATCAAGTTATTGCAGTTTATGCTATTTTGAACCAAGATATATCTCTCTTAGCCTCAAACCTCTATTACTTACTTAATTCAGAATGTATCAAATATATTTATCAAGCCAATCTAGCGTACTCGCTGTTACCTTGAGCCAGGCTTTACATCAGTAAGTCTTAAACCCGTACCAGCAACCTATCTCAGAAAAGGCCAAAATCATTCTCCCATTTGTCACCATCAAGGCCTTTTTCTTTGTAATCTTATTTATTTCATTGTGGTCTATTTTACTTTCATTCACTTTATTTCAGATTTAATTACTTTCATTAATTCAATTTTGAAGTTATATTGAACTACCCAAGTTATGTATACCATTTAATTACTCAATTTCTATTACACATACTTGTACTAACTCAATTATGTCAGTAAGGATCATTTACTGACTACACATACCTACAATGACATTTATGAAACAGGGTCGATGCCTAGTTATCGATCCCCATTATGCATAAGTGTTATCAAGTCAAAATATATTTAGCAAACCCTTTTGGAAGTCATCAGACGCTCATAGTGGATTCAGCATAGGATGAATGTTGGGATCGATCTTAGAGTCAACTTGGGTCTATGTTCAATATACTTGTGTGGTGTGGAGTGCCCGTTAGCACATGGTATAATTAAGTCGATTTGTATTAAAGTTGAACTATGATGGACTTTGGTCTTGGAGTGTTTCAGTTTAATAGATATTGTGATTTGAACATGAGTTGCAAGATTAAATGGTTTCAGTGAGCCTTGTCCTTATCAAGACGGTGATAGCGCCTTCTATCATTAAGTCTTCCACTGTAGTTTTCTGCAAATCATGTCGTTAGTATTTTAGGGGCGTTACATATTTGGTTTCAGAGCTAAAATTTTAAGGGCCACTGTGAGCTATCAAGTGTTTATGAATTAGCTATCAAGGTATGTATAAGTTATGTTGGACCAGTTAAATGAGTTATTGACTATAAGTTCATATGTATGGCCATATAAGGAGGAACCATTTCCGTTTGGGTGGCCCAATCATTTGATAATATCCTGAGATTCGAGTATTAGCAAGGTGGAGTGTGGAACTATTTGGGTGACCTGTTAGTGCCGCATACTCTCATTTATCTGGGAGTTGTGTTGTATGTTTCATTTCTCTCATTTGTTTAAATTTTTACAATCATGCACTTCAGGTGTGTGGCCTGTTGAGTTATGAACTCCGGCGTGTGGTCGTTGAGCTATTGAAGTGTTTCTCTCCATTTCAGGTATCTACTGTAAGGCTTTATGTCGAGTTTTAGTCAGTTTTTAAGTAGAACTCTATCTGTTTCGCCCCAGGATTTGAGAGCTTTATTGAGGTGTGTTAATATACCTAATCTTGAGTACAGTGATGGTTGAAACCCGATGTGGGAATGCCATTTGTAACTTCTTAAGGGATTAATATAGTGTCAAGTTAGATGTAAACCTCCAGATGAGGAAATGCTTTATAGGGCAATATTTTTGAGGTGAACCAGTATGAGATGAACGTTATAATGAGTGCTTATGTTTGATGATAACAGTTAGTAGCTTATGGTATGCTACTAGACAATATATGGGAGGTACGAGTAGGATTAAACTGTCATTCTTGAATTAGGATCTTACCTCGTCAATGCTCCCATTACTTCCTGTCATTGGCTTATTTTTGCCCTAGTTACCTTGAATTGTTCAGAGGCATCATTTCTTTGCCACTAATACTCTCTTGATTTGTACACTACTAGAAAAGGGGGTATATCCTGACTCTATTTTACCTTTATTTAGACGCGTTAAACGATCGATATATTTTCGGTCGACGCATGCGAAAAGGGTCGAGATATTCAGGGTCGAGATTTCTCGACCCTTTTCTGAGTTGAAATTTATAAAAATGTCAACACTTTTTTTGGACGACAGTTGTAATATTTTGACCTTTTTTGTCGTTATATTTTTATTTTAGCGGGAATAGGAAATCATTTAGCAGAATTTATGGAAACCCATAAAAGGAACGTGATACAGATTACTTTTCGCCTATAAATTATAAGGGATCATAAATTATGTATGTTGTTTAATTAGTGTATGTGTGTGTGTATATATATATGTGTGTGTGTGTATATATGTACATGTATATGTATAGGTATATATATAAACACAAATTAATTATAAATATAAGATAGTCACAAAAGATTACTAATTAAGGGAGTCGTACTTCAATTAGGACAATTAAAAAGTACGTAAATAATTTTTTTCATTTAAAAGTCACTTGATATGCTGATGCAATCAATTATAAAACTAGTTATTAAGTACCACATCTGACAAAAGTTAGTCTAGGAAATTAGAGTCCTATATGTGACGACATTGATTAGCCACTACTAATCAATAACAATCAAGTTCATTGCTCCTTCAAATATCGAAGTCATACCCAACACAATCGAAAAAAATGAAAAGTTTGAAGTTCTAAATTTAGCATGATGCAAGAGTGCTAAATTAATTTGCCAATCTGCAATCATCAAAAGTCTGGAACAAGCCCACTTCATCTACCTAATTAACTTGTGAGGTTGAGATTGAAGGTCCAGTGTGTCTCGATTCATTGCTAAAGTCGTTTCCACTTAATTCTTCTTGAACCTGGAAGAAAGGTAAGCAAAAATATATATATTAAGATTGACTATCAACACACAAGATAAAAATTAACCGCCCAAAGCTACGAAATGAATTTGTAGCCAAGATACCAAATAAATGCAGGGGAAAAAAAAACTTTGCAAACATCCCTAGTACCAAGCATCACAGAATGTCATGTGTTACCAAGCATCACAGAATGGCATGTGTTACACACTGACATTTGCATCCAACCACAAACAGTAAACAAAGTGTACGCAATATTCCGTTTAATATTTTCAATCCCAAAACAATCTTAAAAATGACTGAAAAAAGTAGATGCCAACCTAAAATTCACCTTGATCCCCAAATAACCTTCTTAAAAGCTGCCATATACATGATGAAAGCCTAAAATGCATATTTTCATGATGAGAGGCATAGCACTCAGAAAGTTGATTAAGAGCCTTATTGCACTATTCACCCAGTACAAGAATTTACCTCCCCCCCCCCTCAAACCCCAAAAAATGATGTAATCCTTTGATTCTTCTATTAGCAGCAAGTGAGTTTAAAACAAAGACAAAGATGAAAACAAAAGGGGGGCAAAACCTAAGAACTTCTAAGACATTTAGTCCCTCAATGGCTCTGTGAAGTGGACCACAGCAAAAGTGGATCCAATTGATATTCAAGCCCCCTACAGATGGGATGATGGGCAGATGTGGTTATTGCAAACTCGGAGTTGTGGGGTTGCTAAAAAAGACATTGCCAAAGCTATGGTTGCTGTAGTTGTTATTGTGATTTTTGGATGAGAAGATACAAGCATTTTCAGGAATCAAAGCCATCCTCCAAGTGTTCTTATTAGATATGCCATACAAACCTTTCATATGAGGGCAATGTACTGTAAAAAGAAAAGGACCTGCTACATTCTGTTCTCAAATGCTCAATTTTTATGATTGTCTTAAACTGTTTTGGATAGTAATAAAATAATTATCCTCCCCAACAAAAAAAAGGACCTGACCTCTCATTATGATATTTATTCTTAATATTAAAAACATATGGAAAAAACAGAATATGAAGCCTTTCCTTTGGCAATAACCTCAATGAAGATTCTAGATCATCTACGATTATGGAGATATGTATAAATCAAGCAAAGAAGAAAGGTAAATCTTCCCGTCATCGCGGACTATCCTTCATGCGCTGCTCTATGAAAGCATCACTTGCTCTCTGGACCTTCTATGACCTATACATTTTTTTTCTTTTTCCTTCTACCTTTAGAAAGGCACATAAAATTCGCATTCACTTCTAAATCCCTCCCCTGACAGGTGCATATACAAATTATGTTATAGTGGATGGTGTAGTTGGAATGTAGCAAGGTGCCTTCTAAGACAGCTATAAAATATAAATTACACAAATGCTCAATTGCTCTGAATGCTTGTGGCTAGAATGTGAATTACCAAAATGCCTAATTTCACTTAACACTAGGAAATAGATATTCCTTGCTTTGCACACACTCAGATGAAAGCAAGCACACTACCTGATCTGAAAATCAAGATTCTAGATTGGACTGGGGAACAAACTGACATTTGCATCAATTTTGTTGATTAAGAGTACAGTACTCAGACATATGAGACATATGAGACATTTAGATATCCCTTGCTTCGCACACACTCAGATATCCCTCGCTTTGTACACACTCAGATGAAAATCAATTTTCATAACATGTGAGACGTACGGCACTCAGACAGCTGATTAAGAGCCTTTTATCATGCTACTCACCCACTACATCAATTTTGTTGATCCAATTGAGACCTATTATCCAAGTAAAGGCTGCCCATGGTGGAACATGTGCTACAAAAGCAGACAATAGAAGAGCAAAGGAAAAAAAAAAAGTAGAACATTAGCATTTGAAAGATTAACCTGATTAGCAGCCATACGTAAGGCCGCCTCAGTAGCATCTAGGAAGTCGTCTGTAATTTTTCCATTACGCATCGCCTTCAACATAAGTAAGAACATGGCCTTCTATGATGCTAGTTCCTCTTTGACACACTTGAGTCCCATATTGCTGTCAGGGAAGATGTAACCTCTTTTCCTAAGGATGCTATTTACACCAAAGACATCACTTCGATCCACATTAAACCCAAACCCGATCGGTCGCTTGGGATTTTTTTCTTCATGCATAAGTCCATCAAACACTTCATTTTCAATTTCAACCTGAGTTTTTGAGGGGGAAGAGCTAAGAAGTCGCTCTTGAACTTTTGCACTTGCATCATTCTACCATAATTGAAGGGGAAATAAAATAAGTATTATTCATAGACTAAAAAAACAAAAAAAAACCAAAAATTGATGTAGTGCAAGATTAAGAACATATACCAAAAACTGTTCAGTGGCCGTATTAGCTACGAAGCCCCTACCTTCTTTGCTATGTGTCTCTTTAAAGACTCCAAATGGGTTAGCTCTTTTCCATGAGTTTCAACCTATGATTACAAATCTCATGATGAAGTCTACATTAATAAAACTTGTCAGTCCCTTCTAAAATAGCCAAAATAAGAGGAAATTTTGACATTAAGGAAACAGTTGCCCAAAATTAGAGTAGTGATAGGATATAAATTGTAGGGAAAAAAAAGAAGAAAACATACAAAGTCAGCTCGCTTTTCTGCACAGCTGGTAGAACTAGTTGTATGACAATGAGTTTGTGAAGCTTGTGCATCTCTACCTATTTCAGCCAAAGTCTGTAGATCAAAAAAAATAATCAGTAGGAAAAAGCAAGTTTGCCAGTGTAATCCTCAACATAAGGAAAAATAATATGTAGATCTTTATGGAGGTTAAAGAAAAAATTAGCTCATAAATACAATGAAAAAAGAATAGACAAATATGGATGTTAAAGAAAAAAAATAGCTCGTTAATACAAGGAAAAAGAATAAGCAAATATGGAGGCTCAAGGTATAAGTAATTCTGTAAGTGTAATTGTCGTTAGACATATATACCTCATGTTGTTTTGAACACCAGTAGTCAACCAATTGCATCCACCCATCACAAGAGTGCCCTTTAGGGACAATATCATACATGTCCTCTTTTGTTTTCTCTTCAGGTTTGAAGTAGTCTCTCTCCAAACCATGCTTATATTGCTTGACATGCTTAGCAACATGTTTAAGCACACATTTATCAAAGGCCTTATCCGGTGGACTTATGAACTTGGACTGTATGTCATTTACAAGTCAGAAATTCAGAATAAATGAACTTAAATAATCTAAATTTTAGATAACTATAAGTGTAAAACAAAGAAAAATAATACTTACTCGAACCATTTCAATTATGTCGGCTTTATATATTTTGTTCAATTTATGCCAGCTAATTGTCCCAATAGGGCAAAATCTCTTTAGCCTTGCAATGTAGCCAAGAAATCTCGGGTCGGTTGTAGTTGTTAGATGCTACACAAAATCGCACCCCTTTTTTGTAATTCATAACATCTCGAGGTAGAATTGATCCACTTATCACCTCCTCATTCCCTAGATCATCTGTTAAAAAGAATACCATTTAGAAGACATGCAGGCCAAAAAATAATACAAAAATATCTTTAAATATAGCATGCCAAAAATATGAGTGAACTTTAATTACCAATGGTCAGGACTTTTCCTTTGCATCCAACTGTATGTTATCTTTCCAAGATGATCGAGAGGATCTGGTGGTTTTGGAGGTAGTTGACTTATTTTTCTTCTCTCCATGAAGACCCTTTCCTTTATTAACAGACTGACTTTGAGAACTCCGTGCTAAGTCTTCATTAGTGCCATTTGAGGGAGATTCTCTGCTTTATTGGCTAGATGGTTTTTGATGCAATTCTTGTTGGGTTGAGCCTCCAAGAACTTTAGTAGCAGGTGAGTGGGATTGACTGTCTGACGCTGCTAACCTAGTTGATAGGCATACTTATGAAGTTCCAATAGCAAGAGGGGGCTGACAAGGTGGATGTGATTTATTATTAGTGGCAGAGCATGGCTGAAAAGGTCCAAATCGTACAGTAGACAGGCGAATTAGGGGTTGTGCTGCTACTGCAATAGGGGAAGTGAGCTTCTGTTTGGGTCGTAATGAACCAATGGAGGGAGTACGCTGTGGCTGGAGAAATGTCTGAGATGCTAAACGCCAACACAAAAGATTAAATTTAACAAAAGCAAAAAAATTGCAATCAAAAACAAGAAATATAGACATACAACATTGAGATAGACCAGAATATTAAACTGACAGAAAACTAAATTAGTCAAAACCTCCCAAGTGAATGTTATCATGAAGTAAAAATTTAAAATTAGTTAGACCCAACTGGAACTTGGAGTACACAAAGACAACACTAAACCAAGGAGACCAAGGGTACCTGATGCTCCATTGGAAGGAGTAGGCCGAACAACTTGCTACACAATTGGTTTTGCCACTTCAGTAGGTCTAGTCAGCTACTGTAGTATTTGCTTTGAAGCTGTAGTAGATGTACCAGGTGGGAAAGGTAACTGCGTAAATCTTGGTGACGCTTCAATTAATGCCCTTGTTACTGTTGCACACTGAACAGATGGCTAGATAAATGATTGCAAAACCAATTGCGATGCTCGCCTTGAAGAAGTAGGCCGAATATGTTGTTGCGCAATTGGTTTTGATGCTACAGTAGATCTAGTCAGTCTAATTAGTTGTTGCTGCACAATGTGTTTTGAAGCTCTAGTAAATGTAGCAAATGGGGGAAGTATCTATCCAGTTCATTGAGAGGCTTGAAGTGATGCTCCATTCAAAGCTCTAGTAGATGCAGTAGGCGGGCAAAGGGTTGTATGGGTGGCCGTGGGGCTCCACTAGAAGTAGGGCACCGAACATGTGGCTGCTCTATTGTCGGTACTGATGCTGCATTCGATTCTGCATTCTTAAGAGATGGTCGCTTGGATGTTTGTTCTGAAGCTGGAGATTTAAAAGGTTGGTGTAGCTGTTGGACTTGTGTAGCAAGCACCAGGTTAGGTGGTTTCTGCACTAGTGGTTCTATTGGTGTCATGCAGGGCGAAGGCTGAGTAGGCGGCTGCTGCACCTGTGAATCTAGCTAAGTAGGTGGCTGCTGCACTAGTGAATCTAATGCTCTTAGTGACAAAATAAGTTGTGTAGGCGGCTTTAAATCAGATTGTATTGTTTGTTGTGCTGTTGCAGTACTGGAGCTGGGGTGAGTAAGTGGTGGTGCTGTTCCACAGGTGCCCAATGCTTTAAGTGTTCTCTTGCCCCTGTAACTCATTTTACACTTCAATCTATACTCAATACCAGGTAATAAGAGTTACGAACACATCTTTACCTTGATTAGATGCAATATAAAGAATAAATTGATAACTACACTTGTATCGAACATGGGAAAAACAAAAGACAGATATGTAATCTAGCAATAAAGTATCAAAGAGATCATACTGTTCTAATCCATACCAAACCAACGATTGAAACACAATGATCATATACATAACCAACTCCATCTTGTTGCCTGAAATTTCAATCCCATCTATAACAACTGGAGCATCCCTAAATTCCTTTGTCCCATCAAATAAATGGCTCCGGGAACGATAAGGATGATTATGGGTAGTGATGTATATGTGGGTGGTAAGTGAACCAAATCAAACTCAAATAAACCCAAATAAGAATTGAACCAAAGTAAAGAGAAAATGGAAGGTTGATTGAGATGGAATGAAAATAATAACAAAAAAGAACAAAGGATAAACAAGACCTTGCACTTGAGATAATCCTTCGCGGAGCCACTCAAGGACTTGATCTTGGGCAAATTCTCTTGTCTTCACCAAGGAATCACTCCAATTGGAAAAGGAAGAGAACCTAGAACACCACTTGAACTTGCCAAAATTCAAGATATAGAACTAGGGATTAGGAATATTTTTGAGAATCACACTCAAAGGTAATTGTATTTCACTTGGGAAAGCTTACAACTCTGAATGAAAATGCAACTACATAACCCACCTATTTATAGGCTAAACAAAGACAACCAAAAGACTTAAAAACTCCTAGCAATTAAAACTAGAAAATTGAAAAGGCTTGGAAAATGGAAAAGACTCAACATAAAGGGGTGGGGGAGGTTACAAAGAATATTCTAGGCTTCCAATCAGCTGAAGACATCCATCTAGAACACTCCAAGTCGTGCATGAAGTCATCCACATGATGTCATGTAACCAAAGTCTCTTCATTTGCCCAGCATTTAATCCTTGCAGCAGCCTCCACTTCAACTGAGCATAACTCTCAGCACACACATCCAAATCAGGTGATTCTGGGCTTGTTGGAAAGCCCTGGAAATCTATTTTCCAGAATAGGCTCATTTGCTCAATTTGGATAAGCCGAGCAAAAGTTATGGCCCGAACATTACACCTATATCAGAACTGGACTGGAGCAGGACAACTTCCCTTTGAGTGCTTCCGCAGGGATGAATCGGGCACCAATTCTTCCATAAGGAATATGAGTTTTCTCCAGATTTTTGCCACTTGCTTGACTTCTTCATGGTGTCTAAAGTCCTTGAACTCACATAATAAGAGAAAATATGAGAGTTCCCATACACGCTCTTGTTTGTCACTTTTCTTCTTGGAAGTTGACCTTAAATAAAAATGATGCATATGGGAATATGCATCAGGTAGCCATCTTCGATGGCCTAGAAAACAAATTTTACCACCAAACATATATAAATGTGTGGAATCGGCACATAAAGGACATGCTTTATAGCCCTTGGTACTCCACCCGGATAACATAGTGTAAGCAGGAAAATCATTGATGGTGCATCTCAAAACTGCTCGCATATTGAAGTATTCATTGTTATAAGCATAAAAAACAATAACACCATCCCACAACAATTTCAACTTATGTATTAGTGGTTGCAAGTACACAGCAATATTGACTCCAGGACTTGACTTACCAGGAATAATCAGCGAAAGAATAAATGATGATGGCTTCATACATAGCCATGGAGGTAGATTATAAGGGATTAACACTACAGGCCATGTACTGTAGGTTGAATTCATTAAACGATATGGATTAAAGCCATCACTTGTAAGAGCAAGTCTAACATTACGGCCATCAGAAGCAAAGTCAGAATATAAGGCATCAAATTCCCTTCATGCTTTGACATCAGCTAGATGTCTCAGCTTTCCATCTTTCACACGATCCCTATCGTGCCATCTCATTTGTTCAGCTGACTTAGGTGACATGTAAATCCTCCTCAATTTAGGGATTAGAGGGAGGTAACGCATCATTTTAGTCGGCTCTCCCTTCTTAACATTTGTATTTCCTTCACATGTCTTCCATCTTGAAACACCAAAAACATGGCAACTATCTTTTTCTGATAACTCACCCCAATATAAAATACAATCATTAGGACAAGGATTAATCTTTTGATATCCAAGGCCCAAAGCACTAATCATTTTCTTAGCTTCGTAATAAGAGGAGGAAAACTCTACGATTTGAGGAAAGACATCTCCTAAAAGTTTGATCAACATTGTGAAAGACTCGGCTGACCAATGAAACATACATTTCATATGAAACAAGTGTAGAAGGAAAGATAATTTTGAAAAAGTGGTACAACCATCATAAAGTGCCTCACTGGACGCTTCCAGTAGCCTTTGATACATCACTTTTTCTTCATCATCCAAAGGAAGATTTGTTCATTCATAAAATTGTTCAGAGGTCATATGGTCATCATACATGTCAAAAGGTTCAACCCCTTCATCAAGCAGCTTATCAGCCACATTATGTACAATGTCATCCCTAGACCCAAGTATATCAACCCCAAAAGCTGCTTTCAATAAAGTTTCCATGTCATCTCCCCCAACAAAATTAGGCTGGTCATTATTTGTTTCTCGACTAGTGCTTCCTCTATGTTTCACATGATCAAGAATGTCCCCTTTACCATGAAAAATAAAATACTTATACTCCTTATAAAACCCTTAAATAAAATATGCTGCTCAACTTCTTCTATAGGCAACCATTTATCCAGTTTACATCTCCTTCATGGATATCGGGTTCTTCCTTCTACAAGATTTTCTTTAGCAAGATTCATAAATTTAACAGCACCATCAAGATAATCAGGATGATCATTTAGCAATTCAGTCCAACTTGAGTCCATTTCTACAAACATAAAATAATTTAGTATAATATCTTATACACTTCACTTTATGATAATAAAACAAATACTCTTTTAGGTTACATGTAAATAATAACAATGACTATACTACTACTAATAATAATAATAATAAATACCCCCTCCTCTAATTTTGTTTCCTACTTTGAGGCTATTTTCTGCTTTTCTGGTTGAAAAAGTAAATGGGCTTTGCTTCGTTTTTAATCTCTTTTATATATTGCATCCCTGCCTATTAATCTAGTCATATTCATATATCAGTCCCAAATAATTATGTAAAACACATTTACATAATTATTACGAATTCATGAAATGAATTCATAACATGTTGTAAAGCACATTTAAGAAACATAATTTGTTATACGAATGCATGAAAATTGCTCACAAATTATTACTAACATATATCCATATAATATTGTAAATTTAAATTTTTTTATGAAATGAATTCATAAAATAATTACATACTATGATGACATGAGGAGATGTTGGAAACAAAACGGAGCATAGTCGTAGACTGGAAAAAACATGAAAACATAGTAACATTGTATGGGTGTAGTAAACTTCACACATTTTTGGTTTATTCGAGGCTATTCCCCTCCAAGCCAAACTAAACCATTACTTCAAGATCTCACCCCCCATCTCCTTGCATTTGGATGAACCCGGAGGCAATGGCAGATCTAGAATTTTTATATAGGGAGTCCATCTAAAAATGTCACTAAACATGTACACTATAAGAACAATCATATGATGAAATTCGATACTAAAGTAATTCATTGTTACAATTGTCATTTATGATGGTCAAACTTTGAAATCAATACATGTTATTAGAAATTGAGTGAAATATATCTTTATTCAAGTAACAAACTACCAAATTATTCAAAAAAAGGATTGTATATTTGGTTGCAGAGTCTAGTTTTTATGATTATTCAAAAAAGTATCAGAATGGAATTAATCATATGTTTAATTGAAGGAAAAAACAAAACATGTTATAAATTCTAATCTACATATCACAATCAAACACCCAATTAATAGATCTTGCACGTTAGGAAAAAAAGATTGTACAATTAAAATTCAGAAAAATCTAAAAAATTATATTACATGATTAAACTAGATAAAAACACATATGAAGCCCCAGACGTTGGAATCCATGGGTTCACAAATCACAATGTTCTCATGATTCTGGCACTAATACCCCCCTCCGGGCCCAATTTCTTCCTTTCATAACCTGTTTTTGATGTGCTCACTATGGAATCAATCGATCTCACTGAATGGAAGTCTTCACTTGAGTAATTTCCTGGAAATGTCATGCATTTTAAATGAAGTGTGCAACACCAGTTTATTCACAGATATGTGACACAAGTTTCCGTATTTGTTGCGTTACTACTTACTACAGTATCAACAATGATCTTTACCATTTGCAGTTGTTCTGCCAGGAGCCTGTTCAAGCACAGCTCTCTGTTCTAATAACATTGATATGCTCTTCCTGATTCTCTGTTCAAATAACCATGTTTGTTACCATTTGTAGGAGTGTGTAAAAAGAAGAGCGATGAAATCTGTGGCGGCTAATCCTTATTGCTCCAAGATAGCAGCAAAAGAAACAGTGGAAGCTGTTTGGGATATTTGTTATAATGATACGAAACCCTTTGACAGGGCTCCTTGAGATAGCCTGTTTCTCTCTTCTCCGGCCAAGCTTGCTTCTACCTGAAGATATGATTTATGGGACCACATCCATTACCTTTCTCAATATTGCTTTGTGACATTTCTCTTTCTCCTCATCAACCAAGAGACACTATTTCATTCGATGACGGGAACAATGCTGCCGAGTCTTGTGACCGGACACTATCCTATGGGAAGAGACTTCTCCAGATTTGTGTTGCCCACCCATATTTTGACATCTTATATGTGTTTGCAATTAAGGAACCGAAGTAGGTACATTTGATGTCTACACTTCATCTAGGTTGACTTTAGGTGATGGTCTGCAGGCTAGCCAGTACATGCAAGGAGAGGTATCCCGTGTTGCTCTCAAAATGTCAGAGTCTGACTACTGGCATAGATGGAGGAGTACTTGTATTTGTTTGATTTGTAGTGAAATTCTGAATTGTATCTACTTTTTTGAATAATAGAACATATGGACATTATCATGACTGATTAGCTGAAATCATGGTTTTCTGTCACTGCATCTCTGAAGCAAATGAAGGAAACAATATTTTTCTGTTATTATAGCTAAATGTGGTCATGTCATTGTGCATATAAGTCAGAACTGAGAAGTCATGCCTCTAATGTTAGAGGCATTTGGGATTTAAAAAAGACATTTCTGTTCAACTATCTCTTATGTTTACAACCAAGGGTAGAAGTGTGGCATTTCCTCCTCCTGTAGACAACTCCTAGCCCTCCCTCCTTGGTTTGGGCTCCGGTTCCTCCTCCAACCCACATGTGTGGCTGTGTACGGGAAATGATGAGCTCATTATTTACAAGCATAAGCCTAGCACAAGGAGGAAGCGAAGCAACAAGCCCGCCATCTTCTTTTTCCTGTTTTAGGGGAAAAAAATCTAATGAATGGAGTGAATAGATTTTCTACGAGATTATCTCAACTAAGGTACACCATGAGGCAATAAATAAAGGGAGTGAGCTATGGGCACATGGTCATATATTGCCAAAAATAATAGTAGTACTTGCCATATCGCCAAAAACCTGGGAAAATAATCATGTGAAAGAACTCCTTATTACATCATTTCTTAAGGTTGATGTTCCTAAGCTCTAAAAACAATAGCGTGAATAGCATAGGGATGAAATGTTCCAACACACATTTTTTTTAGATAATATGTAATGACCTCATTTGATATGACAGTACACCAAATTATTGCAACAAGGAGATCACTAAAAGTAACAATAGGATCAACTATAAATATTGTGCAAACAAGTAAGGCACACCCAAAATGTGCTGGTCAGTTCAATAGGATCAACTCCAGATGCAAAAATGAAGGTAGGTTTAAGCCTCATTTCTGAAATCAAAATATCACAACATAAACCTAGTGTATCCCTCTATGAACGTGGTGACACTGAATCATAAATTCCATCCAATCTTTCAGTTCAAAATGCTGAGATTACATAGTGATCAGCATAATACTAGACAAAGATGCCCAAATTTCCAGAATATTCAAAGTCATGTAAGCACATGGACTTCAGCTGAATAGAAAACAGCATCTAAGGCTGTAACAAAATTTCTCTTTTTTCTATGTACTAATTGGCAGCTCTGTTGATGGGTTATTTCAAATGCAGGACATTACATCAAACAATTGGTGGGCATCAAGAAACAAGTTTTGATATCTATTAACTTAAACTTTAGATATTGCAAAATTGTTCAGCAGTTTCCTAAACTTGAAGAAAGATTGATAGAAAACACACACCTTGCTTCAGTCTCTACTAGTTTTGATATCTATTCATCACCTTACTTCAGTCTCTTACTCCTAATAGGCTTCAATTTCACCAAAGATGCAGGGCACGAAACAATCTACAACAAAAATTGCAACAAACCCCAGTAGCCCATTATCAGTCATCTGAACTGCAAAACAGATGACTAAATCAACAAAATCTGCTTCGAACCCTCCCAGAAACCCAAAAATTTTAACAAACAACCCAAACCTCAACAAATTCAAATGCATGAGTTAAAGTTCAGGGATTTACCAACTGTAAAAGACACGAAATTGATCGAAGAGTACTCCGTCCAGCGAATTCAAGTAGAGATTGAGAAGGGATCGAGTAAGTTAGGGTTTTGGGACAACACAGATGGGTCAAATCGATTAGCAAACCTGATGATTTTGGGATGAATTTGACGATTTTAGGATCGAGAAAGTTAGGGCTTTGAGAGGGGATTGAGCAGCATATTATACGTACGATGTTTCTCTCTCCAAAACTAAAGACTTTCGAGCATCGGCACCCGTCTGTCTTAATTTCTAATTTGGCCCATTTCATCATTTTTCAACATTTAGGAAAATCCCTCCAATTATTTCACTTGGCGGTCTCCAAAATTTAGGTGCGAGTTCCCATGTCTAAAATATTGACTCTTTTAATGGTCGCGGACATTCTTAACCTTAAAAAGCATCTAGAAATCCAAAATTAGCATCGACCCAACCAAAAAGGGTTGATACTTAAGTGTCGAAATATAAGCTGATTTCTGATAGTAGTAATGGAGTGTTTATGAAAAATCTCATACGTGGTCTGTGGGGAGTCCTTTGAACACATCTGAGTAACATTTCTTATAGGCAATTCAAACCATAATGGAGCCTATAATGACCCCCGGTATGTGTTATTGTGTGATTTACAGTTCTTCCTAAGTATATTTGACTCATTCTACTTACAGTTCAGTCATCACTACGTTCATATTTTTATTGTCACCTACTTTAACTCATTGCTTCTATTGGGGCATTATTCATTTATTGCTTGCAAAGCCTTTGTTTGCTTCAAACACAGTCATTGAGCGCTCTTTCAACAATTAAATGGATCCACATTGTTGGTGTTTCTATAGCACCATAACATCATGTTGGCATATTACTCTATGGCCGAGACTGCATGTCATTACTCAAGTTATTTTGGCAATCCTTTTTTTACCAATACAGCTTATCTTATTAATGATAAACAATGATTTGTGCTCCTTCCATCTGCCAGCAGTTTTGAAGTTTATATGTCTACCCAAGACTTCCATTTACTGCAGAATGTGTTATTGATGGATGCCATCACGTTCAGTCATAAGACTAACTCCTTCACTTTGACGTAATGGCCTTTCAAATGCCAGATGAATAAAATTTCCCTTCTGATGGTGTTGACCCTCATCTTCGTCATTTTACTCATATACGGGTACCGTATGACTTTTCAAATGTCTATTTGGTAATCCCTCCTTTATAAATCTTTTTTAGTCTCATTTCATCTCTAACCATATTTATTCTAGCGTCTAATTCGAACTTACAGCAGATCTTAAACTAGTCTAATGAAGAAAGATCATGTGGTGCATTAAGAATATCAGATGAGGATATTTTGATAAGGGCATAATCTCAAATAATGTCTAGCAATATTAGAGTAAACTAGAAGAAGTATCGAGAATAATGAAACAGTTTAAGTACATGCTAAGGTGACACAAGAATTACACAAGAGTCATATGGTCATTTTGACCAAAAAAGAAGACAATCAAAGTTCAGATAAGATGTAAAGTATTTCAAAGGGCTTCTCTAGTCAAGGGTGTCAAGAGACTGGATATCAGAGACAATTGAGTCCTCGTTATGTTGGGCTTTATGAGTCAGTATCAGAGTACTTATTAGGAAATACAATAGCTTCCATACTTATTAGTGGTCAATACAGAGAACCAGTAGAGTGGAGTACCTCCTTTGCAGTAACAAGTTTTTCTTTTGAAGAGAATATCAATTTTGAACCAAAGTAATCGAGCTAGTGAAATCACTGAGGATCTAGATACTCGACCGTAGGATTAAGCAGCTATACACTTTGGGCTAATTATATCTTTTTAGAGAGAAGCAGTGAAAATCAACTATCCTTACTTGAGGTGGCATTGCATACATGATAAAAATTATAAGTTTCGAGGATAAAACTCTTTAAGGGGAGAAGGCTGTAATAACCCAACCCTAATCTATATTTATTTATTTAAATCATATTTATTTATTTAATTAATCATATTTATTCATTTTAATCATGTTTATTCATTTAATTAATCATGTTTATTGATTTAATCACTCATGGTTATTTGTTTAACCAAATCATATTTATTAATTCAATTACACTCAATTTATATGTTTACCGAATTACCTTATATTATTTAAAGTTTCCTCTTTCATTTATCGTATTTAATCATCCTGGTTAGGGGATATTTTATTTGGGTCCCATTTTGCAATTCAAGTTTTATTGATTGTTAATTGAAGTTTCGTTGATTGATCAAATATCGGGTGAATTGATAGTAGGCCTCAGTATTATTATTGTTGTTGTTGTTGTTATTATTATTATTATTACTACTACTACTACTACTACTACTACTACTACTACTATAACCTCGCAAAAATTTAATTTCAAGCTACAAAAATTTAATCGCATACGGTTTACTTCCCTTCTCCGGCCCAAACCATATAAACCAATCATAGCCCAACAAGCTTGCCTTGTTAACCATGATTTAAACTTAACCTTAAACTTAACCATGGTTTGCCAAAAAGCTACTTTATGGAAGGCTAAATACTAGTCAAGTATGCTGATTCATTTCTAACCAAGCAAGATAACACACACATATTGTTGAACGGTAAATTTACCTATTTTACGTGCCTCTTTCACCCACTTTTAGCTCGTATAATAACTTAATCTTTGGGGTTTTACCTTGTTTTATTTATGTTTTTGTAGGAAACAACTCCAAATCAAACAAGCATCGCGGAAAGGGACGAAGATGGGACAAAACGACGAAAAACAGCGAAAACCGACGAAAATCGGCAAAGTGGGGCAAAACCGGGGGAGACGGCCACCGTGCCAGCAATGTGGCACGGTGTGGCCGTGCCACATGGCACGGCCGTGCCACGTGGCACGGCCTGACCGTGCCACCTGGCATCGTGCCACCCCCCCAGTTCGTCGGGCCTCGGTTTTTCTATTTAAGCTTCGTTCGGGCGTCTTCGCGAGCGAGTTCGTTCGGTCGTTGGGGGTTCTTCCAGGCGATTTCTTAGGGTAGTTTTAGTTTACGTTTTAGTTAATAAAAACCTCAATAGGAGGATTAGATTAGGATTGAAGATTGTATTCTTGGATTCAACTTTTGGATTTCAAGTTCCTTCATCAATTCAAGACTAAGTTTTCTCCTCTTTTATCTCTCTAGTTTTTATGTTCTTGTTAATTATGTTTTGTTGATTTTGATTCTTGTATTGGTTTTGGTTGATTTATATGTTTAATTTCATTGTTAATTTATGTTGTTTACTTGTTTAAATTCGCTTTATTTCATTCCCTTCGTTTTGTTCTTCAAGTTTATGTTCTTGTTGGTTAGTTTAGGTTTTCATGCGTTTTTCATGTTTTGTTGGTAGATTTTGTTGGCTTGGATTGTGATTAGCCTTTTGATGGCTAATTAATCTTGTATTTGGCCTAACCATACCCAATCTATACTTAGAACCTAGAGTTTTCCTTCACGCCCGCCAAGTGTTCGATGAAATGCCTGAGAGGGTTTTCATCCATATTTTTGGGCAATTGACTTATGCTGAGAGGTGAGGTCAATTTGTTAGTGTGGGAGAGGGAATAGCCGAATTCGGGACACGAAAGTAGTATCCGAATCGAGCTAGATCCGGGGTTGCTAGTTTTGTGGTCTAATTCGCCTAACCCCACGAAAGTAGGTGGTTACACGAGTTAGACTAGCTCATGACCCTTGAAAGAGGGCTTGGGTGGTCTTTGATGGTGCAACCGATCATCTCTTGTTCATAGTGTGGTTCGGGTAGGTTAGGACTCGTCTTGGTTAATTGGTTCATCCTTGGATAAAATCACAATTCCAAGTCGCTTATTTCTGTATTCGTAACGTAGTTTAGTTTTCTCTTCTCACCCTTCGATCCTGCCTAGCTCGAGACGCTTTAGCTAGTCCTGGTAGTTGGAAACACAATTCCCTGTGAACGACACCCCAAGTACTCAACGATACACCTTGCACTTGGGGTTTATAAATATTAAAACTCTGTTTTTCTTGCAACAAGTTTTTGGCGCCGTTGCCGGGGAACTTGCGCCTTGCAATATTAGAACCGATTAGCGTACTCTAGACTAGGCTTTTTCTTTTTTCTTTTCATCCCTTCATTGTTTCCCTCCTCCCCTTTATTGTGCTTGAAACTGTTTTACGCCTTTGTAGTGTTGGTTTTGTATGCGCAGGCGTAGTCAAAGGGATCAACCACTTGCCCCTTTTGACCCTGAAATCGAAGCCACTGCTCGAAGGCAAAGCGGTGAAAGGAGAAGGCACCAAGCACAAATACAGATGGCCGAGCCAAGCCAAAGAGTGCTGCGAGATTATGCCTTGCCACAAGCATCGGGCGTAACCTCCTCCATCGTTAGCCCCGCTATCAAGGCTAACAACTTCGAGCTCAGCCCCGCACTGATCACATTCGTGGAGAGGGAGCAATTCAGCGGGCACCCCTCGGAGAACCCCAACGTGCACCTTCGCAGGTTCTTAGCGAAGTGTGATACCATCAAGCTGAATGGGGTGTCTACTGATGCAATCCGGCTGCGGCTCTTCCCATTCTCACTGTGGGATAGAGCCAGTGACTGGCTTCAGAACGAGGAGCCCAACTCGTTCACCACGTGGGAAGTACTCTCCAAAGCATTCCTCAGCAAGTACTTCCCACCTGGCAAGACTGCCAAGCTGAGGACAGACATCACCTCCTTTGCCCAGCAGGATGGTGAGTCTTTATATGAGGCGTGGGAGAGATTCAAGGACCTCCAGCGCCAGTGCCCCCACCATAGAGTTCCCGACTGGCTCCTAATCCAAACCTTCTACAATGGATTAGAGCGGTCGGTGAAGATTTCAGTTGATGCTGCAGCAGGGGTTGCTCTCATGGGCAAATCAATCGAAGCGGCAAAGGCGTTGTTGGAAGAGATGGCTTCCAACAACTATCATTGGTCTAGTGAGAGGGCCGCTCCCCAGAGGGGAAGTGGCAGGCACCAGGTTGATGCTGTGACACTTCTAGCGAGTAGGGTGGATGCCCTTGCACAGCGGTTGGAGAAAGTGGCTACCTCATTAGCCACTTCCTCAGGGTCAGCGATGGGGATCTATGCTGTTTGTGAGGCCTGCGGTGTACAGGGCCATACTGTCGTTGAGTGCTACAATGCCCCTTCTAGCATTGAGCACGTCAACGCCTATCATACCTACACCCAACCTCCTCAAAATAACCCCCACCCCACCTCCTACAACCAGGGTTGGAATACTCGTCCGAACCCCCTCTATAAAAACCCCAACCCTCACCCTCAAAACCCCAACCAGCCACCCGGTTTCCACAACCGAGCCCCCTACACTCCACCTCCTCCACCTCCTGAACCCACATCTCACCTGGAGAGTCTTATGGAGCGCTTCATAGCGACCCAAACCACGACAAATGAGACTCTCAAAGAAAATATTCAGGTATTGACCTCCAGAGTGGATTCCATGGCCGCCCATCAGAAAACCATGGATACACAGATTGCCCAGATTGCTCAGCAGGTGAGCCACCTGTCCAGATCTCAGGGGCAACTTCCGGGCCAGACCGAGGTCAACCCCCGCCGCCAAGTCAATGCCATATCTACTGTGGGCGCGGGGTTAGAAGAGAGCCCAGTGATGGTTCTCCAGGAGGTAGTTCCGGTTTCTGCTTCTGCCGGAACTGAGGGAAAGGAGAAAAATGAGGGACTGAGCCCTACTGAGGGAACCCGCCATCCACCTATTGATCGCACTTACCATCCTCGAGTGCTCTTCCCTCAACGACTGGCATGGTCCGAGCTCGTTCAGCTTGAACCTAGATTCGAGCGATTTCTGAAAATTCTACGCCGAATCTATGCCAGTAACCCCTTCTTGGAAGTTCTCAAGAGTGCCCCTGCGCAATGGAAATTTTTATGAGAACTCCTGTCCAAGAAGGGAGCATCTAGGGAGGCTTCTATAGCTTCCATTGGCGGCTCCTGTAGTGCGCTCTTGGAAAGGCGGTCGTCATCCAAGCTGCAGGATCCTGGCAGCTTCTCCATCCCTTGCTGTATAGGGGATGTGCAGATGGAGAGAGCTCTCTGCGATCTGGGCGCTAGTGTGAGTATCATGCCGCTCTCTCTCTGCAAGAAGCTGCGATTATGGGACCCCACACCCACCAGCATCACTATTCAGCTCGCGGACTGCTCCATTCGGCGGCCTGTGGGCATTCTGGAGGACGTTCCTGTCCAGGTGGGTCAGTTCCTGGTCCCATGTGATTTTATCGTCCTCAACATGGACGAGGACTGCTCTGCCCCCTTCATCCTAGGTCGCCCATTCCTTGCGACCGCGGGGGCAGTGATCGACGTGCAGATGGGTACCATGTCCTTCACCGTTTGTGGCGAGCGCGTGGATTTCCACTTCCCTCCACCCACACAACCTCCCACCCCTGGTGCCCACTCCACACCCTCAGCCCCCATTCCCCCTCCTTTTCCACCTGCTTCGAGAGTGGCGATCACTGATTGGGGTGGAGGATCCCATCTGCGATCGCCTGCTCTGCCTCGCCGACCCCCACCGCCTACTACTGCTACTGGCGGACCTCCTCAGGCGATACTGATGCCTGACTTTAGCCATGGGGAAGTGCTGGCTCACTCGTCATTTCCTTCTTCCATCCCCACACCTCCCTACATCACGCGAGCATCATATTCCTGAGGTAAAGGTCAAGCTTAGGACCTAAAACAAGCGCTTCTTGGGAGGCAACCCAAGGTATTTATTGCGCACAAAAAAAAAAAAGCGAGTGTGTGTGTGTGTCTCCCCTTTTCCTCCGTTTCCCTCCCCTTGTTTCTTTTCTGCGTTCTTTTCATTGAGGACAATGAAAATCTCAAGCATGGGGGAGTGTGAGCTCGTCGCTTTCTGGTAACATTGTGGGGGTAGGTGATGATATCACTTGCATTTGCATCATTTAGATAGGATTTCATGTCATGCACTTTGTTGTTTTTGCCTTTTTATTTTATTCGAGCATATAGTTTAGAGCATATAGGATTAGCTTTTGCATTCAAAAGGAGAAATGATCGAGTCGGGCATTCGTAAGCTTCTCAGGTACCATCTCTTACCCTTCTCTTCATTATCCTTTATAACTTTATTGCTTTAGTAGTTAGTTTTATTGCTTTGGAAAAAAAAAAAAATTACAGTTTGCGAAAACCCCTCTTGTGATGAGATTGAAAGGGGTGATTGATTGATTGATCATGTTGGGTTGTGTGTTGAGGCGTAACTTGTCTTGATGTGAGTTTTTGGGCAAATTGTGTTTGTTTTGTCATCTGTAGTTTCTTTGCCCTGTGTTGCATGCTAGCTACCCCTGAGATTCATGTGGTTTGACTTGACTAACCTTGATGAATGGGACATACCCTAGAGTAAGTCACTTGACTATGGTAGGTTTACCCGTGAGATTTTGAGCCTAATGACTATTCATTACATATAGTCTCCATTTCCCTTCATGTGTGACTCCTCCATGATGCATCTCTAGAACTTGGTCTTGTTCTCCTTGAAACTGCATTTAGCAATTGCATGTGCCGACATGATTGAGGCGATCTTTATTCATGTAGCCACATTAGCCAGAAAGCCACCCGTTGTTGCATGCTGTCCCTTTGCTAGCCCTTTGAGCCTTTCCCCCAGTCGTTGTTGTTGCACCACATTAATTACACGCTTGACCTGTGTATACTTCCTTCATCCTTGTCAAGGTGTCTAGTGGGGCGATACTTCCACAATGTAGTTGGGCATGTTTGGGGCATTTGATCATTCACTGCGGGCATAATACTAGTGGCTCGTTTTGGGAAAATTGCGAATTAATTTTTGTACTTCCAACGCTATCCAATGTGCATCCTTTTTTTTGCTTCTCAAAAAAAAAAAACAAAAAAAAAAGAAGAAAATGAAATGAGAAGTTGCAAATAAAACGGGTAGCATGGAAGCTTTTTGCAATAAGCTTGTTGTTTTCTCCTTGAGGTTTTTGCGAGCTTTGCCACTCAATTCGTAAGTTGGTGTGAAGTTGTATCTATAATGCTGAATTGTGGAAGTGTTCCTGCTCCCTAGTCTTTGACTAATAGCTCCACTTTCCCAAATTATTCCACTTCTCACCTTTGACCTTAGCCCCATTACATCCCTATTGCAAGCCCTCATGATTGACACATTGCATATTGCATTCTCGTGGTGGAGAGTAGAGAACTTTACCAAGCATATGGTAGTTGCCTGATTGGTTGGAGTATTGAGCGTACCCTTGTTACATATTTCAAACACCTTGAGGGGAGTGCTCCACTTTGCCCTAAAGTGAGGTCCTACCAGTCCTGCTTACTCACCATTTGTTGAGGAAGGTTATGTCTTACTATGTGCTTCAATATTTGGGGTGTGTTGTGTGTTTCATTTGGGCAAGATGATTCATGGGTGACATTGCATACATTTTCATTGAGATTATCTGCCGCACCTTGACTGGACTACCTTCTATGCATGATTAGCGTGATTCATCGGCATCCATCCTTTCCCTTGAAGAGGGTGTGTTTAGAGGTCCACCATCCTCCCTGATTTTTCATAGCATAGTCTTGCTTGAGGACAAGCAAGAGATAAGCATGGGGGTGTGATGAACCTCTATTTTGTACTATTTTTAGCCCCTATTTGACCCATTTCCTCCCCCGTTTTCACGTTTAATTGTGTTAAGGAAGGGTCAAATCGGCCTCCTTTTGCATACTTTTAACTCATATAACATCTTTCGATATTTTCAGGAACTCTATTGAAGAAACAGAAAGATGAACAGCATTTAGCAGAAAGGAGTGCCAAGAAGGCGAGAAAAGCTACGAAAAAGCGTCGCACGGAAGCCCCGGAGAATCGGACACACGCGACAAGGAAAAAACCGCGACGACCCGACAAACCCGAACCGGCGCCACGTGGCATGGCCTAGCCGTGCCACGCGGCACGACCGTGCCACATGGCACGGTGTGGCCGTGCCACTTGGCACGACCGTGCCACATGGCACGGCCTGGCCGTGCTGTGTGGCATGGTTGTCTTTTTTTCGCCGGGTCCCGCGTTTTCGTCCGGCAGAAATTTGGCACGGGGCCCCCGTGCCGTCTGGCACGACCGTGCCACTTTAGTTGTCGCTGTTTTATCGTGTTTTGGATTTGTAATTCCGGGGTTTTTCATGCTACCTTTTCTTCTCTCTCGTTGGAGGCGATTTCTAGGGCTCTTAGGGTTTGCTTATTGTGCTATTGAATTCAAGCTTTGGATCAAAATTTGTTGACGCTTTCGATTGAATATTGTTGCAGATTGTTCAGGGTACACCTTTCTACCCCTTTTCTTTCGTTTTAGTTCAAGTTCTATATTCCTTGACATGTTATTGTTCTTGATTGAGATGTTGTTTGAAATCATGTTTAGCGGCTAAATTCCTTAATCTTGGATTGGGCGTAGCCCCTGTGATGTAAATTGGATTGTTAATTCTAGGTTTTTGTGAATTACGCCAGAGTATAATTGAACTCTCACTTAGCATGCCAGGTGTTCGATGAATTGCCTGAGAGGGTTTCATTCATGTTCTTAATTAGAGTTTAGGAGACTAACGAAAGTTAGGTCCTTTACTTAGAGTAGCTTTGTGAGCAATTGAATTACTTGACACGAAAGTAGTTGGGGGTGCAATTGGGAATTTAAATTACATGATCTTGTGGTCTTGTTATTCTAGTTTCACGAAAGTCGACAACTAGGTTAGTCTGATCAGTCTAATGACCTTCGAAAGTAGGCGTAGATGCTTTAAACCGGTAATAATTCCATTTCAATTATCTTACAGGCAGATTCACACGACCTAGTGTATTTTCCAATGAACGTCATAGTGCGGTGAACCCCAATCCAGGATTTTCTTCTCATTATTGTCTTAGACCAAATAGAGATAGAATTAGTTAAACCAACTTCACTCAACAACTGCCTAGCTTGAGTTAGTCCAATTAGTTCTAGTAGTTGAAACCAAGTTCCCTGTGGATTCGACCCGTACTTGCCGGTTGCTAGCTACAGTTACGCCGTGCACTTGCGGTTAAGTAAAACTACGTTGCAAGAAAAACAGAGTTTTAATATTTATAAACCCCAAGTGCAAGGTGTATCGTTGAGTACTTGGGGTGTCGTCCGCAGGGAATTGTGTTTCCAACTACCAGGACTAGCTAAAGCATCTCGAGCTAGGCAGGATCGAAGGGTGAGAAGAGAAAACTAAACTACGTTACGAATACAGAAACAAGCGACTTGGAATTGTGATTTTACCAAAGGATGAACCAATTAACCAAGACGAGTCCTAACCTACCCGAACCACACTATGAACAAGAGATGGTCGGTTGCACCATCAAAGACCACCCAAGCCCTCTCTCAAGGGTCATGAGCTAGTCTAGCTCGTGTAACCACCTACTTTCGTGGGGTTAGGCGAATTAGACCACAAAACTAGCAACCCCGGACCTAGCTCGATTCGGATACCACTTTCGTGTCCCGAATTCGGCTATTCCCTCTCCCACACTAGCAAATTGACCTCACCTCTCAGCATAAGTCAATTGCCCAAAAATATGGATGAAAATCCTCTCAGGCATTTCATCGAACACTTGGCGGGCGTGAAGGAAAACTCTAGGTTCTAAGCATAGATTGGGTATGGTTAGGCCAAATACAAGATTAATTAGCCATCAAAAGGCGAATCACAATCCAAGCCAACAAAATCTACCAACAAAACATGAAAAACGTATGAAAACCTAAACTAACCAACAAGAACATAAACTTGAAGAACAAAACGAAGGGAATGAAATAAAGCGAATTTAAATAAGTAAACAACATAAATTAACAATGAAATTAAACATATAAATCAACCAAAACCAATACAAGAATCAAAATCAACAAAACATAATTAACAAGAACATAAAAACTAGAGAGATAAAAGAGGAGAAAACTTAGTCTTGAATTGATGAAGGAACTTGAAATCCAAAAGTTGAATCCAAGAATACAATCTTCAATCCTAATCTAATCCTCCTATTGAGGTTTTTATTGAATAAAACGTAAACTAAAACTACCCTAAGAAATCGCCTGGAAGAACCCCCAACGACCGAACGAACTCGCTCGCAAAGACGCCCGAACGAAGCTTAAATAGAAAAACCGAGGCCCGATGAACTGGGGGGTGGCACGACCGTGCCACGTGGCACGGCCACACCGTGCCACATTGCTGGCACGGTGGCCGTCTCCCCCGGTTTTGCCCCACTTTGCGATTTTCGTCGGTTTTCGCTGTTTTTCGTCGTTTTGTCCCATCTTCGTCCCTTTCCGCGACGCTTGTTTGATTTGGAGTTGTTTCCTACAAAAATATAAATAAAACAAGGTAAAACCCCAAAGATTAAGTTATTATACGAGCTAAAAGTGGGTGAAAGAGGCACGTAAAATAGGTAAATTTACCGTTCAACACACCCCCACACCTATCTTTTGCTCGTCCTCGAGTAAAATAAAAAAAAAAACTAGAGTAAACAACTAACTCACTTTCGTAGGAATCACGGTTGCATTTAGCGTATGCAACAAGCCCTTTAAACCCCTTGGTTACCCCAAGTGGACGAGTAAGGTCTCGTGAGGGTTTGCAGAAGATACACCCACAAAATCTCAAAAAGGAAAAACAAAGAAAAGAGAAACAAAAGTCGAAAAATAAAAGTAGCAAAACACAATATATACATGGGGATAAACTGTACACAATCGAATCAACCAAAACCACCTAATAGCTCAAATATCAGTCTGTACACAGGCATTATATGCATTTCAGGACACATCATCCCAAAGAATGGCATCCAGATATCAGCTTTTCACCCCACGACGCATGAGAACATTGAATCCATCCTGGTACCTAGTGTGCAAGTGTATCATCACCCTGAAACTAAGCCTACCAAAACCAAACTCAATCCCACGCAATTGACACAAGCTACCTTTTTGATTGGCTAGCATAGAAAGCAGGCTTCCCCAGTAGCAGTATTGCCTCAAAGGGTAACACCCAGTAGCGCATGCCTCAAAGGGGTACTTGTCATTTCCAACTCTTTTCTTCCCCACTTTCTTTTCTTTCCATTATTATTTTTTTTTTTCAATACAAACTCATGTCACGCCTCAAAGGGATACACCCAGTAGCGCTTGAATTTGTTTGTTTTTGCTTTTGTTTTGGAAAAAGAAAGGGGGGTGCCAGCACATATAAAGGGAACTGTGCAGTAGACAATGGGAGAGTCGATCGTGGAAGACTAAGAATTCAGGATGATGACAATACATGAATTCAGGACTGGATTGCAAAATTACGATGGACTGTTGGGGTTAGAACTGAGGTCTAAAACGACAGATTGGGGATGAATATCTATCATACACATTATACTTGTATACGAGCTAACAGTCAAGGTATCAGGGATCAAGGCTGATCAAAATAGTACAAAACTCCCCTAAATGCAAAAAGAAAAGAAAAATTTGTACAAAAAGGAGAAAAAATGAAAAAGTTATACAAAAATGAAAAATTTTCACAAAAAAAAATAAAAAGAAAAGGGGAGATGACCCCACCCCCACACCTAAATCTCACAATGTCCTCATTGGGAGCCGTGAGTCATCACCAACACACAAAAATAAAGAAAAACAAAATCAAACACAAGAAAAACAAAAATCGACAAAAATATACACAAGCTAATACACTCTCCCAAAAAATACAATTCTCACCCAAAACAACAACAGATCACACATAAATACAAACTAACACCACCAAAAATAAATGTAGACCAATCCAATAACACCACCAATCACAACACAATAAAAATCTACAAAGACACAAAAATGGTGATCATAGCCAATAACGGCTCAACAACATCCAAATTTCACCACAAGATGATCACCAACTAAAAACACAATCCTAATATTCACAACTAAACAAAAACAAAAAGGGAAGAAAAGAAAAATAAAAAGAAGGGGGGGAAGAGAAGAGTGAGAACGAATATACCAGGTCGGGTACGGAATGTACCCAAACTACACCTCGCTAGGACGAGGTTGGGGAAGCGCGAGGAGCATCAGCCACTCCTCGGCGGCGTTCAGGACGCGCATCGCCAACTCAAATGCTGTCAACGCTCGCAGAAGTTTATCAAACACCTGAGCCTGCAACTCAGATGAGTGTAAGTAAGAGCACTTAAACAGGAATGCAGAAATAATAGTAAGTGCTCTCCTAAATTTATCAAATGTCTTAGAAAAATCAGTAGAATGATTGAATTCAATAGGAAAGATGATTTTTCCAGGCATGTCCTCTAGGTATAGACTATAAGGGTCAAGGGAGGGGTCATACCCTCTAAAGGCACCTAGGGACTCCATACAGTCTATCTCATTCCCCTCAAGCATATCATGACATGCAACGAGTGATAAATTATGGTACTCAGGGGAAGAGGAGGGTAGTGAACATGAAGAAGCATGAGAAATATCAAGGGAGTTGAGGGATACATGGTCAGTAAGATCAGGACTAGATGAAACTACAGCCACAGCATCCACACAGGACTCCCCCTCGAGAATCTTGTCAAGATCCTGCACCTCACTACAAGTACCGTCTGACTCAAGACAGAAATCATCCCCATCGACCCTAGCACCAACACAAAATGTCGCACCTACCCCGAACTCCGTCGACTGAGCTAAAGGGAAAGGTGGATCAGGATAGGTCAAAGTGTTGTCCTTAAATGTGCTAGGTAGGGATGGAGCAACAAGAGGTAGAGTAGGTAAGGGAGGGTCGAGCACATCCTCTAGTCCGGACTCTAGAGGAGGAAAAGACGCACCATCATCACACAGATTGACATCAAGTCTAGGAGCACTAGAACTAGGGTCAATCTTAGGTGATAGGTCATACTCCCTCGATTTATTAACAAACTCAGCAAACTCAACTTGTTGCTTGTTCATGGCCTCTATCATACTAGAAATTCTAGCAAAACCATCAGCAGAAATACGATAGGGACAAAAAACACTATCATGGTCAGAACGATGGCAGATCTCACATGCAAGAGGTGTATAATTAGGAATGCAGGGGGATGGGATGGCTGAAGTAAACCCCAATATTGAAAAACGCCAATTCCCCGGCAACGGCGCCAAAAACTTGTTAGCAGTTTTACTTAACCGCAAGTGCACGGCGTAGCTGTAGCTAGCAACCGGCAAGTACGGGTCGAATCCACAGGGAACTTGGTTTCAACTACTAGAACTAATTGGACTAACTCAAGCTAGGCAGTTGTCGAGTGAAGTTGGTTTAACTAATTCTAACTCTATTTGGTCTAAGACAATAATGAGAAGAAAATCCTGGATTGGGGTTCACCGCACTATGACGTTCATTGGAAAATACACTAGGTCGTGTGAATCTGCCTGTAAGATAATTGAAATGGAATTATTACCGGTTTAAAGCATCTACGCCTACTTTCGAAGGTCATTAGACTGATCAGACTAACCTAGTTGTCGACTTTCGTGAAACTAGAATAACAAGACCACAAGATCATGTAATTTAAATTCCCAATTGCACCCCCAACTACTTTCGTGTCAAGTAATTCAATTGCTCACAAAGCTACTCTAAGTAAAGGACCTAACTTTCGTTAGTCTCCTAAACTCTAATTAAGAACATGAATGAAACCCTCTCAGGCAATTCATCGAACACCTGGCATGCTAAGTGAGAGTTCAATTATACTCTGGCGTAATTCACAAAAACCTAGAATTAACAATCCAATTTACATCACAGGGGCTACGCCCAATCCAAGATTAAGGAATTTAGCCGCTAAACATGATTTCAAACAACATCTCAATCAAGAACAATAACATGTCAAGGAATATAGAACTTGAACTAAAACAAAAGAAAAGGGGTAGAAAGGTGTACCCTGAATAATCTGCAACAATATTCAATCGAAAGCGTCGACAAATTTTGATCCAAAGTTTGAATTCAATAGCACAATAAGCAAACCCTAAGAGCCCTAGAAATCGCCTCCAACGAGAGAGAAGAAAAGGTAGCATGAAAAACCCCTAAATTAGAAATCCAAAACACGATAAAACAGCGACAACTAAAGTGGCACGGTCATGCCAGATGGCACGGGGGCCCCGTGCCAAATTTCTGCCGGACGAAAATGCGGGACCCGGCGAAAAAAAGACAACCATGCCACACAGCACGTCCAGGCCGTGCCATGTGGCACGGTCGTGCCAAGTGGCACGGCCACACCGTGCCATGGGGCACGGTCGTGCCGCGTGGCATGGCTAGGCCATGCCACGTGACGCCGGTTCGGGTTTGTCGGGTCGTCGCGGTTTTTTCCTTGTCGCGTGTGTCCGATTCTCCGGGGCTTCCATGCGACGCTTTTTCGTAGCTTTTCTCGCCTTCTTGGCACTCCTTTCTGCTAAATGCTGTTCATCTTTCTATTTCTTCAATAGAGTTCCTGAAAATATCGAAAGATGTTATATGAGTTGAAAGTATGCAAAAGGAGGCCGATTTGACCCTTCCTTAACACAATTAAACGTGAAAACGGGGGAGGAAATGGGTCAAATAGGGGCTAAAAAATAGTACAAAATAGAGGTTCATCACATATCTCTCCCCTTTCTCTCCCCTACCCCATGGCCAACTGTAGCAGCCACCTTCCAACCACCTTCCAGCCATCAGTCAGCCATCCTCTGGCAACCAAGGTATCCACCGGCCATCCCACACACCCTCAAGCATCAAACATCACTTTCACCTACTTTTCATCAACCAAAGTAAGTAGACCCTAACTTGATCTTGATGTGTTTTTGGCTTTTATGATTATTTTAGTTATTTTTTATGTTCTTGAGATAAAAATAGATGTTATCATGTAAATTTTATTTATTTTGGGGATACTGATCATGGTGGGTTTGAGCTTGAAGCATGTTAAGGTTAGGGTTTTGTCATGATCAATTTAGCTTAAGTCAAGTGATTGATTTGTATTATTTTGTATATGATTTTATAATCTTTAGACTTATTGATGATTATGATGATATTTTCGGTGATTTAGAATGATCTCAAGTGAGGATTTATGAGGGGAAAAAAAGGAGGAGAAAGCAAAAACAGTAAGGGTTGAAAATGACAGAAAATAGGGGTAACTTTGAGAATAAACTGGTCATGATCAGCCCACTGAAAAATTATGATTTTTGGTGGATAGATAGGTCAGCGAGTTATCTTTCAAATCCTTTTGAATCATCTTAATCTGAGTTCTGTGCAAAAAGCTATGGCTATTTTGCTAAAACTGCACAGGTTCAATCAAAACTGACACACTTGTATTCTAACCCTATTTTGAGAACCCTATTGTCGGAATCATGTTTTGTATTGTAAATGAACATTTTTAGGACTTCTTAATCTTTCTATATTGGGATTTTAGGTCTCCATTTGAAGTCAAGGGTGAAAGTTATGAATTTTTGAAGTGAACTGACCTGCTATGGTGTAAATTGGGCTGTTATTGTAATTTCTGTACAGTGTACACTTCGAGGAAAATTCTGAAAAATTTACTGTAGATTGCCCATATCATTTTCAAATTTCTTATAAGATTTCATGAATTTTGGTTGAGTATTTTGAGTTTGATGATTTTTGGACGCATATTGAGTAATTGTGTAAAGAGCAAGAATAAAGATGGAGTGAGATTGATCATGCACTCATTTTGTATATTTTGAGTCAAATAAGGTTATTTAAGGAGGAAATGAATATTTAGGGACTTTTATGGAGCTTGTAGCGTGATTAATGAGAAAGAAGAAGACAAGTATACAATTTGGAAGCTTGTTTATGAGCTTTTAATCAATTATAGATTTTACAAAGAAAATACCAAGTTTAGTGAGCTTCATAGCTTCTATTGAGTTCAATGACTCATTGGGGTGGAATTCTATATTTAATGGACTTGTGAATGAAATATGAGAAGTACGGAGAATTTTTGACTCAGAAACCATATTTATCTGACCAAGTTATTGCAGTTTATGCTATTTTGAAACAAGATATATCTCTCTTGGCCTCAAACCTCTATTACTTACTCAATTCAGAATGTATCAAATGCATTCATTAAGCCAATCTAGTGTACTCGCTGTTATCTTGGACCAAGCTATACATCAGCAAGTCTTGAATCCGTATCAGCAATCTATCTCAGAAAAGGCCAAAATCACTCTCCTATTTGTCACCATCAAGGTCTTTTCCTTTGTAATCTCATTTATCTCATTGTGGTCTATTTTACTTTCATTTACTTTATATCGAATTTAATTACTTTTATTAATTCAGTTTTGAAATTATATTGAAATACCCAAGTTATGTATACCATTTAATTACTTAATTTTTATTACTCATACTTTTACGTACTTAATTATGTCAGTAAGGATCATTTACTTACTACACATACCTACAATGACATTTATAAAATAGAGTCGAGGCCTAGTTATCGTTCCTCATTATGCATAAGCATTATCAAGTTAGAACGTATTTATCAAGTAAGATGATATTTACAAAACAGATGACTTTTATATCAAGTCAGATGATATCTTTAAAGACTCAACGTATGTCCATTGCCTGTATCTTCAAAAAGTAGAGCATGTTTATCAAGTTACAACTCTTAATGAGTTTGTCAATGAATCAACTTATACAGCGATTTGCCATTTAACTTGTGATCCCGTCAGTTATCATCCATAGGCGTCAGCCCATTATTTACTCACGCAGCTTCAGGCCAACTCTTGATCGGATTGACAGGTGTACACCTATGTATAGATCATATCATTGCAAGGGGTTCATATCCAGATAATAATGAGCAATTCATTTTCATATTACTTTCATTTTTATTGTTATTGTGAATTAAATGAACTGCAAAGGCAGATACCTATCAACAGTGTTTCTACGCTCATTTTATAATACAGGAATGCATATACTGAGTTTTAGCTCACATTGTCGAATTGTTTTCATGTTTTTCATCTTAGGTGATGAAGTATCTCATTTTTCTCCATTTAGCAAGCCCTTTTGGAAGTCATCATATACTCACAGTGGATTCAGCATAGCATGAATATTGAGATTGACTTTAGGGTCAAGTTAAGTCTATAGTCAATATACTTGTGTAGTGTGAAGTGCGAGTTATCATATGGTATGATTAAGTCGATTGTATTGAAGTTGAACTATGATGTACTTTGGTCTTAGAGTGTTTCAGTTTAATAGATATTATGATTTGAACATGAGTTGCAAGATTAAATAGTTTCAGTGAGCTCTGTCCTTATCAGGACGGCGGAAGCGCCTTCTATCATTACGTCTTTCGTTGCAGTTTTTCGTAAATCATGTCATTAGTATTTTGGGGGCGTTACACCCCCCTGGTGGGGTTTTTACTAATGTCTTATGAGTATATGGGCAATTTGGAGGGGAAAAACACTAAAGAAAACATGGGGCACCAAATCTTTTGTTATCGTTATTGTTGTCATTGTCGTCGCCTTTTCTGGTTAATTGTATAGTAAAATCCTCCTCCCTTGGCCCCAGTATTCCAAATAAACAATTATGTGTAAGTTATCAATGCCTTCTAATGTGTATGGATTATATATTGGATATACTTCTATAGTCTAAAGATGTGAGATTTTAAGCGCTTGAGTTTAATTTTGGAAAAGAAATTTAAATGTTCCTTTTTGCAATTCTCACTTGTGGGTTCTAGGACTCATAAAATGTTAATTTTGCATTATTTATGTTTCAAAGAGCTTTTGCTAAAGTAAGAATATTAGACAACTTTCCCCGTTAGCTGCATGTATAGTTGTCCATGTCTCTTTGTAACTCTCTGCAACTCTTTTGCTACCCTTATCTTTTCCTTACTTTGGATTTTGTTGCTTTAATGAAATATATTCAAATTTACTGGTACGAGGTGATCTTACCAAAATTTGTTACTTTTAGTTTTTATATGTTTGCTTGCAAAGTTTTTGTCTTTTCCTTTAATTCCTCCATCCATCTGCTTTTTGGATTCCGTTGTTTTCAGTTATTCATGGATACCTACTAATTGCATTGCGAATCTCTAATTATTTTTTCTTTGTGACTTAATATCGCCATTTTGGTTGCTATCTCTACAAAAGGGATATTGTAATGATGAGTAAGGGCCTGTTCTTTTCGTTGGTCTTTTTCAATTTATTAACTTTAATCTACTTCAACTTGCTTCAACCAACTTCAGCCCACTTCAATAAAAAAATACTAATTTTAACCCACTTCAACTCACTTCAACCTACTTCAACCAACTTCAAGCCACCTTCTTCAAAATTTTATCCTCACTATTTTAACCAATATAAAAAATATACCAACTTCAACTCACTTCAACCTACTTCAATCTCCTTTAATCTCCTTCAACCCACTTCAACAAAAAATACCAATTTCAACCCACTTCAACCTGCCTCAACTAACTTCACCATTTTACTCACCCCAACTTACCAACAAAAAGAACAAACCCTAACTAAGCATAATAACTAAATACCCCTATTCTTGGATGCATCTTTTCTCATTTTGCATCATCTCCAAGGAGAGGGATAGTATGAGCAATACGAAAAACGAAAACAAAGAAAAACCATTATGTAATTATAGATATGACAAACTATCAAGAAAATCCAATGTATATCTTCGAAAAAGGATGCATCTAATCTAATATAAGAGTGTGTATTTTATGTATCACTCAATTTCTTTATGAAGAAAATATTTCTAATTTGAGTTAGCAATCCACTAACATATGCTACTAGGTCCTCTATTTGCTTATGAACTGTAACTTGTTCATGTTATATGACTCAACACCCAGTATATATAAACTTGAGTGTGAGTGAGATGGTGAAGATACATGTCATACAGAATAATGAGCATGTATTTAATTTAACACAATTCTCAATTTTTGTTACATTAGCTTATATAATTGATTATTTGTTAATGTTTTTTATATATATTTACATACCTCTTGCCATTTTTCTATTGAATTATTTGGAATAATTTTTTTTAAAAAAACCAAAATTTCAATCTATATTCATATGCATACACACACACACACACATACACACATGCACGCATGCACGTGCTTGCGCGCACACACAAACATACGCACCCATATGTATGTATGTATGTATGTATGTATGTATGTATGTATGCGCACATGTGTATATGTGTGTGTGTGTGTGTGTGTGTGTTAAATCAAGATAGAACCCCCTAAATTTTTGACAGCTACCATTCTGACTTTTTTCCAATCTTAAAATTAATTAGGACAAGATAGATCTGATAATTTACGCTTAAATTTGAGAAATAAATTGAGAATTGAAGCTTTGAATATGAAGTTTTAGGGTTTAATTAATAGATTATAACCATAATTTCACTTGCTAGAAGCCCACCCTAAAAAGTTTCATGTTTAATTATGGGCTTGGATTAAGTGGATATTGTGAATTCATTCAAATACATGCTAGACTATAGATTTTTGGATTGATTACTTGTATTAGAAGAACAATACGGTAGAAAAATAGGATGAAGTTTTGGATATGATTTTCATATGTCATGGCTACTGTTTGAATTTCTATGAATTGTTGGCTTGGTGAAAATTTTCAAAACTTTTACTATAGATTCTCCATATTATTTCACAATATTCTGTTAATTTTCATGATTTTTGGATGTATATTTTCCAAAATATGAATTTTTCATTGGAGCTGCCTTGTTTAGTGCTGAAATTCGCCCATTGTTTTAATTACTGTGAGTTATTTGGTCGGAGAAAATTTATGAAACTTTTATCATAGAATCTAAATTTTATTTGGAAATTTTATGTAAATGTTTATGTATTTTAGAATTGTAGTTTGTGCGTTATGAATTTTTTTATTGAAACTACCCCATTTTCGTGCATAATTTTGGCCATTGTTTTAATTGTTGGGAGTTATTTTCTTTGTGAAAAACTTATAAAAATTTTACTGTATTTTCTATAGGATACATGGCAATGTTTTGTAAACTCTTATGAATTTTGGATGTTTATATTATGATTTATGGATTTTTTTTATTGAAATTGCCTTGTTTTTAATATATAACTTTGGGTACTACTTCAATTTTTATGGAGGATTAGCTTAGAGGAAATTTAAAAAACTTTTATAGTATATTATTCATAAAAGTTTTTATTTAATTGTAAACTTTAGTGATTTTTGGATGCGTAGTCTTTGAGTTATGAATTTTTGAGTGAAATTGTCCTATCTAGTGTAATTATGGACTGTTCATATGCATAAAGTGTACATTGATCATTTGGAGGATGTTTTTGAGCATTAAAACAGTAAAGTACTTTTGTGACACAATGAAAATTTGTGAAAATTATCATGGGTGAAACTATGTGTTGTTTTAACTCAGTTAAAATTGTGAAATTAAGTTTCTTTGGAAAATAAAATTGTGATAATACGGATTTTATGATCTTAAGTTTTGTTTTTATGGGAAAAAATGTTCATTTCTTGTCTAGGACTATTACATTGCATTCTAGAGTTATGGTCATAGTAATGACTGTCATTATGTTCACGTCGCCTAATGGAAGAGGTCCCCTATGATATGGATGTCAGCCTTATGTGTTATGCTAGTCATGTGGGTCCTTGATGAGGAAGGTTTTGACCTAACTTGCTAGGATATGAATCTAACTCCATGGTTTATGTTTGTGTGCAATTCGCATCCTTTAGGACGAGGGCGCCTGGTTGGTCCCATATGAATGAGCTATGGCCGGTCCACCATAATGTGTTTGGCACCCTTATATTATGATGGTTCTTGGTGTGGGTCATAAGTTGATTTCTCCGAAACTAAAGAGTTTTGGTTAAGCTAAGAATATATGATATGTTATGAAGTTGGTTTTGGCTTGTATGTGGATTTTGGATTTAGTTTTCGATTTAATGGAGCATTCAGGATATCTATGACAATGTGGTTGGTTTTGAAGTATATGCATGATTGATAAATATGTTTAAAGAAATACCGTATGTGTTTGTGGCTACTATGTGAACTTTTGTAAGAAATATGCTTTTATGTATGTGTCAAGTATTATGGGTGGGCCATCAGCTTGATTTAGCAGGTTTTGCTTTCTTCTAGATTCCAGTGAGGATTAGGAGCTTAAAAGACATGGTTGGTATGGGACAATCATAGTTAGTTTGATGAATAGACTAATAGCAGAGTTTGTTTAGAGACTTAAGTAAAAACTATGGTCCTTGAATTGCATCTGGTATGAGATAAGTACGACTAAGTTAGTCTAATTGCTCACCCCATAACATCTGTGTGCATCTATGTGTTTTGTGAAGTTCATCAATCTGATACATATGAGTCTATTTTTGACGTATGAGCACGTTCTTATGTCGCCTTTTATATGCTATATGCTATGTTCTATTATATGTAATAGGATACGTGTATTGCGTGATCATGTGTTAACTCGTTGACATGCAAAGCGTAACAACAGGGAAGGTAAAGGTTATTCATTGGGCTCAGGGAACTCATGACCTCACCATTTTTTAGGTTTTTGGAAGCTAAAGGAGATCACAGAAGAATTAAGAAGGCTAGCTATCTGTTAAATACCTTTTTGGATAGTCAAGCTAGGAACGCAGGCCTCGGTATGGGCTTAGGCAATGAGTTATGCTTATTAATTGCGTTATGAACTTATTTTGCATGTAAAGTTGCAAGATTACTATGGATTTGATCTGGATATGTCTGTAAGTGCATGTTTTAGAATCACCCTACCCAACTTTAGTTAGATTTCGATATGCGCTTCCGCTACTATCGCCTACTAACAGGTTAGCTAATGTTAAGGAGTTTATAGAGCCTTATAGGTGTTTCTAATCAAATATCCACCACAGTGACGCACCTGTCATCTTCTGGCAAGGGTGTCACAATTATAAAGACACATAGTCACATACACATTATTATAAATACCCAATTATTATAAATACCCAATTATGATAATCAAGAAAGAATAAAAGATATTTGATTTTCATTACTATCATCATCATCATCATCATCATTATTATTGTTTTCTTATCTCTTTGAATATAAATATAGATACAGGTGTGAAATATTAAAGATTTTAGATACAATACAATCTCAATGACAAAACCCTATATATAAGATAATATCATTAACAGATTACTGAAGATATTTATTTCATAGTTGGTTAATTTTACTACGATATCATGTTTAACTAACTCTTTTTCTTTTGGAATTTTAGGTGTCAAAAGCAGTTTTTGCAATACTCTTACCCTTGATGCAATACTGGGTATTGCTTACTTCAGTGTTATAAGGTATCTATTTTATTATCTGCGGCAATTTCTGAATCCTATTTTGGGTTCAATATGAGCACTTGTCTTTATGAACAAGAAACTAGAAGTAACAAACCGTTAATTTGTGATTGTAATATTTATGTATGTGTAACAAATTTCAGTATTTAAAGGTGGATTGCTATGATCACGTTTGTCTAATTTTTTACCCTTTCTTTGGAAGTTGGCCTAAATTAGTACAATGAATCAAAATTTGGGACAAAGGGCACATTAGGTCCGGTTAAGTCAGGATTATTTTGATGGATCAAAATATATTTTGAAGTTGATGCTATGGCTTCGGCAATAACTAGGGGAAGGGGTTAAGGCCTCAAGAAGAATACGATGTTCTACTTCTCATATTGTCATGCATGAAAAAAAGGGTCTTAAGAGTGCTTGAGGTTTCTCTCCCTCTATGTTTTATTTTATTATGATATGATTGTTCCTTTCGACTTTTGGATGGTAATATTGTTTCCTTAATGCATGTTTGAATGTAACTCAAAAAAATTATCCCCTATATTATGCGGGGAAAAATACTTTAAAGCATGAAAACAAAATTTGTTTTAGGGAATATGAGAAAAATAGAGTTAAGACCTCTATTAGGACCTAAAATCTTTTATTATTGTTTGTTAAAAACCTAAAGTCCCAATTACATGCTTTCAAGGACCCTAAGGAGTATTACATGCCTTTGAAGACCTAGTAAAATTATTTTTTTGATAAGATTGCAAGAATATTTTAAAATATAAATATATTTAATAGATAACTAAACAATTCACTTATATAAAAAGGCCCCTGCTATTTTTTATTATAAAAATCAAGAAAATGATTTCATCACTTTGATCTTATCTTTCTCCTCCTCATTGTTATACTAATACTAATAATATTACTACTAGTAGTAGCATATAAAAACTTATATATTAATGTCTAAAAGCACGCACATATAATTTAGACCCCAAATTAATTAGAAAATAGTTTTCAAATAAAATATTATAAATAAAAATATTATAAATATATTAAAAGAAATAAAAATTTAGATAAGACTTGTCCGCATGTGCACAAGGATCCTCATTTATGAAAATGGGTTATAATATATAATTGTTTCATATACATCTCTACATCTTAGCCCAATTATCAACTTCAAAAAATATTTTTTTCCCTCTATATCTCTAATAGTAGCTTCATCCTTTCTATTCACATGGAACACACTTAAAATGCTAACGCAACTGAAAAATATAACCTCTTGTTTGATCATTCATGAAAATGACCCAAACAAATCTACAAATGTATTAAAAAGAAAGTATCCAAGGAAAATCCACACCTAAATATTAATAATTTGGGAAGTTTGGTTACTCCTAGCCTTTCTCTGCACCTAAATAATTCAGTACAATTATAAATATTTCAGTTTAAAAGAATTGAAATTGTATTCGAGTTATCATAATTAATACATAATTAAGTGCCATTTTTTCTTCTTTACAAAAGTGTTGTAACATGTCAGTAACATAGAAAATAGAATATAGAACTTCTCTAAAAGATTTCACTCAACAATTAAAATTTCATTGAATAGCTTTATTTGTTATATTTATTTACGTAAAATACCCCAAAAAAAAGAATTGCCATTATAAATATTTTTTAAAATTAAAGTATTATATGAATGACTTATGCATTATGTAAATGTTATAAAAAATGTAGCTGCAACAAAAAGTTTCAAACTTTATTTAATTCTATTTAACAAACTACTAAGACTTGGTAACTCCTAATCTAATACCAAATCAAGTTTTTAATTCTCTTTTATCAAAATTAATTGTATTATTAACAAATTATATGCCGTTTAGTGTGCATTTGCAACCATATTATTCAAAATATGATGGAGAAATTATTCATAGCCATAAAGATATACTAAAATATGATAGTATAATTGTTACAATTGTTTAATTAATTATAGTCTATTTTTAGTGTAATCAATTGACATTTAGATTGCTAATTGTTTTTATTAACTCCTAAAAATATTTAGAATTGGAATTACTAAAAAAATTATGTGCATCACACGGCTTACCAAAAGTCAGTTATAAACTTGAGTTAGGTGCATATCTAAACAAATCTTTCTTGATAGTATGAGCCTGTATGAAGTTTCCTGGGCAAATTACAATGATTGCAATATGTTTAAACATGTTACCCACATCCAAGGATCCATGGTATTAATTGTTTTTAAAAAGAAACATAGATCATTTGTGTGTAGCCTATTGTGTGCATTGATATGGTAGATGATAGCTACTATTCAATTTGGGAGAAATATTTTTTTAAATTTCAATCAAAGAGTTAAAATTGTACCTAAAACGATCAGCATTGTGTGTCGTGAATTGCTTTCAAAACTATGAAATTTTATGCACATCTTGCTAGACATGTCTTTCTCCTATTTATTATTAGCTTAAGTTGTTCCCGTAATATATTTACAATATTTTTATTTTTAAAGTTGAAAATGATATGGGCATGATTTATATTTAATATTAACAAATAATTTTTTTTAATTATTATTATTATCATGATTATTACTATTAATGTCATTATTATTTCAAGAAGAGAAGATTAGGTTAATAAAAAATAAAATTTTCAATTTTTATGACAAAAATTGTGGGAAACTTTTTAAAAAATAAGTGGATTGTTTATGCGTTTATTAAATTTATCTAATTATTCAAAGCACTCTTGCTAGAAAACAATCTTTATTGGTCATCAAAAGTATGTAATACTAGTTTTTTACCCGTGCATTGCACGATAGCTATCACTTCTCAGTTGATAAGTATTAGTATCTTGTTATATATATTGTTGTTGGCGCTATATTATATTGAGTTCTACGGACTTGATTGTAGCACATTTTTGTAATTTTATTTCATAAGGAGTCACTTTAATTATATTTACCTGAATTTTTTATATGCAGTATATCTTTTTTAATCTTGTTAATCAAGAAGTTTTTAATTTTTTTTGATTTTAAGATATTATGTGGTTTGTCACTGCATGATTTTTGTTTAAGTTTAAAAGTATTATGATTATGTCAAATAACTATATTGACAGCGGGAGTAAAGAAGTAAAGGAAAACCATAGTATTTTTAGTAATTTAATGTAGTCTTTCTTAAACTTGGATTTTATTTGCTTCATATAGTAATGTAAAATGTAACGTGTGAAAAGTAGTTCGAATATAAAAATTCATATGGTAATGTAATGTGTGTTACTTACAGGTGAAAATGAATTATGGATGTATATAACTTTATTTTTTAGTACGTAAGGCAAAAATTTAGAGTACTATTAATTTTTTTTTTTTAATCAACTTATCTCGCTTGGCCTTATGTACCAAATAATGGAAGCCCAAAGGCACACTATTTTAGAATTATTTTATCAATTTGCGGACTAATATTTTTAACTTTATTTTAATAAGAATAAAACTTCACACTTTAATATTACTATGCTAATGTTATAATTATTAACACATCCATAAATTTAGATATTTTTTAACTTAAGTTATACCTAAATAATTCTAAATAATTATTAATATTAACACTATACCCTTACAATGTAAGGCTGTGAGTTAAATAATTTTTAATATATTATTAAGCGAATAGATTTTCTTATAAAAAAAGCAAACAATAAATTGATGTACATATTATATTATTTTATTTATGCAAAAGTAAAGCGTGTCTTCCTTAGTTTTTTTCCTATTAATAACATACTTTTTGATTCTTAATTGATATCTAACTCACATTTTTTGTTGTATTTGCATCATTAAATCATATATATTTTATGATTAAATTTTATTATTGAATAATAAAAAGGTATATGAGAAGTTACCTTATTAAATAGAATTAATATTGTATTAAATTTACATCCATTCTACATAGTATTTTCTTTTTATTTTAAATCGCATGTAGCATCCTATGTTGTATTAAAATATCTCACATGACTATTCACTCCTATATGACATCTTACATGGCAAGCTTATGTGTCACTCATACATGAGTTCAATCCAACTTTTAATATATATATATGATGATTCAATATCACCCCTTAAAAGCATGCAATTGTGACTTCAAGGCCTTGATGGATAGTAGTTAAGGACATTAAGGCTCTGTTCTATTTCGCATTTTTTAGGATTTAGTTAAGAGGTTACATCTTCTTACAACTTCTTATATCTCCTTACAGTTCTTTACATCTTCTTACATCTTCTTGCATCTCCTTACATCTTCTTACATCTCTTTACATCTCATAGATTTTCTATAACATTTATTTATTTTGGTTACAGAAATATGTATATTTTTTTAATGATACTACCAATATACAAAATTTATAAATATCTTATGAACACTACATTTACATAATATAAAAATATGATAAAACGACGTAAATTATATTTGAGTTTCGACATGAAATATATATTATTATAGATCATACATTTATTCATATTTAAAATTATTTATTTAAAATAGGAATTTATTTAAAGAGTTATATTTAATTTTGTCAAAAAAGTTTGTTTTTTTCCGTTATACTTTGCTTATTCGATTAAATTAATGTTCATATAAAAAATTTTGGACGAAATTTTATTCGTGAAATTTATGGGGATTAATATATTTTATTGTTGTGTAATTAACTTAATTAATTATTTATTTTTAATAAGTATATTATTTTAATATCATCCGAAACGTTCATTGTAAAATAAATTATACTATACAACTCTTCAACAATTCAACAACTCCTTACATCCATTCTTACAGATCCTTACATCTTCTTACATCTATTTTTCTATCTAAAATGCAAAATAGAACAGATCTTAAGTCCTCACAAAGGTGTTAGCTCAAGAAACATGTTATCCTCTCAAAGAGAGGGGGAAAAAAAAAAAAAAAAGCGAATATCATATGTAATGTAAGTATTCGACAAATTTTTTAGGCCCCTTCTAGAACCAAAAATAGAGAAAGAAAAAAAGTATATCCCTGACTCTGAATGGCGGTGACTCGAGTGGGGAGTTCGTTGGGCACATTAATGGCGTGACAAGCCAGGAAAATATCAAAAAACTTAGCAGTTGACTGCAACAGAGACTGGTCGTTGATTTTTAATTTACTTTCCCCTTCTTCCTTCTTTCTTTCATTTCTACAAATTTCCCAAATCGCAACATACAACGTGGTCCTCCGTTCCATCGGTTCGGCATGAGAGAGAAAACCCCCGTATTCTCGCTTCATTAACCCACCTCACCAGGCAAGAGATTTTATTTGGCACATCTCTCTCGTTATCGTGTTCATTTTTTTTTTTTTTTTTACATTTTCTGATTCCGATGCTAATACTTTTAAATTTGATAATGATTACTTTTACGGTAGTTCCTTGCAAATTCTATTGGAACCCTTTTTCTTGTCTACTTGTGATGATGTGTTGGGGAATTTTTGGGACATTTTAGAGCTTACCCATTTGATGATAATGTTGGGATTATAGTTGGTTATTGTTGTTTAGTGTTCAATTGTTAATGCATTTATGGATGGGCCTGGGAATGGCTTTGGAAATCCTTCTCCTTGTTTGGTTCTATGGAATTAAATTCTTTTACAGAGCAACTGTGAACTGAAAAAATTCCATATAAGGATCCTCAGAAATGCCCATGTCACTATTCATGTTTGTTTGGAGCTTTGCAGCTGCTCTGGTAACTTCAGTTTTTATAAAAATAGGATGTCTTAGGTAAGACAGTCTCATCTCGCCCGACCCTCACTATGATAGGAAATCAAAGTACTGGGTTCTGAGTTGCCCAGTTTCCGCATATAGTTGGTCTCGTGGTTGCAGGAAGGCCTTGTGATACTTTCTTATGTGAGTCTTTATGTTTATGGAGTCTCTTGCTTAGGGATGTCGATTCTTGTGTATTCACAATTGGTTGCTTACTGCAAATTGCATCTTAAATCCCATTTTTGAGGAATTAGACTGCATCTGTTAGACCAAACAATACTTATGTTAAGCTCTTGCTTTGACATAGTTGTCTTTACAAATGGCACTAGATTATCATGTGGAGTAGAATGCTAATTGATTTGGAAGTTTAGATTGAGATTTTGGTCTATTACATTGTGGGACTTGTAACGCATTAGCCAAATTGGAATTTGATGGATTTTTGCACTCTAATGCCCTAAGAGAAGGGAAAATTACCGATGATTAGTTATGAATTATGGAAACCATTTTGCTGTACATCAGAGTTCAAAACCACCTTTCATGTTTTCCTTTAATACGATCTTGTATGTGACTGATCCTTACATTTCAGAATGGTTTGTTAAAAGTTTTGATATCATGGTATTACCAACAGATATTTTGTTTTATGCATTGATATCCAAAGTTGTCTGCAGTTCACCCCTCTGGGGATTCCATTGAGACACTTATTCATTGCTGAAGCCACACTGTATATTCTTCCAATGGAAATCCTTTAGTTGGTTTGGAGCTTGATATCTGCAAATTGGGAAATTTCTCAACTCCTGGGATAATTGGACTGTGCAAGCAAAGTCCAAGGCAAATATAGAGAGGGCAAGAGGAATTGAAAGAGATGATGAGGTTGCCTGCCAATAAGATAGTCACTTGTAGCTCGATGTCATTTTTGAGGGCAGTGTTCATGGTGGCTTGTATTTGCATGTTTATCGAACCACACTATGTTATCTCGACGATGTTGAGGTTTAACACAAAGGGGGAGTTTAAAATTTTGCAAGTAGCAGACATGCATTATGCTAATGGCAAGAGTACAGCCTGCTTGGATGTGTTGCCTAATCAGGTTGAAGGATGTTCTGATCTCAACACTACTGCTTTTATCGAGCGCATGATTAAAGCAGAGAAACCCGATCTGATCGTCTTCACTGGTACTCCTCATCTCTGACATCCCAATTTTTTTTCTATTAATTGTTTAGCCTTTACATAACATTATGTCTCCCCCCTACCCCAGACCGCAAACACAAAATAGGTTGTGTTTTTCATTTTGGTGCTGGGAAGGTTTAGTTTTTCTGGAAGTTATATTTGTACCAATATTGTTTTTTTTTTTAATGTTTCTAGTTTGTTTGAGCTCCTGTATATGCTGCCACCTTCATCTGGTACTGTTCCTTTCTGCTTGGATGCCATGGAATTGATGTCTTCATTTCAATAAAATGGTTATATCTAAGCCTGTCAGCTGCACAAGTGCTTGCTGGAGAATAGTTTTCGATTTTATGGGATTCAGCTTGTGGAATATATTCCATTGTATGCCTTTAGAGAGAATACTAATATGGTTTTCAGAGTTGAAAAGTTCTGGTTTTTCATTGTACAGATAAGACCAATTAATTCATATGTCAGCAAATGAGGATAGGAATAAGGCAATAACTGAACCCTTTGGATAACATAAGTAGGTACTATGCATGTTGTTGATAAAAGGAATAGGTTAAGGGATATCAATTTTTCCAATAGCAAATTAACTGCTCAGGACTACTTTTGCAAGGAAATAAAATGTTGAGATTACCATGTGTTTATATGAATCTCATGTAACGTAGACAACAATCTACATTGCTTGAAAGCTTAGGTTGGAAAATCTGCTTGAAGTCCTCCCTGTGATGTGGCGGCTTCTTTGTCCCCTTTTTTTCCCTTCCTTTTTTCTTTGGGTTTCACGGTTGTGATAGAGAGCCGACCCAATGTTATTTAAGTTGAAATTGAAGCTATTAAGTGGGGTGGTAGCATTGCAAGATAAATTATATTGATGGTAAAGTACACGTAGAATAACGAGGTGTCTAGTCTGAACAGAAATATGAGCAGGTTCAAGTCTACTGCAAGAATGTAATGATAATTTTCAATTTGGCAAAGTGCATGCTCATTAGTTATTACAATTTCTTGGCTTCAAGTATGTCAGAAGAGCCAATATGGATATACTGCTGTAGATCTTCTGATTATAGAATGACAACAGCCATGATGATTATGAGTCTGCTCTGAAGCAATGGTGTACCATGGATCTTATGCTCAAGCAGATAAAGAACTTAAACCAATCATTGTTTCTTAATTCATTTTGGAGTCTGTTTCTTTATTCGGTTTGAAGTGAATGTCACTCCAAAGGCTATTGCCTAATATGCCCACATGCTGGAGAGAAGAGAAGACAGGGAGCTGGCTTTCCATTTAAGGTGAAATTGGTAATTTGTATTGAATAGATTGTTTGATGTCAAGGGGTCTAATAATACTTGTTCAACAACGTTCTTGGAATGTCTCCAAGTAATTATGCTGTAAATGAGAAGGGTAATAGTTGCAAAATCGATTTGGCATAATTTTCCTTTGCCATGTTTTATTGTATATGGTTGAAAAGGAAACGCAATTTTGTTAGAAAGGAGACAATTTGTCTTTATATTTGGGAGTGGTTTGTTTGTTTGACCTCTCTGCACTTTCTGGAGCAGTTCAGAAAACTTCTTTCTCTGATTGACAACGTCATTCATGTGCTGCTTGGCATCTTTGTTCTTATTTTCATTTTTTTACATGGGTTCTTTCGCTCTATGTCTCTAACTAGGTGATGAGCCTTCTAGTTGATTAACAACAATCCTTTTTTCTTAAAAAGAGGGGGGGGGGGGACTGAGAAGCTTCCCTTTGTTAGGTTCAATATGTGATTTTCCCAGGTATTATGCAGACAATTTAGACAATATTCTTGACCTGTTGGTATGTAATATGCCAAAAATGTCATTTCTATGGTGCTACTTCGCAGAGATTGAAAACTAAGATGATGTCGTTCTTGTAAAACGGTGAAAATATGTACCTGCTAATTTTGGGGCATAGCCTCATTTCCTTTTGCATGCATGTTAAAATATTGTTATGGAGTCTTCCGTGTTGATGATTAGAAGCCTCATATAACTCCCCCTCCCACTGGATCGTATTTTATTTCTCGATGTAAGTGGCTGTCTGTTGTGACAGGTGACAACATAATGGGAATTGATGTGGATGATTCAGCAAAATCACTGGATCTTGCGTTCGCCCCAGCGGTAGCGTCTAGCATCCCATGGGCAGCTGTCCTTGGCAACCATGACCAGGAAGGGACGCTTTCAAGGGAAGAGGTTATGAAACATACAGTGAGCATGAAGAATACATTGTCTCTTTTAAATCCTCCTCATGCAGATAAAATTGATGGATTTGGCAACTACAATCTGGAAGTAGCTGGAGTCCATGGTTCACCTTTACAGAACAGGTCTGTGCTTAATCTTTATTTGCTTGACAGCGGCGACTACTCCACAGTTCCTTCTGTCCTTGGATATGGATGGATCAAAACCTCTCAACAGTCTTGGTTTCTGCACATATCTAGGAGATTAAAGGTTATATTTTCCTCAATCTCGTAATCTATTTCTTTTTCTGATAGTTCAACTGAACATCTGATAGATTTTTGGGTGGATTTTTAGTTTCTCAACATGTTCTGAAGATTTTTTTACTTGGGAAAAAAAAATTGTGTAGGAAGATAAATCCAGATTGAATGACAACATATGCATTTCCATTGCAGAAAGCATACATGAGCCACCCAGAAGCTCAAAAGGAATCGGCACCTGGCCTCGTGTTCTTCCATATTCCCTTGCCTGAATTTGCAAGTTTTGACTCATCAAACTTCACAGGTGTCAAACAAGAGGGTATTTCTTCCCCTACTGTGAATTCAGGCTTCTTCACAACCATGGTTGAAGCAGGGGATGTTAAAGCTGTCTTTGTTGGCCATGATCACAAAAATGACTTCTGTGGTGAATTGATGGATATACATTTGTGTTATGGCGGTGGTTTTGGATACCATGCCTATGGAAAAGCTGGTTGGGCCAGGAGAGCTCGAGTAGTGAAGGTGAGTCTCGAGAAGACAGTTAAAGGGGAGTGGGGACCAGTCATGTCTATCAAAACATGGAAGCGTCTTGATGATGCTCACCTCTCTACCATCGATGATCAGATCCTCTGGAGCAAGGATACAGCTGGTAAGCTTTTGCAGACTGCATGAAAATGTTGAACTGCAAATGATAAGGTGTAGATTTTCTATTCTATGTATGTTCTACATTATGTATAATAACTACTAACTTGTGTTATTGCATGTTGATTGAGCAGAAATGTTAGCTAAGGATCATTGTGCGAGTGTTGGAGGAGTCTTTGTGCTCTAAAGCTTAACATATTTGAACTGGCTGCATCTTCTTGTATAATAGTGCTTGTTCAAGTTAAATTCTTCATCATAGATTTTTCATCACCTTGGACTAGAGTTTCTCCTATGACATTATAGGAGAGGATATCTTAATTAAATAAGTATTATAAATGGGGATGGATCAAATTTTAATGCATTAGCTACCAAGTTAGTTTATGGAATGAAATGAAAATGTTTGGCGGGTTATTTAGAAACATCCCCTTTGCTTATCGAGTGTAAGATTGTATACATTTAGATCTCTCTATTTTTTTAATATTGGCGAGATCATACTGTGTCTCCCTTTGTTATGGTACTAGTCAAGGAATGCGTGTCTTGTGTTTTAGCAATTTGTTAGTCTTGATCATCCAAATTTGCCCCAATGGATGCTTTTCGACTTCGTTTGCCTACTCAACGAATGACTAATTGGTCTATACATTTCTATGGCTGCACAGAAACAGGGACCGACCGTAGGAAGAAGCATATTTGAAGGTGCTCAGGACTGGGTAAAGGGTTGTCACAAGTCCTGTCATTCCAGTGGGTAAGATGGAGCACATTCTTGTAAGTTGATATGCCGTATACCGCGACTGTTCTTGCCACTTTGTGAGAGTTGATATAGGTAAAACTTTGGAGCGTAATAAGACGAGTTTTCCTTAAGTCAAATAGGAACTTTTGTCCAAGGCTATAGAAAGGGTGCAATATATGATTCACTACCATTTACTTGTATGTGTTATACATATCATATGTGGCCAATTTATAGTTTACAGAATTGTAATAAATGTCACAAGTGCCTATTGTTAACGATCAATTTGTAGTTCACAAAGTTGTGCTGAATATGGAGTGCTTGAAACATAAGGTTCTTGCTATTTCATGTTATTTCTTAAATTCGATAGTCCTAGAAGTTGTCTTAGGGCTTTTTTTGGGTGGAGGGGGGTTATTGATTCTAGAATTATGTTTTTTCCTTCTACTGTTGACAAATTTATTTGATGAAACGGTCTTATTTAGGATAAACTCCTATTGTAATGGTTTAGTTTGAGGAACATGTTGTAGACTATCATATTGAGTTCGTATTTATAAAACATATAAAATAATAATCAAATTCAAATAAATTAGTTTTTGTTGGATCCAATGGAACAAGCTTCTTTTGTTGGGGGGCAGGGGGGTGGGGAAGAGGATCCTTGGAAACGCATTTTATTCATGAAGAATAAATTGTTGCCACGATACACCAAAAGTATCATAAAAATGAATTGCCAACCAACAGTTGGTGGGGGAATGAAGTGTTCAACTCCCATATTAGCTAGACCATTGGTTGCTGTATTGGATTGATGAAAATTGTTTTTGATCTGTACCTTCCTATTGAGGGTTGGGTAGGGCGGTGTGGCATTTCTTGGCAATGGAAAAGCAATCACAATTCACCTGACTGGCCTGTCAGAGTCAGACCTTGTTCAACGCTATCATTGACTCCATGTTCACTTCTAGCTTGCGAATTTCCATATATCCTAGGGAAAGCGAAGGCCTTTCAGCAATGCAATCAGCTCCCCTTTGGCTGCATTACACAACCCAAAAAATCGTTGTCATCCCCGTAATACGGCTACAACTTGAAGATTCCTTGTCCCCTTTTTGCTATTGGGCCCCCTCCCAAGGCTTTCTCAACTCTCAGTGTTAGCTCGCCCCGTTGGTGCTGCGTGCTTGACCAATGAACCAAAACTTCTTTTATTGCGTGAGCAGGGGAAGAATGTTGTAACAGCTCAATCAAAAGCGCAGTTATGATGTCGTTGCTCCTTCCCAATATGTATTCTTGTCATTTATAGGGGCCAACATATGACGTTATGCTACTTTTATATAAAGGGTGGGCATTGGGAGGATATGGGTAGGATATCCCATACTAATGTTAACAAAACTGATCTAGAGATTGACTCAGTTGAACGAGTGTGTTAATGGATCAACTGGCTGCACCATTTGGGCTGGGGTTAGACAGGTTGATCTGGTTTACCGTCCACCTGTATTAAACCAGCATGAATCGGTAGACCATATTAGCAATTAAAAAATTATCAAATAAAAAAATGAGTTGTGACATTTTTAACTGCACTTGACATGAGCATATAAAAACCCAAATTAAGATACAAAGCCTGAATATCAAAAAAATTTAAAAAAGCTAGTACACCAAAAAGTTAATAAAATCGAAAGTGCATGGTTAACCTTGGATTTTTTCACACGGCCCAAGGGACCTCACACTATAAAAGAGACATCAATAAAAGTAGAAATAATGTTGAGTTCAAAGTTTGGATTTGAGATTCTTTTAATCCTCTCATGGGATAGTTAAGTTTCGATTTGAATTCCTATAGTTGGATATTGCTCATAAATTCCCGCTGACCTAATTATCATTAAGGAAGAGATTGAAAGAGCGATATATATATATATATATACACACACACACACACACACACACACACACACACACACACATATTATAAGTATATATAAAATACATACATATATATATTATATATATATATATATATATATATATATATATATATACGTATACGATGTATACACACAACACCACACACACATATATATATACACAAACACAACACATACATATACATACATACATATATATATATATAATATATAATATATATATATATATATATATATATATATATATATATATTGGGAAAAATGTAAAGAATCATATTAAATCCAAAAACTGTTAGTGTACATCCCCATAAGTATTTGCTACCCTTGCCCCCCCTTTTTTTTGGGTCATACCAACTGTTCTAAGAACTAAGTATATCTATGGGTTGTGAAGTCCAGATAAATTATCCTCTGCTTGACTTGCTCCATGACCCTTTTAATCACCTCCTGAGTATTGCCTTATGCTTGATGGAACTCTACTAGATTCCTTTCGTACCAGATATTGTAAATTGTTGCTACAATAGCTGCACATTTGATATCCTTCTTAGCTCTTGTTTGTTTCTTGTTCATAATTGCATATAGCCATAGCTCCAGGTCTCCTCGAGGGTGTCTCATCCCCCACACTGTCATTGCAAACCTGCATGTGATAAACACATGGTAGTGATCTTCCTCTTCCTCATTGCATAGCTTGCATCTTGTGTCAATTTGAATGTATTTGCTGAGTTTCTTCTTAACTGGGAGTTTGTTTCTTAATGCCAACCACCATATAATGGCTTGCCTTGGAATGCAAGCTTTTGACCAAATGTAACTAGTCCATCTTACTTTTTTCTGTGTACTTAGGCTCCATTGATATGCAGTCAAGACAGTAAACTTTCCCTGTGGATGATGTTGCCAACTCCATTTGTTATTTGGGGTGCTTCCCCATTTAAACGGGTCCTTCACTCCACACAGTTTCTTAAGGTACCAGCAAGCATCCCTTGGTGCCTTGAAATCCCACCATTGCTGATTTCTAAGGTATCTTCCATGGATCCATCTCACCCAGAGTAGGTCTTTCTTTATAGCAATGGCCCAAACTAATTTGGCAGCATAAGCCTAGTTCTATACCTCTAGGTTTTTCAACCCTAGGCCCCTATTCTTCTTTGGCACACACACCTCCTGCCAAGCTGCCAGGGCCTGTCTTCTCCTCCCTTCAGTTGCCCCCCAGATGTAATCTCTACATAGCCTGGTAATATCCTATGTGACTTCCTTTGGTAACATGAAGATAGATATCCAAAATTTGTATACTCCAATCACCACTGTGTTCACCAATGCCAATCTGCCAACATATGAGAGGGATTTGGTTGATCAGTATTTTATTTTCACAGATATTTTCTCTACTAGCACTCTACATTCCATCTTGTTAAGCTTCCCTGCAGTGATAGGTACTTCCAAGTATCTAAAGGGGAGATCCCCCTCACTGAACTCTGTAATCTCCAAGATCAGCTTCCTTGTACCCCCCACACCCCCTAGCATGATTTGTGATTTGTCTTTATTGGCCTCCAAGCCAGAGCTTTGGGAGAATTTGTGGAAGGCTTGCATGGGACATTCCACACGAATCTTGTCTGCTTTACATAACAGGACTAGGTCATCAGCAAACATCAAATGCACAATCTTGAGTTTTTTGCAATTAGGGTGGAACCCAAACCCTTGTGTTTGGCTCTGTGACTGGAGTATTCTGGAGAGGTATTCCATGCTGAGCACAAAGAGAAGGGGGGATAAAGGGTTCCCCTGTCTTAGTCCTCTCCCTCCACTAAAAAACCCTTCTATCTTTCCATTTAGCTAGATTGAAAAAGAGGTGGTGCTAATGTGAGCCATCACCTATGTAATGAACTCCATAGGAAACTTCAAGCTAGTCAACAGTTCCTATATAAAAGGCCAATGAATCGAGTCATAAGCCTTTTTGAGGTCAATATTCATCATGCACCGAGGGGAAATGTTCTTCCTGTTATACCCTCTTGCCACTTCCTGACAGACAAGGACATTGAAGAGGAGTTCCCTGCCCTGAATGAAGGCTCCTTGGCTTTGGTTGATTATTTTTGGTAAGACTTCCTTGAGTCTTTTGCTTAGTAGCTTGGAGATGCACTTGTAGACCACATTGTAACATGAAATGGGCCTGAACTCACTAGCTTGGGAAGGATGTTGTACTTTAGGAATAAGCACAAGGGTGGTAGCATTGCATTGTTTCAGCAACTTGCCACTTCTGAAAAATTCCTAAACAGCTTGGGTCACTTTGGAGCCAATGCTATTCCAACACCTCTTGAAGAACCCACTGCTGAAGCCATCAGGGCCTGGGGATTTGGTATTGGGGATTGAGAACATGGCCTCTCTTATCTCTTGGTCTATAAAAGGTTTACAGATGCTTAACTGCTGATCTATGGTCAGTGCTGACCCTTGCTGCATCACTTCCTGATCCAGAGTAGTCCTGTTTGTGCTTTGCTTCCCCAATAGCTTTTGGTAGTATTGTTTTATTACTTGTGCCATTGCAGGGAAACCTTCCACCTTTTCTCCTCAATCATTGTTAATGGAATACACATAGTTACTTTGTTTCCTGTGTCTCATTTTTGCAAAGAAAAATCTTATGTTGCAGTCCCCATTGTTTAGCCATTCCAGTTTGCTCTGCTGTTTCATCAGAGCTAGGGAAGACCTTGTAATTTTGAGGTATGCATTCCTACTTGTCTCCTCTCTCTGCTGCAGCTCCTTGTTTTTGGGGTCCCTGTGCAGTGCGTTTTGGATTTGCAGTAACTTCGCCCTATGGATCTCCTGTTGCTGGTGTATATCACTGAATTTGTCCTTATTGAGCTTCCTCAATGGGGTCTTCAAGTCTTTTAAAAACCTAACCAGTTGATACATAGAGCATCTAGTATAGGCCTGCTGCTTTTGTTCCCCCAGTATCTTCCAAAAATCTTTTGTGTCAGCCCACATTTCACAATACCTAAATGGGGATCGCTGCCTAGGGCAATGAGGGAAAGTGAGTACCAGTAGTGTGTGATCAGAAAGAGACTCACTCACATACTCTAAATGAGTAAAATCAAACAGTTCATACCATAACTCATTTGCTAGCATTCTATCTATTCTCGACCATACCCTCTTGTTATTCTAAGAGAAGAATACCCCTGTACTCTTCACTTCATGAATTCACTCCTCTGCAGGCACAGTGCAAAGTCTCTTATGTCTCCCTCTTTAATTGCATTACCCCCCATTCTTTCATTAGGGTGGAGGACTGAATTGAAATCCCCCATCACCCGCATGGTTCTGACATGTGTAAGGATATGTCTACAATATCCTCCCATAACTGCTCTCTCATGGTTATGCTATTATCACCATAACCATAAGTGAGATACAACAATTTCTGGTCAGCAAGTTTCCTCACTTTGCAGTGGATCAATTGGTTTGTAGTGAGGATCACCTCCACTGAGTAATGATTTGGCCTCCAAGCTACCCATAATCTACCTTTTACCTCCCTGCTGGCATTTGTATGCCATTGCCATCCACCAAACGTTCTTTGGGCCACTGCCTGCTCATTGTCTTGTCTTACCTTAGTTTCCATTAGTCCCACTAAACCTATTTTTGACTTATTCAAGAAGAGTTTGACATCGTCTTGTTTATTGGGGTGATTCAACCCCCTCACATTCCAGCTTGCTATATTACCCATGGGTGGATGATCCACCTAGGTGCCCCCTTATGTCCTTACTCAGACTTTCATACCCCATTAAGACTGCAAAGGGCCTTGTTACTGGGCACATTTCTACCCTGCTTGTGGTTGATCTTCTTGCTGCTGCTTTGCTTGAGACCTCTATAAACCCATCCTGTTTCTCGTTCTAAGACGTGTGAACTGGCACTGGGGACTGGGGATGCTCTGCACCACATTGAGTTGCCTCACTTGGCGTTGGTCTTGGTCTATGGACCACCCTCCATTGCTTCCTGGTTGCTTGTTTGTTCCTACATTCCTTTCCTTCATGTCCTATTTGCTAGCATTGAGTGCACTTGACTAGTTTCCATTCAAATGTGATCCTCTGCTTGACCAGCACCCCAGAATCATTAATGAAATTGATTGTGTCAAGGAAGGGGCCTTCCATGGGCACCTCAATCAACATTCTGGCATAGTGGAGGTAGTCTTTATTCTTGGTATACTTATCAGTCTTAATAGGTATACCAATAAGACTTCCAAGTTTGCTGAGGCTGTCAGTTCCCCAATAACGGATGTCCAGTTCCAGGAACTGCACCCACAATGGGATAGAGTGCATTGCTTCCAGATTCATTTCCATATTCTCATTCCAAGGTTTTACCACAAACGGTTTGCTATCGAAGAAATATATACCTCGTTGAGTGACTTGCAATTTGTCTTGTTCTTTCTCAAATCTAACCAGAAAGAGGCCCTTTCTGACCAATGCAATCTTCGTTATGCTTAGATCCCTCCATATTCGCCTTATAAATCCTTCCATAACCTCCAGTGGAGGGTTTGCTCCCATCACTCCACAAAGAACAGCTGCGGAACAATACTCCACCTCGGAAGCTACATCCTGTTTCTCAATCCTAGCATATTTAATTCCATCAGTTATCATTGCTGGGACATAGCTCAATTGCGTACCTTCATTCGGGTCCACCATGGCTGCATGTGGGCTAACCCTAAGTGTGCTTATTTCTGGCTCCGCCATTCGCTGCTCACTCATCACATCATTCCCCATGGGGAAAGCTCCTGTTCCCTTGGTTCTTCTGATAATCCGTGATCGCCCATCCGTAGACCTGCCGTTTCCGATGAACCCCCGATTGTCCTTTCCTTCGCAGGGCTGCTTTTAATTCATGGTCTTCCTCTCTTGACCCCCCGGCCATGGCGGAGTCGCCTCTGACTTGAGACGCCTCAGGGACGAAGAGAAGTATACATATATTTATATTTACATGTACATATACATATA